>CM031371.1:82410158-82693294 GCA_018208015.1 Medicago ruthenica
GCAATGTGGGTTTCTTACCTAGTTTGAATTTGGAAAGTTTACAGTAGAAATTGTTATTGGTAATGATTGTATTGTTGGAACTCAGTGATGAATGGGACTGTTGTTGATGTATTTCTAGGTTGAAGTTATTGATAGAATGGATTATTATTATTACATAAGTGATTAAGTTGAATAAGCTATTTTTGGAAGATTGTGATTTTTGATTCGTATATTTTGTTGTGTAACCTGGAATTCAATAATTATTAGATTTTTGGATTCTACGATTAATTCCCCTGAGTTTGGTTATAGATTTAGTGTGATTCGTGAAATTCCTGGCAGGACCTGGTTCTTAACCGTAAAACAGAGCTGAACAGAGTATGTATAACGTGGTTCAGAAGCAGCAAAATAAAAGACAGAAAGTAAAGAACACATGTGATTTGTTAACCCAGTTCCGTGACAAACACACCTACGTCTGGAGGCTACCAAGCCAGGAAGGAAATCCACTATAATAGTATCAATTCAAAGTCCTATGACAACAGCCCCTGTTTCACAGCCTTCTCACTTAATCACTACCCGTGGTATTTCTACCTAGGAACTCCTAGATATAAGACCCCTCTTACTTCCCTCAGTCAATCACTGCCCCAGTGATTATCAGACTCTAACAAATCAAAGATGAAGACACTCTTCAAAACATAATCAGTCACTTTTGCTTAAAAGCTTCAAGTGATTACAACTCAATAAACTAAACCAACTCTAAACACTTTAGTGGTGTACAGAAAACAGAGCACTAAGCTCACAGACTCAAAACCTAAGACTCTTTCAATGATAGCTTTGGTTGAGATGATTTTCTTCAGTGACAGCGTCCTCTATTTATAGCTTCAGCAGCAACATAAAGTTGAGCCAAATCCTTCAAAGATATATTTCCAAAATACTTTAGAAACATATAGAAGCAATTTATTTTCCAGAAATATATTTTCCAAAGATTTCTTTGAAAATATATTCACAAATAATTAAATCCAATCTTCAGAAAATATCTTGCGAAATTCTTCTTCCTTCTAGAAACGCAGCTTGGAGAATTCTTCAATTAAATCTTCAACTAATCATATGAGAAAATAAACACTCCAAGGTGCGAAAAACAGCATGCAGAAAACCAGCTTCTGAAGGTACTTCTGAAGTCTGCGTCTGAAGTTCTGCGTCTGAACATTTCAGCTTCTGAAGGTTGCTTCTGAAGGTCAGCTTCTGAAGTATTGTTCAGCGTCTGAACATCAGCTTCTGAAGGTTCAGCGTCTGAAGTACTGTTCAGCTTCTGAAGCCCGGCTTCTGAAGTACTGTTCAGCTTCTGAAGTCCCAGCTTCTGAAGTACTGTTCACAAATGAGGATCAGCTTCTGAAGACGCACATATTGCTTGCATATTTGATTTTAGCAAACATGAAGCCAACAACCAAATATCCAACAATCTCCGCCTTTGGCAAATTTTTGGCTAAAATCAATTTGAGCACATAGAGTTACACAAAGCAAATTCTTCACACATTAAATTCTTCACACATCAAAATACGCAACCATGAAGAACATAACACAAACGTAGCAACAGAGTCAGCAGCGCCATAAACACTACGTTACACATACAGCAGCAGCTTCTGAGAACACACAGCTTCTGAAACAAAAAACTACTCCCCCTGAAACATACACTCAGGAACTCCCCCTGAACTACTGAACTGCTTCTGAAACAACTATACTTTTCTCCCCCTTTTTAGCCAAACAATTTTGACAAAAAATAACCAGGAATCACCAGGAGCAGAAAAAAAATAAGAAACAGCAAATACAAACCAGATGCACTCAAATATAGCAGATGCACTCAAACATAGTAGAAACAAAGGATATAAACATCCAATACAGACCAGCATACCACAGAACCACACACAGAAGTAACATCAGTGACACTTCTCAGACCAGCAGAATCACACAACAGAACCCATCACATCACCATCATCAAGGAACATTATCAGGATCAGAAACACACAAACATGGTACCCACACACAAAGTCTTCACAGAAGAACAAGAACAAGACTGTAGAGAACAGTACAAAATTACAGACCAGAAGATAATCCACTTCCAGGACATAATCCATAAAACTAACAGTCTTCAAACTCAGCATCAGAAGCTGCTTAGTCTTCATTAGACACAGCATCAGATGCTGCTTAGTTAATGTGTGCTTTAGGCACATTCAGAGAAATCTTCTTCCCAGCAATCTGCTTCTAAAGTACAACAATCCTCTTCTGAACATAGGGCATGATGTCTTGCTCAACACCATCCTCGGACTCACTAGGGTCCACTTCCTTTCCTTTTAGTGCCTTCTTCTTAGGGACAGGGACCACCACCTTGCTCCAGCCTTTAGATGATCCAACACCAGTTAGTAACAGGAGTAGGCCTGCTGGCAGTAGCAACAACCTTTTCTTTTCTTATTCTTCGGCCTCTTGTCAACACTTTCACATTTTGGTCTCCATTCCTTCTTGACATTGACTACAACAGGTTCTGATTTTCTTTGCTGAAGGTGCTTGGGGTATCCATGTAGTTTGAAACAGAAAGGCTTTATGTGCCCCTTTTTACCACAATAATGACATATCCAAGGATGAGATGCCCTTTTGTTCTTAGATCCTTGAGGTTGGTTCAGGTGTTCCAACTTATTTTTGCTCATCATTGGATCACATGTTTTAACAGCAGCAATGAACCTTTTAACTGGATTTTGTTGTTTGTTGTTCAAGGTCCTATCATTAAATTCTATACCATTTGGTTTCCCTTGGGTCTAACTCTCCAATATCTCTTTAAGCACATCAGTACCAGTGTTCAACATTCTGACTTGTTTCTTCACATGTTCAAGTTGAGAGTTCAGCTGGGTTACCTCATCTTTGAGATCAGAGATTTGTGCTAGATGATCACTTCTTTCAGCATGCAATTGACTGATAGTCTTTTTCTGATTTTCCAGTTGCTTGCAAACTTCTTCATAAGTAGCCAGTTCTTCACAAGATAGTTCTCCATCACTTGACTCAGTATCAGATGATGTTTCAGAACCTGATGGTGCTTCTGAAACCTTAACTCCATCATCAGACATGCATCTACCAGTTAAAGCAAGAACATGCTTGGCTGATTCATTCCCCACTTCTCCTTCTGAGTCATCATCAGACCAAGTAGCTGCCAAACTCCTCTTCTATTTCTTGAGGTATGTTGTACATTTTATCCTAATGTGACCATATCCTTCACACTCATGACACTGAACACGTTTGGATTGACTGTCTTTCTCATCAGTTCTTGTCTTCTTCTTTAGAATCTTCTTAAATTGTTTACTCAGCATCACAAGATCCTCTGATATGCTTTCATCATTTGCTACAAAAGCAACACCTTTCCCCTTCTCATCAGTTCTGGCTATTTCAAAATTCTGAATAGATCCTATCAATTCCTCAACCTTCATGCTGGAGATGTCCTGTGCTTCCTCAATGGCAGTCACCTTCGTGTCAAATCTCTTGGGAAGAAACCTGAGGATTTTCCTCACAAATTTCTCATCAGATATTTTTTCTCCAAGAGAATCAAATGAGTTGGCCATGTCCAAAACGTTCATATAAAAATCTTGTATGTTCTCATCCTCCAACATCTTCAGATTTTCAAATTTGGTGGTGAGAAGTTGAAGTCTGGACAGTTTTACCGTGGATGTGCCTTCATGAGTAGTCTTGAGAATGACCCAGGCATCCTTAGCTACAGTGCACTGCTTGATCAGTCTAAACATATTCTTGTCCACTCCATTGAATATAGCATTCAAGGCCTTGGAGTTTCCAAGAGCTAATTCATCTTCTTCCTTGGACCAACCTTCCTCTGGTTTTAATTCAGCTGTCTTCTTACCATCTTTGTCTAGCACAACAGGATGTTCCCAACCTTTCAGAACTGCTTTCCAGGTCTTACTATCTATGGATTTCAGGAAAGCACTCATACGAGATTTCCAATAATCATAGTTGGAACCTTCCAACAGAGGTGGTCTGTTCACAAATCTTCCTTCCTTCTCCATAATGCCAGAAAAACTTCCCTGGAGCTCACCCTAAAACAGGCAGGGTGCCTGCTCTGATGCCAATTGAAATTCCTAGCAGGACCTGGTTTTGACCCGTAAAACAGAGCTGAACAGAGTACGTATAACGTGGTTCAAAAGAAGCAAAATAAAAGACAGAAAGTAAAGAACACAGGTGATTTGTTAACCCTGTTCGGTGACAAACACACCTACGTCTGGAGGCTACCAAGCCAGGAAAGAAATCCACTATAATAGTATCAATTCGAAGTCCTATGACAACAGCCCCTGTTTCACAGCCTTCTCACTTAATAACTACCCGTGGTATTTCTACCTAGGAACTCCTAGATATAAGACCCCTCTTACTTCCCACAGTCAATCACTGCCCCAGTGATTATCAGACTCTAACAAATCAAAGATGAAGACACTCTTCAAAACATAATCAGCCACTTTTGCTTAAAAGCTTCAAGTGATTACTACTCAATAAACTAAACCAACTCTAAACACTTGAGTGGTGTATAGAAAACAGAGCATGAAGCTCACAGACTCAAAACCTAAGACTCTTTCAATGATAGCTTTGGTTGAGATGATTTTCTTCAATGACAGCGTCCTCTATTTATAGCTTTAGCAGCAACATAAACTTGAGCCAAATCCTTCAAAGATATATTTCCAAAAGAATTTAGAAACATATAGAAGCAATTTATTTTCCAAAAAATATATTTTCCAAAGATTTCTTTGAAAATATATTCACAAATAATTAAATCCAGTATTCAAAAAATATCTTGTAAAATTCTTCTTCCTTCTTGAAACACAACTTGGAGAATTCTTCAATTAAATCTTCAACAAATCACATGAGAAAATAAACACTCCAAGGCGCGAAAAATAGCACGCAGAAAACCAGCTTCTGAAGGTACTTCTGTGGTCTGCATCTGAAGTTCTGCGTCTGAACATTTCAGCTTCTGAAGGTTGCTTCTGAAGGTCAGCTTCTGAAGTACTCTTCAGCTTCTTAAGTACTGTTCAGCTTCTGAAGCCCAGCTTCTGAAGTACTGTTCAGCTTCTGAAGTCCCAGCTTCTGAAGTACTATTCACAAAAGAGGATCAGCTTCTGAAGATGCACATATTGCTTGCATATTTGATTTTCGCAAACATGAAGCCAACAACCAAATATCCAACAATTTGGAATAGAGACGAAGTCGGAAAACGCATTTGAAGTTGGGCAATTCTGCTGAAGAATCACTTACGGGTTCTGAAATGATTTTTGCAGAATAAGCTAAAGCACGGGTTTAAGTTGGATAAATCGTACCAGAACGGAATACGTGAGATTGGTAGGCTTGATAAGGGTTTGGGTTGGTGTTTGGATTGAAACTAGAACCCGCAGACACAATAAGTTATGAATAAGTTGTTTTGGAAAAAGTGCTTATGGAGCAGGGCAAGAGCTTTGTTTGATGCTTGAGCTGTAGTGGTGGTAAGAATTGCACTGGTGAGTTCCTTTTAGCTAGACTCTCCCTTTGGGTTTAAGTGAGTTAATTAAACCTTTATGAATTAAGTTTTCCCCAATTGTTAGTGTAAGTTCTTAAGTGTGTTAATCCTTGAATTCCTTTGAATTATGTTGTGAAAAATAAGCCATTGGTAAGTTATATGAGGTACTAGACACTTGAGTAATTCATTATTTCAACAAACATACATTTTTGCAGGAGTTGTGTTCTGATACGCTAGCTAAGCGACTGAGAGCTCGCTGGGCGAGAGGCAGAGCATTTGCTACTGTCAGACTTCGCTGGGCGAAGTTGAAGCTTGCTGAGCGAGCCTTACTCATTTTTGGGTTAGGCTTCGCTGAGCGAGATCTCACTTCGCTGGGCGAAGTTGTCCAGAATTCTACCCTTTTTCTTTAAACAAAACATGTAATGTACCAACTGGCTTCTAACTATTTGAATTAAATTGTAAGGAAGGAAAACAAGGATTTATGCTCTTAGGAACGAGTATTAACATTGAGTGAAGGTTTATTATATGATATGATTAAGGGTTTAGAAATCTAGACAACCCATGAACAAACAAAAATGATATTACACGAAAATACGTTACAGAATTTATACAGATATATGTATATGTTTATGTTGAGCAGTCGTGGCTCAGGTACGACCTAGATTTATTCTGTGTAGGTCAGCCCATCAGGGAACCTTCACGACGGCTTACACGTATATAACTATGTTTAAAACAGCTAGGTCTTGGCTTCGGATAAGCACTCCCGCCAGTTGGAGTTGGGAGTATGTTCCGCTTGGATGGCCCACTTCGGCCCGTTGAAGTGGGAGTATGTTCCTACAGGATGGCCCACACGGCGACAAGAGGAGTCCGGTGTTAGCCTACTATAGGAATTTCACCGGTATGTATGGGAATGTATTATGGGGTTACTCCACTCAGATGCATTCCATAAAATGAACCAAGATAATAATTGTTTGTTCAACTCTAACCCGCTAACTTAATAATGAAATATGAATACATGAATTGTGAAAATATGAATATGGTAAGACTTTATAGACATCAGATAGCGATCCTAGTTTTCCCCTGATCGCTAAATTATGCAGAACAGTAAACCCCCTTTTCAGGATCATGTATAGACAGGCGGCTATCCTAGAATCCCCGAGATCGCCTGCAGCTTAGGATAGGTGGAACTCATTGTGACGCCCCACTCACCCCAATCCCTTTAATTTAGTTTCGGGAAAGCAGGTGGTTCGTGATGAGGTGTAGCAGAAGGCAAGCTAGATGACTACAGAGACACGTCCTGCATCAGACCATCAGTCGTACCATTCGATGTATTGTGTACTCGTTAGTTAGTACATTATTATTCAAACACAGATTCTACTTATGTACTCGCCAATCAGTACAGTATGATTCAAATACCACTTATGGATCGTACCCGTTAGTTAGTACTATTATCAGATGTATGAGACTGTATTGAATTAGTTCATTCAAAAAAAATTATGTTGTAATTTTAATGTATCCAGTACTATGTATAACACGTATGCTAAATATTCTAGACAATTTAGTATGGGTGTTACAATATGGTAGCAGAGCAGGTCGATTCAGATCGTGCCTTGCATCATTAAAATTCAATAAACGTAATGGGACCATTGGGTTCCAGATGTTTATTCTAAATGTCACATCTAGTTGAGCCTGATCAACTCGACTTAGTATATGACAGTTAGAACTAATGTCTGAGAGCTGAATAGGACCCAGGAGGAACGAAGCGTACGAAGAATGAAAAATTAAGGTGCTAGAAGTTATGACAGGAGTTGGTGAAGAGGTACTCAGTTCCAAATGGTGGCCATTAAACTGGGAAGTAATGGAATCTGTTGATGGCGAAGTTTCAGGAGTATATTGGGAATTATTTTAAGATCAAGAAGAAGTGTCTCAATATCGTTGGGCGCGTAGTGGAACGACGCTTTGTCTGTGGAAGCAAGAGGAGTACAAAAACTTAAAATGTTTTGAGGAAAGATCTAGGACCTTGACGGGAATCGTAGATTGGAAAGTGGAAGTGAGATACAGATTAAAGTATTAATTCCGGGTATAGATTTAAGATTGCAGAACCAGACCGAGAAACTCAAAACGAGGAAATTTCCTAGAGATTGTTTGATCTAGACTTTTGAGAAAGTAGCGGCCGTAAGAATTAAAGGACTCGAACGCTTGAATTGGGTGATATTTCTATGTCTGATCAGTTGAGAGAAGTAATGATGAATTAAGCGAACGACTTTAGAACAGGTGAAGTTAACCTCCAATGTGGTCAGTAGATGTGCAGCGTGAATTAAGTTTTTCAGATCAGCCACGCATCCCTGATTATAACAATCAAGTTTATGGTAAGAAGAAAAAGTTGTTATGCAATCCTGGAGGCTGGAGAATGATATGTAATAAGGTCAAGATCGGGCTTGTGTCAGTATACAATATGAACATGCTACCAACGATTAAGGAACTAATGAAAGACTGCCTCCAGTCGAGATTCGTGTGCAATGAAATTGGAATGTACTACCACCCTTCGGTAATAGTTGCTAAGATGTCTTTGGACTATGATGTGTACAATGAGCAGTCAGTGAATGCAATCTCAATGTATGGAATGAAATGATGCGAAACTTTCCGACGAAGTCGGATGGTGAACATGGACAATGAATTGTCAGGTTATGAGGAATTGAGGCACAGGTAATATCGAACTCCTTTATTAAAATATAAAGGGAAGGATTAAGTTGACCCAAAAATGTAGAGAACTGGTACCCTGAGTGTAGTACCCTAATTTTGTCCGGACAAATTAAAAGTTTTTTAAAAAAATAAATAATAATAATAATACCAAAATAAGTGATAAATTTAGTTTTTATTTTCGTGTTTTCCATCCTTGTTAATTTTCATCATAATCATAAAAATGTAAATTTTGCATTCATCAAACACATTAAGTGAGTCCAATAGTGTAGCCATTTACACAAAGTTAATTCAATTGCACACTTTTTATATCAAAAACCAATGAAAAAAGAGCAAAACAAACAACAAAAATCAAGCCAAGAACACTGTCCTTGCCTTCATTTCAGCTCCCATCTCTTTGCTTTCACCATTTTTTCAGACCCACACATAAGCCATGCAAGAAAACAGCAACAACAAAAGCCAAGCTGAGCACTGTTAATCCTGTTTTCAGACCCGTGTTCTTGCTTTCCTTCACCATTTTTTCAAAACAGAACACTGTTCACTATTCACCCAGCCATAATTGAGCGCCACAGGCCTTGCAGTCCACTGTTCCTCCTGTTTTCAAACCTTGCAGTCCCCTGTTCACAGCCTGTTTTCAATCCCAAAGACCAAGCAAGGTCACTTCAGCCCTTTTCAAGGAAATTAACCAAGATTTTGTCCAAAAGAACTGAAAAATCCAGCAACCTCAGGACCACAAGGAACACTCACTGAGGCCTATATAAGGAGGACGAAAATCAGAGGCAGGGGGCCCCCTCTTCCCCTTTCTTGGAAGCAAAAAATCAGAATCATCAAATTCCAAACCACTTATCTTCAAAACATCACAAAACAACACCAAAGAAAAACATAACCACTAAAAAGCCTTTCATTTTCGTGCAACTGCATCTTGGCTTGGAGTTTGTAAGTTCCTTAGATCCTTTTCATTTTCATTTTTGCATTATGTTAAGTATCTGTGATTTTTTGCTTAAACATTGCATTTTTCTCCATAAATTCATAAGCCTGACTTGAGGCCAACACATAGTCAGTTTTAGGTTTGCTTTTGGTAAATCTAAAACTGCTAAGATGTAGTCCTCATGGCAAGCTTTGCAGTGGTACTTTTATTTCTGCATTTGGTTCAGTTTTGAGTGAGCAATCAAACTTTGAAGTTGAGAAAAACTCACAAAAAGTTGTGTTCTGGTTCTTGCATATTTCCTGCATTTTTGCTTTGCATTTTAACTCATTTGTTGCACAAAAAAATCATTCAAAACACAAAAAAATCAAAGAGCACAGCCATTACTCAAGCAGAAGTGGTTTGTTCTTTTCTTCCTACTTTTTTTCAGACATTTTTGCCCAGCTGAAGTTCTGAAATCAGAGTCTGAAGACTGTCTCTGAAGACTGTGTCTGATGAACAGTGCTTCAGACTCTCTTCTGAACTGAGAGTCTGAACAGTGCTTCAGACTCCCCTTCAGAACTGAGAGTCTGAACAGTGCTTCAGACTCCCTTTCAGAACTGAGAGTCTGAACAGTGCTTCAGACTCCCTTTCAGCATTGAGAGTCTGAACAGCCTCTGAACACAGCACTTCAGACTCCCTCTAAATTCAGTCTCTGAACAGCTTCTCCCTCTAAATTCAACCTCTGAATAGCTTCAGACCACCCTCTGAACACAACACTTCAGAATTGCCTTTGAACTCAACCTGAAACCACTTCAGCCTTCAGACCCTAATCCAGCCACTGAGTAGCCTTCAGACTCACATTCTGAATTGAGAGTCTGATGAAAAGCACTTCAGGCTCCTACTGAACTCAAAACCCTTTTTCCTGGCCTCTCCCCATCCTTCAGACCTGCTTCTGAACCCAAGTTTAAACAACCTTCAGACCTGCCTCTGAACCTAACCAGAAATCACTTCAGATTTGCTTCTGAACCCAAACAGCCTTCATACTCCCTCTAAACCCAACCAGAACATCATATCAAATTCCCATTCAGAACCTTCAGACCCAGCCTCTGAACCCAAAGTCTGAAGCCTGGAACAGTACTTCAAACTCCCCTTCAAAACCAAGTCTGAACAGTGCTTCAGACTCACCTTCCAAACCAAGTCTGAACAGTGCTTCAGAATCACCTTCCAAACCAAGTCTGAACAGTGCTTCAGACTCACCTTCCAAACCAAGTCTAAACAGTGCTTCAGACCCACCATCAAAACCAAGTCTGAATAGTGCTTCAGACTCACCTTCCAAACCAAGTCTGAACAGTGCTTCAGGCCCACCATCAAAACCAAGTCTGAACAGTGCTTCAGACTCACCTTCCAAACCAAGTCTAAACAGTGCTTCAGACTCACCTTCCAAACCAAGTCTGAACAGTGCTTCAGACTCACTTGAAACCAAGTCTGAACAGTGCTTCAGACTCACCTTCTAAACTCAAAGTCTGAACAGCTTCAGACTCACTTACCCAGCCTCTGAACCCAGCTTCAGACTCCCCTTCATGCCCAGCCTCTGAACAGAACCTCGAATCCAATCTGAACCCAGAGTCTGAAGTCTGAACAGTGCTTCTGAGCGCAACATTTGAACTACAACTCCTGAATTCTGAGGTCCTGAGTCTGAAGGGCTGTAAGTCATTCTATTTTCAACACACAAAAATGTTTTAATCTCCAATAACCTTTTTTTTAATTTCAAAAATACATAATAATAAATATTAAGGGTTCAATCGACCAAAAAAAAGGAAAACTTGGGTAGACACCCGACGCTTCTCCGAATGCGGAACGCGAGATCCCCATCTCGATCATGTTCAAAGTATTCGTCTTTCGGTTAAACTTTTAATAAAACAAAAATAATGAAACATTCTTCTTTCGTGTGAGTGAAAAAGGAAAACTTGGGTAGACACCCGATGCTTCCCCGAATATTCGGAAACGAGGTAGACACCTCGCTTTCAGTTGGATATTCGTCCTCCGTTTAAAATCAATCTCCACCCACCAAACTTTATTTTATTCACGCCCATGTGCGTTTATTTATTTTTCTCAAATGGACATCTTCTCCCAAGTGCGGGTCCGTTTTCTTTTTAAGCAAACCTTTTTTCGCCCAAGCGCGACTAAACCATTTTCATAAATAAAATCAATCAACACATGAACATTTTCTACAAAGAACTACGTGGCTTTGAATTCTCCATCGCACCAGGAGATACGTAGGAGCAAGGATCAAACTCTTGTCAAGCACACTAATAAAAATTCATCTTTTGTCTTCAAATCATTTTTCTTCCTCTTTTATTCTTTACAAACATTTCTCATAGATAAGCATGAAACTAACACATATTGAAAGCTAACTAATTAATGGTTCCCGTTGAGTACAACGGATGTGAGGGATGCTAATACCTTCCCCCCGCATAACCGATTCCCGAACCCGAATTTGGTTGCGATGACCTTGTTCTCGTTCCCAAAGGGGTTTATCGACATTCCCCTTTTCAAAAATAAAACTTTGGCGGCGACTTTATTGTCTAGCGAGCGTTTTTTGCCCGCGCATTTTTTCCCGCCGCTTCACTGAGGATTAATCAGGAATTTTGGTCAAGGATTATGTTGGGACTCTAATATATAAAAGATCGCCGCTAGTGCGAATATGTTAAGAGTGTGGTTAATATCAGAGAATTATGTGTATTCATTCGAGGTGTTTCTAATGTAATTATTTTCGAAAAACCGAAAAGAGTACCTTATGGACATGACTGATTCTTGGAAACCGAAACTGTCTTGGAAAAGATTAAACTATGAAGCCTTTATGGATAATCATAGGGTGAATGGAAATGAGACTCAAGCCATCAGTGGGTTCAGCATACGAATGGCATGAAGGTGGAAAGTATTTGAGAAATCGCTTCGCAAGAACAAGTGTGTTGTTATGCCTAAAGGAAACTGCGGAATCAGGAGGCGATCTATCAGTAATGTGAATTCTTTTTCGAAGCAATATGTAGCATGAGGCTAACCCATCAGTTATTAGCATGTAAGCTTCGAAGGATGAATAAGGTAATTGGATAAGCGTGTAGTCGCAAAATCGCAAACAAATAACAGGTCATAAGATGAGCTGGTCCTAGTGACCGAGAAGTTATGAAGAAGTAAAGCTAATCGAGAGATTTTTATACGGTAATGATGGTTTAATATTCCTTAACTGAAGCGGGTTGTTAAGATCAGAGAACTCAGCAGAAGACTAACCGAGAATGAAATCAAGGAGAATTCGAATGTTGACACTTCGAGACTAGGATGTTATGGAAAATCTTAAGAGTCAAGCTGAGAAGTGCTTCCAACCACGGAATTCGGAGGCGTTGGAAAATGAAGCAGCCTAAGAGAATTTGGTAAGAATTAAATGGATGTATTCCTACCACGACAAGTATAAAGTGTTTGGAAGCACTGCTAGTATGGTAAACTAGTCGTTCGATTCAGTAACTTTGAAGGGCTTAAAGTGCCAATTTAGTCTGAAGAGGGTTGTGTATGAGGCAACAATTATGAATGTTGCATTTAAAGGATTTTATTTTCGGACTAGAAGTATCATTCAGGAGCAACAAGTTTAGTAGCTGATATTTGAGTGGGAAGATACTACTCAGAACAGGATTGATGTTACCAGACACAACTTAATTGAGAAGTTCGAGAATCTTGAACTCGATGTAAAGAAGTGGGAAATATGTTTTGACAAAGCAATTGAAAATAACTTGTAGCTTATGGTTAGGAATTACATATGCACAAAGTATGAATATGAATTTGAGGAAATTAAGATTGTATGAGTTACGTCGGTAGCAGCCAAAGCGGAGTTATTCGAGATAGGAGTAAAAAGAAGGCTTCAGACTGATGTGGTGATTGTCTTGTTTATGTTCTGACCATGTATTACATATCTATTAGCTGGATGTAGACTACGTTCCATATCGTGTACCCGTTATTAGTGTACTTGTATTCGAACATATGTGTATCATGTATTATAGATCTGCACCTTTATGGTAATGGATGAGACGGTACGAGCTGCTTATCATTCAGACCTAACTCCATATTGTAAACTTAATGTATCCTGTACGAGATTTTAGCGATCTGGTAAGAATTTGGGAACAAGGTGTGTGTCCTAAGCGGTATGAAATGAAAGGGATCTTTTTGAGACCCCTTGAAGTTAGCTCATAATTGTTCTGGTGCAACAAATTGTGTCGTGAATGAAGGGAAGATTGTTGGAAGCCAGAGATAAGGATTCCTTGATAGCACTTGAGGTGCAAGGAACAACTGGAAGAGTGAGAATATTTAAGGGAAGATAAGATCGGATCGATGTCGTCGGAAGGAATTACACAAATAGTGAAGGAAACTTTTAAAATTTGGAAGAAATAATTAATTATGAGCAACCATAAGTTGGAATTGTAAGAAGGTGTAAACAAGATGTTTAGCTCGAATTATGTCAGATGCTCGAGTAGCCATGGTTTGAGAAGAATCTTTTGATAAGAAAAGCTACTTGGAAACTTGAACCGGGGAGGTAAAGAATTATCTTTTAGATGAAGTCTTAAATTTCGAGGACAAAATTTTCTTAAGGGGGGTTGGAGTGTAATATCCCGCCTAAATTTTAGACTGCAATGTCATTTGATCGTATCCGAGCAAACATCTCAAGAAAGGGCATTAAGGTAATTATCACAATATATATATATAGAGCCAAAGCTCTCATTCCATCTCATTCTCTCCTTTTCCCTTTCACTTCGTAGAAATCAAACCCCTCCTACTCTCCTCTCTCTCGCGTGTCTCTCCCCACTCCATCATTCATCAAATTTGGAACTTTGGAACTTTGGGTACAAATGCTAGTTTTATTTCATTCCCTCCCTCCACTCTTTCCCCAAATGGCCGAACCCCCTTTCTCATTACCCTAACCCCAACTTTCTTCCAAAATCATCAATCCAAGCTTGCATGCTAAAAATTTCACCTCCAATCATCTCTTTGAACTATTTGGAAGCTTCAATTTAAAGTGGGTAGAAGAACTTGAACATGGAGAAAGAGGTTCATCTTGGAATTGGGGAAAAAGTCTTGAAGCCTCATCATTTCATCAATTCCTTCTATTTTTAGCGATAGCAAGGTGGGTTTCTTACCTAGTTTGAATTTGGAAAGTTTAGAGTTGAAATTGATATTGGTAATGATTGTATTGTTGGAACTCAGTGATGAATGGGACTGTTGTTGATGTATTTCTAGGCTGAAGTTATTGATAGAATGGATTATTATTATCAAATAAGTGATTAAGTTGAATAAGCTGTTTTGGCAGATTGTGATTTTTGGTTCGTATATTTTGCTGTGTAACCTGGAAATGAATAATTATTGAATTTTTGGATTCTACGTTTGATTCCCTTCAGTTTGGTTATAGATTTTGTGTGATTCGGATTAGAGACGAAGTCGAAAAACGCATTTGAAGTTGGGCAATTCTGCTGAAGAATCACTTACGGGTTCTGAAATGATTTTTGCAGAATAAGCTAAAGCGCGGGTTTAAGTTGGATAAATCATACCAGAACGGAACACGTGAGATTGGTAGGCTTGATAAGGGTTTGGGTTGGAGTTTGGAACGAAACTGGAACCCGCAGAAGCAATAAGCTCTGGATAAGCTGTTTTGGAAAAAGTGCTTATGGAGCAGGGCAAGAGCTTTGTTTGATGCTTGAGTTGTAGTGGTGGTTAGAATTGCACTGGTGATCCCTTTGGGCTTGAGTTTTAGACTCTCCCTTTGGGTTTGAGTGAGTTAATTAAACCTTTATGAATTCAGTTTTCCCCGTTTGTTAGTGTAAGTTATTAAGTGTGTTAATCCTTCAATTCCTTTGAATTATGTTGTGAAAAATAAGCCATTGGTAAGTTAAATGAGGTACTGGACACTTGAGTAATTCATTATTTCAACAAAAATACATTTAGGCAGGAGTTGTGTTCTGATACGCTCGTTAAGCGAGCGAGAGCTCGTTGGGCGAGAGGCAGAGCATTTGCTACTGTCAGATTTCGTTGGGCGAAGTTGAAGCTCGTTGAGCGAGCCTTACTCATTTTTGGGTTAGGCTTCTCTGAGCGAGACTTCACTTCGTTGGGAGAAGTTGTCCAGAACTCTACCCCTTTTCTTTAAACAACACGTGTAATGTACCAACTGGGTTATAAATATTTGAATTAAATTGTTATGAAAGAAAACAAGGATTTATGGTCTTAGGAACGAGTATTAACATCGGGTGAAGGTTTATTATATGATATGATTAAGGGTTTAAAAATCTAGACAACCCATGAACAGACAAAAATGATGTTACACGAAAATACGTTACAGAATTTATAAAGATAGGTAGAAATCACTGAGACGCCCGTCTCACCCCAATCCCTTTAATTTAGTTTCAGGTAAGCAGATGGTTCGTGATGAGGTGTAGCAGAAGGCAAGCTGGATGACTACAGAGATACGTCATGCATCATACCATTAGTCGTACCATTCGATGTATTTTGTACTTGTTAGTTAGTACATTACTATTTAGACACGAATTCTACTTATGTACGCGCCAATCAGTACAGTAGGATTCAAATACGACTTATGGATCGTACCCGTCAGTTAGTACTATTATCTGATGTATGAGACTGTATTGAATTTGTTCATTCCTATGCAATCATTCCCACAATCTTCAAATACCCTTTGAAATTGGTGCTTCTTGAAGTCAACGAATCCTCAATCACCCGTGCAATCCTTGAAGCTCTTAACTCGGACTCTTCTTTGCTCCGTCCGGTGGTTGGATCCCCCTCAACTCATGAACTTTAGAAATAACCCCCAATACCTTTGAGGTGGAATGAAATTACTCAATTCACTTTAGATCCTTGATTCAAAATCAATATCCTGGAAAGCAATCAACTTACAATCCCTATAGCACTCTAGCAATCTATGACTCAAAAGACCACAACGATTCTTAGAAAAAGTGTTTAACCTCAAGAACAAATGGGCAATGAGGTTTGGAGACTCTTGAGAGAATAGATGCAAATGATTCGGTAGTTTGGGTGTAATGAGGATATGAGTATATATAGGAAAGAGTGGTAAGTGTAAAAATTTGCCCAAAAAAACTTGATGAATCAATTCACATTATGTGTGATTCAATTCAGACAGCAAAAAGACAAGCAAGATGAGATATGAAGGTTGATACGATTTATACCAAAAGTGAATCGAATCGAACTGCCAAGGATGAAGGTTGATATGATTCACTAACTCTTGAATCGAATCAACAAGTCAAAAACCAAGACCAGAGAGAAACAGTGATACGAATCAAACTAATTTGATTCGATTCATGCATGATATGATTCATCAATTCATGAATCGATTCAAAATCTACAAGGCACAAGGGAAAATGGCATAAACATCTTGTGATATGATTCAAAATACTATGAATCGAATCAAAATGCTAGAAACTGAATTTTGCCAAAAGAAAAGAACTTTTCTATGTGTGTAAACCATTTTAAACATAAGGAATAAAAGAACACAAGTGAATACAAATGCTAGAGTGCTTTAACATGATTTTAGCCTATATCTATCAACACTATAACATCATCAAATGAACAATCTAATAAAACTTATTACTTATCTAACAAACATCATCAAAACAATCTAAAGCTACACATGGCTTCAACGACATCCAGAAACTAACAAAACAATTCATCATAATTTTGGAACTTCCTATGGATCCTACACCGAGTTTGATCACCATATTTGACTAAGAGAAACCACACAAGTAAGATTGATATCATAACTTCATCATGAAAAACTCAAGGCATTAGGTATATGTGTCATCTAACTTATATGTTGTTTAGAATCCACCCTTCCATCCAAGATAAAACTTTAACTCACACTTGATACATTAACATCTATTAATTAAGTGTGAAACTCTCCACGTCCGTAATTACATAACATAGTGAAATCAGGTCAAACAAAAGCACACCATGTTCAAAAAGATTGGTTGGCGGTGGTTTCATGGAGAGAGGCTTATGTTCCTTTCTTTTAAAAGAAAGAAAATTAGCATAAAAAAATATGAAAAAGGAATTCGATCATGACAAAAGATAAGGGAAAAAATTGTATTGTGTGTTTTGTTCGTGAAAGTATAGAAAATAGTGTAAGTTGTCGGTAATTTTTGAGTAACTATTTTACCAAAGAAACAAATTCAATTAAAAAATGTCACATAATTTTAAATGTCTAATAAGCATGTATTTTGTCAACTTTGCATAACACATATGTAATTTTCCATTGTCACTACCCACCAAAGACCAAAAGTGAATGAATTTAAAATAATAGAGGTTCAATGAAAAAGTTCACATAAAAGATAATGAAATTCAGAAACTAAATTTAAAGATAAAACAAATGATGTCCAAAAAAAATTATAATAATGTTGAGACTTTCTGAGGATCCTACATTGAATTCGATAATCAAATTAGAGTTAGAGAATAGACACAAGTGAGTTTGACACAACATTTTCATCTTAAGCCTTAACGCATTGGGTAGATGAGTTATATCACTTATATCTTGCTCAACATCTACTCTTGCATCCAATCAATAATGAGGCACTCGAAATCCAGAATCTACCACAAAGAACCACTCATGCTTCCACATAAAGTCAAATGGGGCTATGATATCATAGTTGGCCTTTATAGAGGAGCCAACACTAGACCGATAACAACCACACAAATGAGAATGATGTCACGTTTTCATCTAATATTTAAGTATGACAAAATTTTAGCATGTGTTTGGCACGGCTATCTATACTAGTACCACATAAATGTATATTGTTTATATATTTCTATTCAAATATTAAAAATTAATGATAACACAATCATATGTAGTAGCCATAGCCTAATAATCACATCAAATCTAACAAAAGTTCACCTCTTTAGGGCCAAGGCTTCGGTGCACAAGCAGATCAAATCTCCTACCGTACGAGACCTCAATTTATCTCAAGACTTATTCATTTTTAATTCAACTTCCTAGATATGAGAAGGGCTATTGTCTGGAACAGTGTCGGATAGCTTTTATCAATATTATAAGTTATTATTAGATTTCTTTTTTTAAGGAAGGTTATTATTAGATGAATAGTTAAATATTGGGTTTCTTTTTCTTTTTGGTAATAAAATATTGAATTTCATTTTTCTGTATTTCACTCAATTGGATATTCCAATTTCCAAAACGTTCATGGAGCAACGGCAGCCCAAATTTTTTAATCGTAACACTAAAATCTTCATAGAAAATTTGGAATTATGTTTTCATGGTTTATATTCGATGATAAGTAACTTCTATTAATTTAATATGTTCCTAATTAATTCGAAAATTAAATTGAACAACCTTATATTATTTTGCCACAAACTAGTAGATTATTATTTACAGTTATAGGTTATTATAATGATAATTATGTGTGCTATTTCGTTTTGAATTTTTTTTAAGGTTTTGTTATATTTTAAAAAATATATTGTGGGAGAATTTTGTAGAAACTTTAAAATATTGTTATCAGTTTAAGGTTCACCTTCTTAATGATTTGAAGATATTTGAATACCGGAAGACATGATTCTCGGTCGTAGGTTCACCTTATAAGTAAATTGAAGATATTTGAATGTCCGAAAACATAGTTCACAGTCGAAGGTTCACCTTTTTATCGAATTGAAGATATTTGAATACCGGAAGACACAGTTCTCATTCGAAGGTTCACCTTCTTTTTGAATTGAAGATATTTGAATACCATAAGACACAATTCTCATTCGAAGGTTCACCTTCTTATTGAATTGAAGATATTTAAAATGCCGAAATACACGATTCTCAGGCGAAGGTTCATCTTATTGAATTGAAGATATTTGAAAGCTGAAAGACACAATTCTCATGCGAAAGTTCACCTTCTTATTGAATTGAAGATATTTTAAAACCCAAATACATGGATCTCGGTAGAAGGTTCACCTTTTTATTAAATTGAAGATATTTGAATACCGGAGGACACGATCCTCAGTTGAAGGTTGACCTTCTTATTGAATTGAAGTTATTTGAACATTGGAAGACACTGGACAAACAATTGTCGTGATACATAAAAGAAAACAAGAGATAAATATTTATCTCTGATAAATATAGAAAAAACACAAGACAAATATTCGTTACTACTAATTTAAAAAATACAAAACAAATATTTATCACTGATAAATATTAAAAAAAGGACAAATATTTGTGCCTTGTGTGTAAAAAACCATGCGACATATATTTGTCACAGATAAACAAAAAACACAGGATATCTATGTGCACAACTCAATTGGTAGGGACATCACATCTTACAAAGGTCGTGCTTCAAACTCCGGATTTCCCGTTTATTCATCTTGTGGGTGAATTTCTACCGACTAGGCTACTTGACAAAAAAAATAAAAAAAACACTGGTCTATATTTGTCCCTATACATAAAAATATGAAACAAATATATATCACTGAAAAAGTATAAAAAAACATATGGGACTACTATTTGTCATTGATACATAAAAAACATAGGACAAATATTTGTCAAAGATACATATTAAAAAATATTTAAATATACAGGACAACTATTAAATGCATAAATAACGTTGGGCAAGTATTTGTCATTGATAAATATCAAGAAAACACTAGACAAATATTTGTCAAAGACACATATTAAAAAATACTGGACAAATATTTGTAACTGATATTTTAAAATACAAGACAAGTATTTATCACAGTTTTTTTACGAATTTTTTATCACTGATAAATATATAAAGAATGAGACAAATAGTTGTCAATATGAATACATAACATATATTTGTCATGATAAATATAAAAAAATAAAGGACAAATATTTATAATTGATGCATAAAAATTATTGGTCAAATATTTGTTGTTGATAAATATAAAGCAAACACAATAAGAATATTAGTCATTGATTGATACATAAAAAAGCATGTGAGAAGTATTTGTCTTTGGTAAATCTAAAAAAACAAGGGACAAATATTTATGATTGATACGTAAAAAAATATACATATATTTTTCGTTGCTTAAATATAAAGACACAAAAACATGATACATATATTTACCATTAATGAACATAAAAAACATGGATACATATTTGTCATTGTCTCACAAAAAACACATAATAATATTAAAAACTCGGGATAAATAATTTTCATTGATAAATAAAAAAAAGGAAAAATAATGTTTTTTAGAGATTAAAAAAATAGTAGTCTTTCGCTGGTACATGACACGGGTTAACACACTATTATAAGATGAAAACAATATTAATTGTTTTGGAGGAATTAATAGCCCTTTCCGTTCCCGTGAACATAATTTAGTTGGTAGAAACAATACATTATTATATGCAGGGGTGAGGATCGAACCTCGGATATCCCACTTATTTATTTTAAAAAGTGAATTCTAACCACTATATTATTTGAAGAAAAAAAAAGCCCTCCTACTTATTATGAATAATTGAAAAAAGTCACATCAATTATTAATTTAAATCAAATAACTTGCTATTTCAGGTTGCAACCAACTTATGTACCATGCGCGATTTGGTTTCATGTCGTATGGTAGAAGGCGCCCCTCTTTAGTAAGTTCCACTTTCTATCATATGATGAAAGGTTATAGAATAAAGGAAATTTATAAAATTAGAATCAATTTTGATGATTGTTAAGTTTTTTTAAGTAACCTCTTTACTAAGGGTGTTAAAAAGACAAACACGACATTTTGATGTACTTTAGAGAGATTAATTATAAGTTTTTTTGTTACCACTTTACTATGTGTGTTAAAGGGACAAATACAACATATTGATTTACTTAAGACATTTAGTAATGATTATGATTTTAGGAAGGTTTTAACATCTCCATAGGATATGAAAACTATTTAATGTACGTAAGGCAAAAAAATAAGTTTATAAGCCGTAACGTTATAAAACAATACTCTATCTCTTAAATGCATATAGGAGAAAATATGACTGAAATTGTCAAGTTTGTTTATGTTATGATTATTTTTCTTTCACTATTTATTGTTTGAATGAACGTTGATGGTAATCCATTTCTTATCTCTCTCATATTTTCTTAGTTCCTTTCTACATAATATTTTATCTCGCTTTAGTTACATCCTTTTATTATATTTTTTTATCGCGAAGCAATAATTTTACGTCAAGCCAATTCTAATTGTCAAGAGGATATGTGTTCCCCTCCTAAAAAACGTTGGTGCGATATGTGAATGTGAATGTATTTGTGTGAATGTTCCCGTAATTATATGGATTTGTTGAAATTGACAATTTTTGGTTAATTATTTGATCAAAAAATAAGACTTAATTAATGTAACACTCATACTAAACTGTCTAGAATATTTAGTATGTGTATTAAACTTAGTACTGGATACATTAAAATTACAGCAGAAATTTCTTTTCGAATGAATACATTTATAATACAAGTTTGTACATCCAATAAATTATGACATCTGACATATATAACCTCTGGCACAATACTGACTACAGAGAGAAAAATATCTGAGACTGGTACGAATCGTGTATATAAAGGTAAATCATCCGGCTTCATTCTGCTGATCTCCGGCATGAACCCTTCTGCTTATCTGAAAATAAATAAAGGGATTGGGGTGAGACAAGATATCTCAGTGAGTTCCACCAATCCTAGGCTGTTGGCGATCTCGGGGATCCTATGATCGTCATCGGTCTCTACATGTCCGTAAATAGGGTGTACTATTCTGTTCTGCATAACTTAGCGATCTGGGGAAAAACTAGGATCGATATTTGTTTACTATCATAAGTCTTATCATATTCATCATGTTTTCAAGCTTTAAGTTAGAAGGATAGCGTTGAATATACAATTATTATTTGGGTTCATTTTACGAAATGCATCCAAGTGGAGTAACCCCGGAATACATGCCTCTCATACCGGTAAAAATTCATATCCGAGGCTAACATCAGACTCCTCTTATCGCTATGTGGATAACTCTCTCGAAGAAGTCTCATCCGACATTATCTGAAGCTTGTTGGACACGTTTAACTTAATCTTATCATTCTTATATATATATATATATATATATATATATATATATATATATATATATGGATTTGTTAATATACACCCACTAGTTTTTATGTGGGAGTATTTTAGCAACATGCATCTTTAGGTGTATTTAGCCACTTTTTATTTATCACTTGCTAAAATACTCCTTCTAAAAATAAGTGGGTGTATTCTAGCAAATGTTTATAGGAGTTGCTAACATACACCCACTTATTTTTTAGAAGGTGTGTTATAGCAACATACACCTCAAGGTGTATTTATCAACTTTTTAGTTATAACTTGCTAAAATACTCCCACATAAAAACTAGTGGGTGTATATTAGTAAATCCCATATATATATATATATATATATATATATATATATATATATATATATATATATATATATATATATATAGACACACACACATAAATATATATGTATAATTTTGTCTCATATGTCTGGTAGTAGGTTGAGTATGAGTTATCTCGAGTTTTAAACCCATTGTTAGTATTATATCATATGACCTTCACTCGATATTAATGCTCGCGTTCAACGTATAAATCCTTGTTTCATTTGTAGAAACTCATTTTTAAAGAGTTAAAATATGTTGGTGTGTGACGGAGGTTTTAAGAAAAAGGGTAAAAATCTGGACCACTTCGCTCGGCGAAGTTCCCAACCTAGAACTGGGCTGCAAGGCTCGCTTAGCGACCTTAAACTTCGCTCAGCGAAGTTAGTCAGAAGCGAAATGCTCTGCCCTTCGCACAATGAGCTCTTGCTCACTTAGTGAGCGTAGCAGAAGATCAGCTTCTGCAATTCGTGTTTCATGCAAAAGAGATGGTTTCAAGTTCCAATTTCCATATGTGACACATCCAGATCATATTAATTACATAAAACAAGTAAAATTCCAAGGATTTACACTAATTGATACTTGCATTAACAAAAGGGGTAAGTTTAAGCTATTTTGAGCATAATCACTTATTTCAAATTAACTCACTCAAAATCTCAAGGGAAATTACTAATCTAAAAGGAACTCACCTAAACATTTTGGTTACCCTGAAGCAGCTCCTGCTCTCACAATCGAACAACTTAACCACACTAATCCACTTTTCCAAAACAGCTTAACTGCAGCTTATAACACTTTTACAACTTATCCCAAGTTCCAAACATGCATAACAGCCCTCCCTTAGCGTATAGCTTCTGCAATGGCTGCTGTTCATCCATGAACCTCTTCTGCACCTCCTCGTTAGGCGAGGCTTCATGCTCGCTCAGCGAGCCTTCATAACCAAACCCAGATTCTGAACAAAATCAGCATCAGACCCCTCACTACAAACTCATCCACAGACCTCAATACTGAATAAATATTTACGAAGCTGGTACCAAAACATAGGGAAATTCGTTAGCTTTCCATAGCATCAAAAACCACTTGATTCAGAGTTACAGGGAGAGAGTTCTTACCATTTTAGTGGAGTCCTATCCCAAATATGGGTTTCTCCAACTTCTTCCAATTCAGCTCCAAATCCCAACCCAAATCTTCTTCTTCATCAGAAATCAAGCTTCTTACTCCAAAAGTTCACTTCTGTATATCAACTTAAGCCATAACAATACTATTTCCATGCATGCAAGGCCATTACCACATACTTTTGCAAAGCTCCAAAAATTGAAGAGAAAGGGGAAAGGCTCGGCTAGGGAAAAGGAAGAGGAGAAAACTGAAGCTAACATTTAACTTTAACATAGACAAAAGTCCAGCTTATGTCTTTGCATGTTTGATCAATGAAGGTTTGAGTGAAAGGGTGTGGGTTGGTGGAAGGGAGAGAGTGAGAGCCGAGAGTTTTGAGAGAGAGCTAGGGGAGTATATTTGTTTGTTTTGGAGGAAAATGGTAATGAATGAAGCAAAAGGGGAAGAACATATATATATATATATATATATATATATATATATATATATATATATATATATACCCACACAATAATTACCCTTCTGCCCCTTTTTAATTAACTCTTCTCAGACACAATTGAACTGATACTGATAACTGACCAATTTTAGAAAGCGGGATATTACAATTAAAAAAAAAATTCACATCATTTTAAAATGTTTGATAAGTGTGTATTTTATCAACTCAACATAACAAAACTGCAAATTTTACAAAAACAGTACCAGAGCATAATGTTGTAATAATAGAGTTACAAAAACTACAGATTTTAGAAAAACTGTCTGATAAGTTTGTAATAATAAAGGTTGAATATAAACAGTACCATGAAAGCGAATGACATTCAAAAACTAATAAATTTTACAATAAAAAATTAGAAAAATGGCATCCAAGTACTAATAAAACAATTCATCATAATAGACTTAGAGCAATCTAATTATGAGTCAAATTGACACCACATCTTCAATTAAAATGTCTAATAAATAAGTATTTTGTCAATTCATCATAATACATCGACAATTTTCCATTGTCAAATTCCACCAAAGATCAAAACTGATGTAATTTGAAATAATAGATGTTGAATAAAAAAAATTAGGGTCAAATCGAATGACATCCAAAAACTAAAATTCAAGATTTTTTTTTTTTTTAAACAAATGATATCCAAAACAAACAAAACAACTCAGCATAATGTTGTGACCACTAGGGGAGCGTAAATTGAGTTGGATAATCACGTTAGGTTAAGATCAACCACAATTTAAGTATGACAAAATTTTAGCCCGTTATTGGCACGACTATCCATACTAGTATCGGAGAAATTGATATTGTTTATATATTTATTCAAATATTAAAAATCAATGATAACACTAACTTATGTAGTAGCAATAGCCTAATAATCACATCAAATCTAACAAAGACAAACATATATATAATCTATGATATTATCTGAACATATATATATATATATAATATATATAATCTTTTTAATATTTTAAGTTTTTTTAATATTTTTAATATATTAAAGAGGTGACACCCTTAGTGTTTAAAATATTTCTATTCAAATATTAAAAAATCAATGATAACACTAACTTAGTGTTTAAAAGACAAACATGACACTTTCATGTACTTAAGAGAGATTTAATTATAAGTTTTTATGTTACCACTTTATTATGGTTATAAGTTTTTTTATGTCACCTCTTTACTAAGGGTGTTAAAAAGACAAACATGACGCTTTGATGTACTTAAGAGAGATTTAATTATAAATATTTATGTAACCACTTTACTATGTAGGCTAAAGGGACAAACACAACACATTGATTTACTTAAGAGATGGTTAGTAATGATTCTAATTTTAGGAAGGTTGTTAACATCTTCATAAGATATGAAAACTATTTAATATATTTTTTTTAAAACTATTTAATATATGTAAGGCAAACAATAAGTTTTATAAATCGTAAATTTATAAAAGCATATTATATCTCTTACACCCAAAGAGGAGAAAATATGACTGAAATTGTCAAATTTGTTTATCTTATGAATATCTTTCTTTCACTATTTATTGTTGCAATGAACGTCGATGGTAATCCATTTTCTATCTTACTCAAATTTTATTAGTTCCTTCCTACATAATATTTTTTTCTCCTTTTAGTTACATCCTTTTATTCTATTTTTTTTTATCACAGCATTTACTATATGTCAAAACAATTCTGATTGTCTAGACGAAATTTGCTTGCCTCCTAAAACACAATGGTGCAATATGATTGTGCCATTTATGATCGAGGAAACACCGGAAGGCAATTGTGAATGTATTTGAGTGAATGTGCCCATAATATTCTGCTAGGAATTTCCATAAGTTGTCATTTAGTAATTGTTCAAGAACCCAATAATTTGTATTTTCTTCCCTTAATAATTTCATGGACCATATAAATAATTGTGATTTTGTACTATTCAATATGATTGTATCCCTAAAAAAAATGATTGTAATGACATGAAATAAGGATGTAAAGAATAATGTTTAGATTGTTTTTTTCTCTCTTTATTTCGGATAAATCTCCACGACCTTCAATTCATGGCCTTCATAATAACTTAAATAATTAAGTTGAAAAATATTCTATGTTACCTGTATGTCTATAAATTTATATTGTGATAAATTGTTCCACTTATGATTTTTATCGCACTTCAATTTACATTTCTCTTCCATTTTATTTTTTTAATAACCTTGAATGTTTTGCTCTCCTTTGAAATGCATAAAAAACGAGAACTTCACTTAAACAATTATAATAATCTTGTAAAATAATTGTGTAGGTGTTGGTGGGACAAACTTATTTGTATTTTTTAACAAAATAAATGAAAATACGAAGAGCAATTAGGTTTACATTTAAGGTACTAACTAACTCAGTGGTAAGAGTTTAATTATGTAACCTCAATGTTTTGAGTTCGAATCTCCTAAGGAACAGTAGTAAAATGGACATTTTTGTCACTTTAATTAATATAAAATTAGCAATAAGGTGCATGTAAGGTTCGATGTAAGGTGAAAAGCCTGCAAGTGCACGACTTTGTCGTGTAATTCAAAGATCGACCATGTAGGAATTTGTGAGTGTCAAAAGTTTCGCCTGATTTCTTTAGCTATAAATGTTTAACAATTGATTAGTTGATGATTTTATTGTTTTTGAAAATATGCAATCGTATAGAGTCTTGGAATTATTGAATTTCATCACAATGATGAACCAACCAAATGAATCATCCCTAATTCTATGGAATTTTAAAGTCTAAAGGTGAGGTAATTTTAAGGTATCTAATGCCCTCTTTTAAGGATGCAAAAGTGTATTCTAAACCAATTTAGTCCCCTATTATTATGGATTCAATATTTCTAAAATCAATTAAGTTCTATTACGTCATATCACATCAAGATATTTTAGACTATTCTCATATTTCAAATCCCTTGTCCAATCATTTGTTTTCAGCATCTACCTTCACCTTTAGATACATAGGTTGATGTCTAACATATTTTAAATCATTTTGTTATGATGATTCAATTTCTATATGTTGATATCGATTTCAACTTGTGTTACAGCGTTGATACCATATGTTTTGAAACATTATAACCCTATGATTGTTTGATCTTATATCAATTGTCATCTTGGTTTAGTCACGTTCAAACAATCATATCCAGATTTCAACTTAAAAACAATAAGATTGAATTAAGTTCTTTGAAACTCCTAAACAAAAACAATAAATTAGAATTATGGAAAATTTATCACTGGATTACTTTTTCATAATTCCAAAACAAGAAGAAAATTACTCAAACACCATAGTGATGGGCCTAGAGCAAAAATAAAAGAAAAACAAAAGTTAATAAACTAAAACCTTATTGAAATGCGAAGAACAAGATACAAGATCATGCTAAGTGTTTACAATGAAGTGATGATGAGAAATGCTAGTATTACGAACCAATTTATAGACACAAGAGACTCTAAATTTGTGGAACTCAGCAGCCACAAGACTTAACTACACCTAATTCCACTAAACCATTCGAATAGACAAAGTAAAACATATAATTTTAGTGTTGATGGTAGGCTATGACTGTAGTCATTGTGTAACGCCCGTAATGAGATTGTCTAGAATCCTCATACAAGGATTAAAATTTCGTACTGGATACATTAAATTACAATAAAGAAATAAGTTTGAATGATAAGCAACTCATACTGTCTCATACATCGTAATGAAGGTACAATCTGAAATACATAAAATACAACATATGTTTGAATACGAGTACACTGCTAACGCGTACACAATACGGAAGATAGTCTAAATCCGTATAACAGATGCATAATACATAATCATAACATAAGTGAGACATTCGCCGCATCAGTCGGAAGTCTTCTTCTTACCCTTATCCTAAACAACCTGCGAATCTGAAAGAAAATAAAAGGATTGGGGTGAGACATAATGTCTCACTGAGCTCCACCTATCCTAGGACATAGTGATCAGGGGGAAACCTACGATCACAGTCTGTAAATCATTTCATATTTTATAATCATGACATAGCAATTAGGTTAGCATTGTACAATCATGATATCTGGATTCATTTTACGGAATGCGCAGAGTGGAGTAACCCCAGACACATACCTCTCATAACCGGTGAAAATTCCTATCTGAGACTTACAACGGACTCCTCTATCTTATTGCCATGTAGGACTTACATCTAAGGAACGCCTAACCACTACTGACGGGGTACCTCAACTCCACTACTAATGGGGAGTTAGAGAATCACGACTTAATCTTATACTTATTTATATCATACTACGTATACAGTTCTTAACTTGTAACCCAAGTTGGCATTTCCCACATAGGTATTTGGCTGCATTTCAAACATAACACTCATTTATTAATACAAGGACCCATTTATGTCTATTTCTTCCATCGTTGTGTGCATATAGACATTCTGACGCTGCGAGAATGGTCCCTCGACGTAAAAACAATGACTTTTGAAGGATGTCAATGTAACACCCCGATCCCCGAGACTACTATTTAAATAATAAACAAATCGACTAACGCACATCAAGGTGTTACCATAAACAAACAAAGTGCAGTCTCTGAATCTAGGGTTGTTCTATCTAAGAGTAAAAGTGAAAGGTTGAACCACATGTCTCAACATCCTGTTCAACATCAGGAAATCTCAACTAAAGCCAAACCTGTACCTTGGAAATGTCACTACTGTGGGAGATATGATCATATAAAGCCCTATTGTTACAAGTTGTATGATTACTTTAGACAAGTGTTCCAATCTAAAGCCAATATGAGTTTGATCCAAATTAGAAAAGAATGGAAGCCTATGGTGATCACTACTAGTCTTATGGCACACACATCCCCTAGAAATCCATTTGGAGAAGTTTGGTATTTTGATAGTGGTTGTTCTAGGCACATGACAAGAGTCAAGGAATACGTTAATGTTACTAAGTCTTATTCCTCTCGTTATGTCCCCTTTGGTGGTCGAGCTAAAGGTGAAGTTAAGGGAGTAGAAGAACTGACTTGCAATGGTGTTCCCAGGCGTGATAATGTTTTACTAGTGAAAGGATTGACTGGTAATTTGATCAGTATTAGTCAACTATGTGATTAGGGGTTGGAAGTTAATTTCACTAAGTTTGAATGTTTGGTTATGAATGTTAATGATATGGTTGTAATGAAAGGAGCAAGATCAAAAGACAACTGCTACTTGTGGGTATCTCGAGATGAAGATTGTCTTTCCACTAGTCTACTATCTGAAGAAGATGAATTCACGAGGTGGTACCAAAAGCTTGAACACCTTAACCTCAAGCATGAAAAGAAGGTCAACTCTGAAAAAGCAGTCAGGGGTTCGCCTAAACTTAATAGTGAGGAAGGAAAACGTAGTAGTGAATGTCGAACTGGAAAGCTAAACAAGATGTCGCACCGAAAGTTCCAACATCAAGTTCTCTCCAAAATGTCAAATCCACTAGAACTCATCCAAGCTGACATCGTGAATAAAAAGAAGTGTGTATTTCTGTGTACTAATAACATCTCCAAAGTGCAATTCAGGAGAAAGAAGACAGACAATGTCGAAGCTTTCAAGGACTCATGGCAACATGTTCAAAAGGAAGGAAGAAATGTTATTAGATGTGATAATGACAAGGATTCTGAGAATGTCAAGCTATCTGAAGTATGGTCACGTGAAGGAATAATTTGTGTATACTACACAAGAAATGAAGCCTACAGAGCATTAAATTCCAGAATAAAACTGTGTTGGTGTCTATGAATGTTTATGACTCAACTGTCACAGCTGATGTCGTAACATTCGTTGATCAAACTGGTACTTCAGAAGATATCAAAAACCTTGGAATCTACAGTAAGACAGATAGCACAGATTCCAAAAGAGAGCAAGTCAACAATGGTCCATTCACTAAAACTCAAAAAGTTTATCCTAAGGATCTTGTCATGGAAAATCTGAATCAAAGGAAACTTGGTCAGTTCAAGAGAGGTAGTTTGTTGAAATTAGATCCTCGTCTCAAAGGAAGAAATGTCAGTGGTACTAATTTCATGATTGAACATAGGCTAGATAAAAGTAGTACTGTAACCAGAAACAAGGATGAAAGGACACAAATCCTTATTGATAACATTATTCTGGGAAAAATGGAAAACTAAATGTTCCAACATCCTAGTTCTCAGATGCAATTCAAACTTGAGGCAAGTCTTGTGGGAAAATTGGTTTGTGTTCTTGAACTACAATTGGACAAATTAAATGATACTAGTGTCAAATATGTCAGATATACTGTGAAGAGGTTTGAAGTGAAAAGTACCAGCTACAAAGAAACAACTGATGCAGCAGGTGTTGATCAAAGGTTTCATAGAAGTGTTGGAGGAAACAAAAGCTGAAGGTGTCCAGTGTTAACCCAAATGTCATGACATTCTACTTGAGTACCACCAATACCATCAAGGATCTTACTCAATATATTAGGACTATAAATTTTCATGTTCATCAGTTTGTCCATCAATAAAGTGCACATAGTATTTAAAACTAGATTGACATAAAATTGGTGCAGGACCCCATACATCATTATGAATCAAATATAAAGGTTCCTTAGCATGATTAAGAGGATTAGAAGGGTAGCAGGTGTAGTTTGCCAAATTGGCAGGCTTCACAAAATGTAAATTGATCACTAGTATTTCAACACCTTTTCTAGTAATTTATTGTTGGGATGTCCAAGTTTCCTATGCCAATTTTCTTTGAGAGACATGTAGGCACAAGGATCTTTATTGGTTGAGAGGTTGTATAGGTCATCCTTAAGTCTCCCATTTAGACGTGCCTTCCCTATCAGTTTCTCCTTCACATAACAACAACTTTCATCAACTTCAACAAGAGCATTATTGTCACCAGTCAGCTTAGATACACTTAAAAAGTTTTTGGTGATTTCAGGCACATATAATACATTATGCAGATTGACATCATTTAACTTAGTATAACCAGAAGCCAATATTTTTCAGTTTTTCACCATTACCAACAAGTAGAGAATTCTTACCATTGTTCTCACTAAGTTCTTGAAGTTGGCCACTGTTGAAGCAGTATTTCAAACAACAAAAGTAAGTATTTTCAATTATCGTCTCCTCAGGGATTAGGTGCGTTACTTCGAACCGTTCAACAATCGGTATTGTTTTGAGTTAAGGGTTTGTACGGTTGGTTTCATAAAATAACGGAATGTAAATGCGGGAATTAAAACGACAAGTAATAGGGAATAAAAGCATTGGAATTAAAGTTCATCAATCTTGCAAAGAATGTAATAAATAAATCATGCATATGAATTTAGCGTTTTAGCGAAAATATCACATATCGCTCGACAACGTCATTGATTTCCCAAATGACGTCGTGAGATCGATCGTATCGTTTAATCGACGATTTCCCAATCAATCAAACGATCCGAAAGCATTACGATCCGAAACTTAGTGCGATTATCAAAACCCAAATCCATTTCTAGATTTTCTTATTTTGATAGAAGATTATTCTTAAACATAGATTCAAAAGTATTTGTCAATATCATTTGAATCAAGCATGAGATTGAGAAGCAAGAATAACTTCATAAACACTTAAATTGCCAAAATCATATATTCACATAATCATCTATTACATCAAAGCTAGAAAGAATACCTCTAATCCCAACAAAGGGATGTTAGTTGCTCATTTTCATGACAACTATACAAAAGATAAGAGAAAAGATGAAGATCATAACCCAAAGTCTTGATTTCCCAAAGCCCTTGATTGATTTCCACAATTCAATCCTTTTGCTCCATGAAGATCATTACTTCTAGCCCTATGTACTAAGTCCTAAACTACTACTAAAGCAATCCTAACAATTGGAAGTAAAAATTCTCAAAGTTCTCCCACTGATTATCCAGAAAAATGAACTAAAAAGCTTTTATAAAACTGAAACTTTGCACGCTCGCTACAAGCGATGAGCTGGTCGCTTGTAGCGATGAAGTCTGTTGGCCAATGGGAATCCTCCACGTCAGCATGGAGCCTTAAACCGCCCTTGGTCGCTTGAAGCGACCGGTCCATCGCTTGTAGCGATGGACTCTCCAATTCCCCTGCCTAGGCTCGCTTGAAGTGTGGCATCTGGCGCTTGAAGCGATGAAGTCTCCAAATTCCCTGCCTATCCTCGCTTGTAGCGAGGAAGTGTGCGCTTCTAGCGATGGCTTTGATCAAAACTTCATTTTCTTTGCTCAGCATGTTCAAGCATGAATTTCCTGCAATAAAAACATGGGGTAAGACATAGGATCACAAGTATAGCAATTTAACCATAAATATGAGCTTATCCTAAGGTAACTTGTGAAATAAGTTACATAAGTGCCTTAATTAAATGTGCTTTTTATCCACATTCTGGCACTTATCACACTCCCCAACTTAAATCTTTGTTTGTCCTCAAACAAAGGACACAACAAATAAGGAAACAAGCTTTAACCATGGCTTTGAGCAAAAAATGCAAAAGAATCAAAAGTTTGAAGCAAATAAGTGTCAGATGAATGATTCAAATGTGAATGCGCAAGCTAAAGTTCAGTTTCTCATTAAACGAGGTACATACTATAAATGTGAACTAGTTCTAAGCAGAAAGAATCAAATCACACAATCCTAAACAAGCAACATGTTTAAAATTGAACCAAACCTAACATACTTCTATATAAAGTATATGAACAATTTGAAATCTATTGTGAGGGTATGAACACTCATCCAACAAACATGATAACATTCCAATTAAATTATGTGTCCATCTAATTATCATTTCCAAAAGCATAAAAGGCATTGATCAAAAGGTCTTTAAGGGTTGTAATTGGGCTAGGTTACAAAAGAATTGTCATATGTGGGATATTTGAATTCAAATGGCCAAGCAAAAGGAACATTCAATCTAATTACAAACTTCCTTCTTTTTCCAATACAACACTTGGTGAATTTCATATTTTCTTTTCTTGATTGATCTTGACAACTTTTTCTTTGATTTATTGTAAACTTTTTCATTTTTTCTCTTTTCTTTTTCTTGGTTTGCTTTTCTTTCTTTTTTCTTTTCTTTTCTTTTTCTTGTTGTCAAGATCAATTATCACATTCACCATTACATTGACATAAACATAACCTCCCTTTCTCCCCAACTTATTTCAATGACACCCTAATCGAATGTTCCTTTATCATTATGGCAAAGGTCAATAAAAACGATGGATAAGGGTTCACAAGAAAACAACTATCAGAATTCATTAAAGAGTTAACTATGAACTGAATTTTTTTACAAACTCCGGCAATTTAAATAAGCAATTGAGCTTATTAAAATTGACAGTTCACAATTAACAATTCTGATTCAATAGGCTCAGATGGGTTAACAGATACTCACTCTTCTCACAGGGTAGGTTTATTTGGTCAAGTATTTCACTCAATTTCAAAAAATTGTCTTGATCACTTCAATGCTTTTATACAAATTAAAACAACAACAGATTTAACATAAAATAACTGAGTTAAACATGAAATGTTGGTCTCCTGCATATATATACAATGGTTGAGGATACCTCACATTTTGGCTAGTTCTATATTGGTTCAAAACTAAACAAATGCTTGCTTAAAACTGAATAAATTAACTTGTGTGTAAAGAACTTATTCACATTCAAGAATATACCTAGAAAAACAAGAAAGCGAGTACCTTAGCTGTGCGCTTTAACACTCATTCTATCATTATCACTCAAATGATTCTAAGCTCAAGCACTGGCTTTTGAATCTTTCATCTCTCTTTCAACATTGTTGGGATAATTTCAAAAAATTTTAACCATAAATAAATAACAAAACATAAATAAAATATAAACTATACTAAACATGTTATAACCAAAATAAATAACATAAACCAAAAGGTAACATCATCCATGGTACAAAATAAACATAAACAAAACAAAGTACAAAACATAATAAAATATTATAAAAGTACAAAGCTTAATAAATAAAATGAAAGGGATGATAAAACAAAAGTCTGCAGCTTTCATCAAAATCAGTCTGAATCTGAATCCATGTCCTCAGAATCTATCATAGCTGCAGCCATACGGTCAATAGTAGCCTCCGATGAATCATCGCCAAGGTCGTCATCAACATCGGCATCGTCATCACCATCATCACCGGCATCCTCATCACCAACATCTGCAGCAGTTGCCCCTCCAGGAAAGAAAGGCCTGTCCCCAGGCCAAGCTATATGCTCAGAGAAGAAGGCTGGCGTCCATGTGCTGTGGCCACTATCGTGCAGGTGACTCTGAATAGTCGTGAGAGCCCCGTGATTAGACGCATTCTGCGCCATGAGAAAAGAGCTCACCATAGAGGGGTCCCAACTAGTGAAATCCAGTGGAGGAAAGGTCGGGCCCTGAGGGTGGCTAGGGTGATGTGGTGGTGGTGGTGGTACACTAGAAGGTCCGGCTGATGTGGAAGGTCCGGCTGAGGAAGAAGGTGGGGCAGGAGGTGTGGGGGTGGAGCAATACCTATTGATGTACCTGTCATCAATAGGATTCTTGATCTCTTCATCTACCTGGTTGGGCATGTGTACCCTAGCCCTTCTACAAAGTCCCATAATCAAACCAGGGAAGGTCAGTGGGCATTTGGGTTTGCCTGGGGGTAGGATGCCGCTCTCAGCTACAACCCTCATCTCATTGGCTATAAGCCTAGCAACGTCAACCTGACGGTTGCTAAGAATATAGTGAAGAAGGGGTGTAACGTCGAGGGTGGTAGAAGAGGTGTGTGATTTAGGCCGGATATTATATAAAATTAGGGTAAGGACTACCTGAGCAGGTGTAGTCATGTCCTCTCTGAAGGCTCTGAAAGGCTTACCCGAAGCCTTGCTCACATCATAGTGCTTCCCCTCCTGGAAGATGTCTCGTGCAATCAGCTCATGATCCCAATTCCCGCTCCTCTGGTGCTCATGGAAGTCACATAGCATGGTTGGTGCTAGTGGGTTATCCTCTTCACAAAGCTCCAAAGGTTTACCCAAATACGCATTTATGGACATACGATCAAAGGCAATGGTACGCCCTCTCACATATGTCGTCCACGTGAATTCGTCTGAAGGGTCTGATGGGATTGCATTTGCATAGAATTCCCGCACGATGTCGTAGTTTATCTTCCTCGGTGGAGTGCACAGTATCCCCCATTTCCTTTCATTGAGCATGTGTGCTATCCCTCCGTATTCTCCCACTTCTGAAATTTGAAATTGCTTCTCAGACCATATTCTTCTTGTTCTCAGCTCCTCGTACCGCTCCTGATTCCTCAGACTTAAGAAACGGCTAGCGTCATGCGGTTGAGGGTTGGCTCTAGGACGAGATGATGAAATCTCAACGTTCCTTTGTCTTTTGGATGAAGATTTGGGTGCCATTCCTACACAAGGATTAAAACAGACAAAAATAGGTAGGATACAAGTTAGGATTAAATCAAAATAAAAATAAAACAAATTCTGGGCTTCGTCGCTACAGCGACAGCTTGGTCGCTTGTAGCGAGCGAACCCAGAAAATGCTGGATACCTGCGCTACAAGCGCACTGTAGCGAGGGCAACCCAATTTCAAAATTCATGATTTTCTTGATTCTAACCTACTTGTAGCATGCGAAATTAACCCTAAAGCTAATATAAATGAGTAAAAATCACTACAACTTCCTATTCATCAAAACCCTAAATTATTTTGAATTCTTACAATTAGGTTTTTTCAAAATACGAATTTTATGAACAAGAGGATGAAAGGGGAGTTTTCTAAGTGATTTAAGTTCATTTACTAAAGCTTAAACTATGGCTAATCATGGGTATAACAACAGGGCATAATCTTAAGTTTCAAAATTTCAAAACCCTAAACCCTAAATTCGTAATAAGCATGCAAGCACATTCATCAAGTAAAAAGCTACAAACTTGCAACAGATAAGTACGAAAACATACCTGAAGGGTGGATTAAGTGTAGATTGCAGAAGAACAGAGTTGAATTGCAGGATTTTGCAGAAATGTAAAGTGAAAAATGCAGGAATGAAAGTGAATGGAAATGGAATGTGCACTGAGTAATAGGATGCGAAAATAATAGATAAAAACGGCTAGTGTATTAAATGGGGTAGTTGGGAGGTAGAGGAAAAGACTAAGTGGCCTGGGAACTATAAAAATCAGTTTCTGCTACGGTCGCTACAAGCGCGCGACTTGTCGCTACAGCGACAGGCTATAAGCCCATCGCTACAAGCGTGGGTGTGGCGCTACAGCGCAAAGCTTGGAATCCATCGCTACAAGCGACACGTGCGTCGCTTCAGCGACGTAGTGCAACGTTCATCGCTACAGCGATGAATCTGTCGCTGTAGCGACCATGACAGGAAACAGAAAAATAAAATTTTGAGTTCTTGCCACTATCCCTACATGCATAAATAGATGTTAAAAACTAAAATACTATTTAAAAACAATAAACTTACACAGTTGGGTTGCCTCCCAACAAGCGCTTGGTTAACGTCTTTAGCTCGACGCCTGATTCGTTAGGGTGGCCAATACGAGACGGAAAGCACATCAGCTTTTGTACTCCTTTGTTGTGGGAGGAATTCCATGAACTTGCAGAACAGCTGATGTGGAGTCCATAACCTCCCTATCCAAAGTAAGCTGAGCAAGGAACAAACACAATCTTGTAGAAGTTCAAGCTCCGCCTTGCTCACTTTCATCCCCTCTTCCTTAGAAGTTTCTTCCTTGTCAAGAAACTGTTCCGGCTTCTCAATATCCATCACTTCTTCACTATCAACAACACTGGCCTCTTCAGTATTTGACCTGGCTTGAGGAAGTTCATCCTTGTGTGGTATCTCTAATTCTTCCATTAATGTCCTTATACCACATCCTTCAAATAACGTCTCTTCCTCACTCTCATCAATATCGTCTTCAACAATCTCTCCGAATTCCAAAACGGATTGATTGTTGGTCTGAACCTCCATGATTCTTGGTAGATAATTCATTTGAACTCGCAAAATCTCCAATTGGCATGATAATGCTCTCAATCTTTGGTTGGTATTTTGCATGTTAATCATGGATTGTTGCATGAACAAATTCAAAGTGTTTTCCGTTCTTGCCATTTGTTCGTCTTCAGATGGATATTGTTGAAATTGTTGATAGGATTCATCTTCGTATGGATTATAGAAGTTGAAATAGTCATGATGATCAGCCATGATTTCTTCCAATGTTGAGAATCTGAAACAAGTGTAACTAACAAGAAAATTTTCTTTGCTTTGCAAAGAGGGTTAATTCACAAACAGTTGATCATATACAATAATATTAACACGATATATACAAAAGCTCAAAACACTATCAATTATTGCGATGCTCAAAATAACAAAACACTAATCCCCGGCAACGGCGCCATTTTGTTGAAGCAGTATTTCAAACAACAAAAGTAAGTATTTTCAATTATCGTCTCCTCAGGGATTAGGTGCGTTACTTCGAACCGTTCAACAATCGGTATTGTTTTGAGTTAAGGGTTTGTACGGTTGGTTTCATAAAATAACGGAATGTAAATGCGGGAATTAAAACGACAAGTAATAGGGAATAAAAGCATTGGAATTAAAGTTCATCAATCTTGCAAAGAATGTAATAAATAAATCATGCATATGAATTTAGCGTTTTAGCGAAAATATCACATATCGCTCGACAACGTCATTGATTTCCCAAATGACGTCGTGAGATCGATCGTATCGTTTAATCGACGATTTCCCAATCAATCAAACGATCCGAAAGCATTACGATCCGAAACTTAGTGCGATTATCAAAACCCAAATCCATTTCTAGATTTTCTTATTTTGATAGAAGATTATTCTTAAACATAGATTCAAAAGTATTTGTCAATATCATTTGAATCAAGCATGAGATTGAGAAGCAAGAATAACTTCATAAACACTTAAATTGCCAAAATCATATATTCACATAATCATCTATTACATCAAAGCTAGAAAGAATACCTCTAATCCCAACAAAGGGATGTTAGTTGCTCATTTTCATGACAACTATACAAAAGATAAGAGAAAAGATGAAGATCATAACCCAAAGTCTTGATTTCCCAAAGCCCTTGATTGATTTCCACAATTCAATCCTTTTGCTCCATGAAGATCATTACTTCTAGCCCTATGTACTAAGTCCTAAACTACTACTAAAGCAATCCTAACAATTGGAAGTAAAAATTCTCAAAGTTCTCCCACTGATTATCCAGAAAAATGAACTAAAAAGCTTTTATAAAACTGAAACTTTGCACGCTCGCTACAAGCGATGAGCTGGTCGCTTGTAGCGATGAAGTCTGTTGGCCAATGGGAATCCTCCACGTCAGCAAGGAGCCTTAAACCGCCCTTGGTCGCTTGAAGCGACCGGTCCATCGCTTGTAGCGATGGACTCTCCAATTCCCCTGCCTAGGCTCGCTTGAAGCGTGGCATCTGGCGCTTGAAGCGATGAAGTCTCCAAATTCCCTGCCTATCCTCGCTTGTAGCGAGGAAGTGTGCGCTTCTAGCGATGGCTTTGATCAAAACTTCATTTTCTTTGCTCAGCATGTTCAAGCATGAATTTCCTGCAATAAAAACATGGGGTAAGACATAGGATCACAAGTATAGCAATTTAACCATAAATATGAGCTTATCCTAAGGTAACTTGTGAAATAAGTTACATAAGTGCCTTAATTAAATGTGCTTTTTATCCACATTCTGGCACTTATCAGCCACTTTGGTGTGTGACATGATTCCTAGCCCCACTATCAAAATATCACTCATAGTTTTTACCATAATGGGGTGAAGCTATGAAGGAACTGTGAGCTCCTTGTTTTACACTCTCATCATAGTTATTTGAGCCTTTATAAGACTTATCAAATCGATAGCAGGATTGTACAGGTGTGTGACCAGTTTTATATTGCATATCTGACATATAGGTTTGGGCATCATTCCTCTTCCTCTACATCCTCTCATTGCTCTAAAGTTGGAACCTCTCCAATTGCCTCGTGTTCCATGTTTGTTTCCTCTATACTCAGCCTTTTTTTTCAAACTTTGCAGATGCATTGATTGTAAGACCACTCAAGTTGTTTAGTTGATCTATTCTGCTTTCAAATGCTAGTAGTTGGGATTGAAATTCAACCCAACTGAGATCGATTTGATCAGTAAGCTTAACTACCACTAGATTATAGTCAGCATCTAGTCCATTCAGAATTTGGATCATCAAGTGAGTGTTTGAAATAGGTGACCCTGCAAGTTTCAACTTGTTTGTAGGAGTTTTCATCTTCGTGAGATATTGCTCCATCTTCATGTCCCTATTACGAGTATTGTGAAACTCTGATTTGAGGTTGATTTGATTGTCCTTGACTTTGTATGGGCTCCTGCAAGCTTTTGGGCTTCATCCACAAGGCCACACGATGGAAACACTTAAGCACGACTCAAGAATTATTAGGTTTATTTTTATGCTTTTACTTTCCTTATTTAAATGTTGAAGGGCCCAAAACTCTTTTCTTTCTTTAAAAAACAATAATGTTAGAAAGTGTTAATCCGTCGAGGCGGGTCCGGATTGGAACCACTAGGCCTCCCTTTTGTATTCGTCTTTGAGTGGTTGGTAAAGTTAATATTTAAGCAAACATTACGTATAATCTATCGTTCTCTTCGTACTTTTGTCTTTTCCTTCAGGAGATAAACCAAGACTCTTAGAAATTGTAGTTTGAACCTAACACAACCCCACAAAATCAGCTTTTGAGATGAGTATTATCCCCACTTAGTCATCTTTTTTATCCGATGTGGGACTGTTTAACAAAGACGACATTTAAGAAATTTAAATATCAAAAAGAAACTTTGATTCCTTGCTTATTTCTTCAAGTAACTTCATACATGTCTATTTAAAGAACATGCAAATAAACTAATGGGACGAAATTCTCATCGAGACTTAATTAATTTCCGATGCCAACATAAACAACAAGCAGAAATGTATCAAAATATATATAATATAAGTACTTTGAATTTTTCAATACTGTAATTATACAAATCATCACAAGAGGAGTTTATTGCTACTTCCTAGAGTAACGAATGGATATCAATGTACAAGATATATGGATGATAAACATGACATGCAAGTCAGAACAAAGTAACTTATTCATACATTATTATTGAAAATTAACCAAGTAAAGCATTATTTATTTTCACTGATCTTCTATGGGATTATATGAGGAGAGTGTGTAATTATATCATTAATTACACTAGCTTAATTTGCTCAAGTGATGATTGCACATCGATCTCATTACCTCCATTTGCTTCCAAGGATTCTTTGTAGGTCATTCCGATGTAGTTTTGTGGATTTTCATCATCAACAAATTTTGTATCTGGGACAATGAATTTGTCCAACGAAGGTCCGTGAAGGGTAACAACAGAAATCCTTTGCACGTTGTTGTTGTTAACAATAACTCGATGGATGTGACTTTTATATTTACCATTAGTTAAGATCTACACAACCAAAAACAAAATATTATTATTTTAGTTGGATTAACAAGAAAAGTGGTATTTAGTATTATTCAAAAGGCCAAAATTATATCAGATTTGATTGTTGAAGGGTGATTAATTTGATCATTTCACATCTATTAAAAATTTACTAAAATCAAGGAAAGAGTAGTACTTTTACAAAACTATTAGGTGACAACTTGGGTACCCATCAATAAAAGGTGGGTAACACAACCCATGCTGAGTTGACATCAATCAAAGTTCTTTGTTTGTTTTCTATTATTTTTAATATTATATAAATACATTGTTTTGATTGGGCCAACTCAACATGGGTAGTATTACCCACCTTTTATTAATGGGTAAACAAGAATTTCCCAAACTATTATTATAAAGTAAGGGTCTTGTTAACGAGTGCTTTCGTGACATTTTTTAAGAATTCAAAATTAAGAAATTATTCATTAAAAATGTCAAATACATCAATTTTCAATACAATAAATACATATATTTTTATAAAAACTTATCATTTAAGGTTTTTTAAAAACTGCCTAGGACACTTGTTAGCATTTCCTATTAAGTTTTAATAATGCAAAGTTGAAGATATTGGTATGAAAATGATGTAAGTATATTAATTAATGATACCGTTGGAAAAGAAATTGATATTGCATTTAAAATTGAAAGGGATGACATTCATTTTGATTGAGACAATATTTTACTAGCTCAAGTGGTAAATGTTTGTCTTTATAACCCAAAAGAAAGAGCTTATATCTTTTTTTTAGAGGAGCTTAATTATTTCACATGTTTTTCATATTATTTTTTTCAAAAAAATATTACTCATTTTATGATCTAATGTGAAATATTGTTCATTTTAGAGTTGTGTGATCCAAATTTTTTTTTGGTACAATAAGATCAAAAAACTTTTAGACAAATAAAGGAAATTAATTTCAATAAAAATACCTCAAGATGGTCACCAAGCTGGATGAGTATAGCATGATGGGGAATATAAACATTAATCCATCTTCCTTTGTGGGATAGGATTTGAAGACCCCCATTTACATCTTGCACTAGGGTGACAACAAAGCCAGGATCAGTGTGGTTAGGGAGACCAATATCACCCTTGGCTTTAGAATTTGGTGGATAAAGATTCATGGCCATTACATCAAACCCTGACTTCATGTTGAATGCTTCCTCTATGTAGTTTTCATCAAACCCCAAGTTTTCTGACATTGCTCTTGCTAATCCAACTACAATCTTTCTCATTTCTTTGTTATAATCTTCTATAATTTTGCTGATGCACAAAATGACCAAAAGTAAAGAAAATTAATGGAACAGTACTATATGCGTGGTCATTGTAAATTTCTTTTTTCATTGTCGCATCATTTAATAAGTAAAAAACATATTGATGATCATATTAGTTAAATGATACGGCAACACATCATTAGATATAGTGTAAAACTTTTTTGTCTTAACTTTGTATATATATTAAACTCAAATAAAATTGATCGATAAATTTAGCGTCTTCAATACTTGGTGAAATTCCTTCAAAAAAAAAAAAACCAAACTTCTTGGTGACATAATAAAAGACAAGTTTCAAATTAATCCGTCTTTAAATTTTCTTTGTTTGTTTTTGTACCAAAAAAAAAGAAAATCCTTCGTTTTTTAAACGTCATCCAGTTCTTTTTAGACAAAACTTATCCAGTTGTGACGAACTATAATAGTTATATAATATAATATAATATAAATTTTTATAAATATATCAGCAATGTAAGCATATATATGTCAGCAAAAATTATAATTAAGTATTATATATACACCTGAGACTGAGACTGGTTAGGTTGGAAGAAGCTTGATCTTGAGGATGTGCAACAACTTTGAGGTATTCCCTATTTTCCCCATCATCAGCACTTAGGCCCCATAGGATATTATGATAACCTAATTGTTGATCTGATGGAACCTTTTTACTGTAGATCATTCTCTCTTTAATTGTTGTTGGATCAAAGTAATTTGAAACTTGTTTCAAAACATTGTTGAGTACATCATCTGGCATGGTATGGTTTACCAGCTGCATGTGCATACAAAATAAATCATCACATATATTCAAAATTTGATATATGATTTTATTCAAAGTAAAATAAGTTTAATTTTGTTACACAAAAAAAAACGTTATTTTAATTGTACAGATAGAAAAAAATATATTCATTTTGAATGGATTGATTTCTGATACATAATCAAATTTGGAAGAAGAAAATTGGAATAATTCAGAAGAAGGAACAATGTGAAAAAAAAAATTATAGAAAAAATTGAATTTGTGATGAAGAATATAATTAAAAATCATTTATATTAAAAAAGCAACTAAAAAACATGAAATTGGTCTCGAATTTTTGTCGATAAGTGTTTCATAATCAAAATTCAAGATCAAATTCAACTTTTCGTCTCTAATTTTGTAGATAATTCAAATTTTTCATGTAGGCAAGCACAATCATTAACTTATTAATATAGTTTATATAAAAAAATGTAAGGTTGTAGAGATTAGATACATATACTCAGTTTTTTTCTAATACCAAAAATTATAACATAACTTCACCTAAAAAAAATTATAACTAATTTAATTATTTAAGGCCGTAGTAAATCACATAAATAGTTAAATAAAAAAATTTTAATGTTCATCTTAATTTGTACTCCCTCTAATATCATATATAAGAAAAATCTTTTTTTAGGTTCATTGAATAATTAATGTATCTAATCTATATTGTAAATCACATACATTAATCATTCAATGAACCTAAAAAAAGAATCTTTTCTTATATGAGACCGGATGGAGTACTTATTTTAAGAGGTCCATATATACACACCCCGTAAATAGATGAGCTCAATCAAGAAATACTTACATAGAAGAACCCATATTCCTCACATGCATGACAAAGTAATTCAAGGGCAATAGATCTTTGATTAGTGTCATCAGATAATAATAGAGAATAATCAATTGTGGGTATTTCTTCATCAGAAGCTAGATAAGTATCACTAAGATGGTGATTTTCCAATGCCTCATGAGATGAAGCATATGATGGTATTATTTTCGCCATTAATATCGAGCAATAAAACCTTATCCTGTATTTGTATACTTTTTAGAAGAGCTTTATCTGTAAACTTATTGTGTGCAATATCATTTACCTATATATAGGCGTACGTGGGTGTGAAAATCCAGAGTTTGTACGTAGTCCATTATTAAAAGAGAACAAATACCCAACATGGCAAATATTTTTTTGGTAAGTAATACACAACATGCCATTTGATTTGGTCAAAAAAATGGCATTTGATATTACATTTGAACATAAAGAAATTTCTATGATGTCATGATAATGTGTAATTCATATGTAATAATGTTCAACCAGCGATACTATATATCTCGACTACCCACACTTATTATATATGGCAAGTCTCAAAGATTACTTCTAGCAAAGGGATTTTGTTGAAGGCAAAAATGTTGACAAACTAATATTAATCTTTTATATGAATGAATACAAACTGTTGGAACATTGGTGTGAAGTTGGAAGGAAATCAAAAGATTAAACACCAAGTAATAAGACTTTGAGCTAGTGTGATGTGAATTGAAAAAATAGAGAGTGGGGGTCCCACATAAAATAGAACACACACATTAGTAGTGTTTAATTGAGGTATTTAATTTTAAATACTTGATAATGATAAAAATAATAGTAATTATTATTTTTATTCATGAATATCACTTCCCATAATTTTAGCTTATTATGTTGGTTGTGATAAGAACAAGAATTCAACTGAGTTTCATATCTTTCCTTCATTCATATCCAATGAGTTTGTTTCCTCCACTTTTGTGGATTTGTTTATTTTTTATCTTATCCACAAATGTTGTTGAACTGATTAGTGATGAAGTTTCTTTTTGATCTTATCCATTAGAGTGACTGCTGCCGCAATTTTAGCTAAAACAGTTACAAAATCTCTATATAAATAGAGGACTCCACTCAGTTCAAAAATCACACCAAAGAGTTCTATTGAGTTGTCGAGAACTCTTTCTCTCTTCTCCCTCCAGCTTGTGTTAACGAGCTATTCTTCTCCTTATCTCCTTTTTCTGTCCCTTCAGATATTAGAGTGTTCTTAAGACCTTAGTCCATATTCGGTATAATGTCCCTTCGGAATTAAGAAAGGTCTTAAGAACATAGTCCCTTCGATAATATATGTCCCTTCGGAATAAAGAGTACTTTTAAGATCATAGTCCCTTTTGAAATAATAATGTCCCGTCGAAATTAAGAATGATCTTAACGGTATATATAAATATTCTTTCTATATTTTTCTATTTTTGGAGAAGTTAAAAAGTTAGAACGGTGGTATCACCGTATTTGAGTGGTCTTAGTACCATATTGATATTTTGGAGAGCTCAAAGGTTAGAATGGTGATAACACCATATTTGAGTGGTCTTAGCACCATAATAGAGTGGTCACAGTACCATATTAGAAAGTGGTTTCAGTATTAAAGAGTGGTCTTAGTACCATATAGGAGGTGTAAATCTCGAACGGTTTTCTACAGTGCAGTAGTTAACCGCACAGTTGTAGCTGGGCTTGTTTTATCCTGGAGGCGGCGTGGTTGATAGTCTGCCTTGCACAATTTTGGGCAGTGCCGCGAAACGTCTTAAAGAGAGCGATCTGGTCATGACTCAACCTAGTAACAACTTCGGTAGATAGTCCCTTTCAAAATAGAATTTGGAAATCCAAATACAACAACTTGGAAATCGAAAAACAACAATTTTAAGACGATTCGTACTGCTATGTCTACCGAAGAAATTACTTATTGAGATTTCGTTGTCCCAAAAATAAAAGAAGGATAAATCAGGCTATAGAAATACATCTATATATTGAACACAATGAAGTGTTTGCTGTTATAACAAAAACACTAAGAAATTCACATATGCGATTTTGAATTTTTTGTTTAAAAACCATTTTCAAAAATCAGAACCGCACCGTGAATAAATAACTCTAATTGCCAAGAGAATAGGAACCCCAAAAAGGTCCTATATTGAAAATCAGCAACCACCATTAGGAAATGACAATGGTTCACAATTTATTTAATTGTGCGAAACCAAGTCATATGTCCCGCAAGTATATGAACAAGTAAATTGTTGCTCCGCTGCCTAACCTAACTAAAAAGAAATTCACTGATATGACTAGTTAAATCAATCTAGTTGGTGAACTAAGTGAATGGTGGATAAACATTAGCGTCTCGCGCCGTGTTTGCTATGATTATGCTATGTTAAAAAACATATGTTATTGCTGAAAATAAGAAAGTATTGTTAGAATATTATAACAACATTAAATTCGTTGGCATTGGAGATGCGAAGTTGCAAATCACTTCCGAAAAGAAAATAATTCTCTATGACGTGATACATGCTCCGAAATAAGAAAGAACCTGAATTTCAGATTTCTATTGAATAAGATTGAGTTGACTCAGACTTAAAAAGAGACTTGTGCACCATGCATTATTGTTGGGAAAAGACTGCGTCTTTGATGATATGCTCAAAATTTATCATATGATAAAGTGTTTAATTTTAAACTTGAGTAACTTGGACTTAATTCCAAAGTTATATGACTAAAAAATCTTATTTTTTGCAGTCAAGATGAATGAACCAAAAGTTCATATAAATCAGTGTTTAGAGAATTTGAACCTCTAAACTTAATAAATTATGATATGTGCGAACTTGATGGCACTAAAACTAGAAATGATAAAAAGATATTTTATCATATTTATTGATGACTGTAAATTTTGAAAAATAAAATTGATACGCTTGATATGTTCAATTTTTATAACAAAAATTGAAATTCATGTTGAATAGAGTACCCAAGTCTAAGAACAAAATTTCTAATTAAGAATTTTTGAAGAAAAGACAGCCTAACTTGTCTTATTTTTGAGCTTGGGATTCTCTGGACTATATTTGGATTCTGGACCCCAAGAAAGTTGAACTCACTAGTAGAGCCTATGAATGTGTATTCATTGAGTATGCTATAAATAGCGAAGCATATAAGTTTTATGACCTAAATGCTAAAGTGAGCATAGAATTAAACGATACTGATTTCTATGTAAATAAATACCCCTTTAAATAAAGAATAGTGGGGGCACTAGTGGGGGCGCTAATGAAAGAACGCCATTAGTGGGGGCAAAATAATTTCCCTTTTAAATTGAGAGCTAGTGGGGGCACTACATCTGATTACATTCCAGTAATCAGAAACAGTTATGAAAACATCGTACGAGATGTTATAGAACCTCGAAGAGGTAAGAAAGTTATAAATGTTAAAGCGTATAAACCTAATTATATGGTTTGTATATTGGAAGAGGATTCATCTGGCCTTCAAGTAGCTTTGTCTTCATTGGATGCTAACTTTTGAAAAGAAAAAAAAAACAGTAAACGATGAAATGGATTCTCTAGAATCTAACGAAACACAACTCTTAGTTGACTTGCCTCCTGATTGCAAACCAGTTGGTTGTATTTGAATTTTGGAAATGGAAAACTAAAACCTGATGGTTCGGTTGCTAAATACAAGACTCACCTTGTAGAAAAAGGTTTTAGGCAAAGAAAAATATATAGATTTCTTCGACACTCATTCACCAGTCACTTGAATCATATTCATGAGAGGTACTAGTCCCTTTAGCCACTGTTCATAACTCGTTGTACTACAAATGAATGTGAAAGCTGCCTCTTTAAATGGTGAATTAGAAGAAGAAATTTATATAGAACAACCTGAAGGTTTTGTGATTCATGGACAAGAAAACAAGGTCAGTAAGTTAGAAAAATCTTTGCATGGTCTAAAAATAACCTCCTAAGAAATGGCATGGAAAATTTGACAACCTAAAGATATCGAATGAGTATAAAGTGAATGAAAGTGACAAATGTATTCACTACAAATATGGAAATAACATTTGCACGATCATATGTCTCTATGTAGATGACTTGCTCATATTTGGTTCAAAGATTCATGCTATAATTTATGTGAAATCATTGTTTATCAACAACATTGATAAGAAAGACCTAGACAAAGTTGAAGTAATTATTGGTGTCAAGATTACTAGATCAAAAAAGGAGAATTTTTTTAATTAATCTCACAATGTTGAGAAGATCTTAAGAAATGTAATTATTTGACTGTAAACTTGCAAGCACACCTTATGATCCAAGTGTAAAACTCTTCAAGAACACTTGAGGTGGTGTTAGACAAATAGAATATGTGAGCATCATTGGCAGTCCTTAGATATGTCACTGAATGTATTAGACCCGACATTGCCTATGTCGTGGAACTCTTGTGCAAGTTTACTAGTAGACCAAGTGAGAAGCATTGACATGCTATTGAAAGAGTCATAAGGTGCCTTAAGAAGACTATGACTCTAGGATTACATTATGAGGAGTATCCTATTGTACTTGAATCATACAAGATACAAAATAGAACATCCTTCAGATGAGTCTTAAGCGACCAGTGGCTGCACATTGAGCATCACTGGAGGAGTTGTTTGTTGAAACATATGATATTGACTCAATCCACTATGGAATGAATCTGAGATGAGAACACTAGAGAAAACTAGTGAAGAAGCAAGTTGAGAAAATGCTTGCTAGTTGAGATCCCCTAGTGGATAAAATCGTTGCCAGGAGTGTTAATTCATTGTGATAGTACTGCAGCTATTACAAAATTGAGAATCTTTACTGCAATAGTAAGAGACAATTATTAAGGCACAAACACATAACAAATTAGAGAGCTAGCTACTCTCAAAAGGAACAGTTAAAGTAGATCATGTACGTACTGATAAAGAATTAGTCAATCCTTTGACGAAAGGAAAAACTAGAAAGAAAGTCATAAACACATCCAATAGGATGGGACTAATGCCTAAAGATCACAAGTGATGGTAACCCGACCTAAATGACTGGAGATCCCAAGAAATAGGTTCAATGGGTAATAACAAGTCATGAGTGATAGAACATGCTATGAGAAAGTTAAGAAAGCATGAATCTTACAGCGACAGAAGGATGAGATAATAGAAACTCTTAATGAGATCTATACTCTATGTTGAGTGGAGTACATAGCTACAGGAGTACTCTTGATAGATTCACCTATACGAATGTGGAACTGAGGCCGGTTCCTATGGGATTTTGAGGCAGAATACCTAGAGCGTTCGTTAAAACTGGGATAAACGTGCAGGGCCATAAATGCACGGGCTTTTAGAATACACCTTAGGAAAAGGTTTGTGTGCGGACTCTATGTCAGAGATAGAGTTCAATGCTGTAAGCAACTCTTGTTGAATCGGAATAGTATTCGCTATGCAAAGGTTCAAGTTGTAGGCGACACCTTTGTTTATTAGCAACCTTATAGAAACGTTTTGACGTTATTATTTAAACCATTTTTTAAATTCAAGTGGGGGATTGTTGGAACATTGGTGTGAAGTTGGAAGGAAATCAAAAGATTAAACACCAAGTAATAAGACTTTGAGCTAGTGTGATGTGAATTGAAAAAATAGAGAGTGGGGGTCCCACATAAAATAGAACACACACATTAGTAGTGTTTAAATTGAGGTATTTAATTTTAAATACTTGATAATGATAAAAATAATAGTAATTATTATTTTTATTCATGAATATCACTTCCCATAATTTTAACTTATTATGTTGGTTGTGATAAGAACAAGAATTCAACTGAGTTTCATATCTTTCCTTCATTCATATCCAATGAGTTTGTTTCCTCCACTTTTGTGGATTTGTTTATTTTTTATCTTATCCACAAATGTTGTTGAACTGATTAGTGATGAAGTTTCTTTTTGATCTTATCCATTAGGGTGACTGTTGCCGCAATTTTAGCTAAAATAGTTACAAAATCTCTATATAAATAGAGGACTCCACTCAGTTCAAAAATCACACCAAAGAGTTCTATTGAGTTGTCGAGAACTCTTTCTCTCTTCTCCCTCCAGCTTGTGTTAACGAGCTATTCTTCTCCTTATCTCCTTTTTCTGTCCCTTCGGATATTAGAGTGTTCTTAAGACCTTATTCCCTATTCGGTATAATGTCCCTTCGGAATTAAGAAAGGTCTTAAGAACATAGTCCCTTCGATAATATATGTCCCTTCGGAATAAAAAGTACTTTTAAGATCATAGTCCCTTTTGAAATAATAATGTCCCGTCGGAATTAAGAATGATCTTAACGGTATATATAAATATTCTTTCTATATTTTTCTATTTTTGGAGAAGTTAAAAAGTTAGAACGGTGGTATCACCGTATTTGAGTGGTCTTAGTACCATATTGATATTTTGGAGAGCTCAAAGGTTAGAATAGTGATAACACCATATTTGAGTGGTCTTAGCACCATAATAGAGTGGCCACAGTACCATATTAGAAAGTGGTTTCAGTATTAAAGAGTGGTCTTAGTACCATATTGGAGGTGTAAATCTCGAACGGTTTTCTACAGTGCAGTAGTTAACCGCACAGTTGTAGCTGGGTTTGTTTTATTCTGGAGGCGGCGTGGTTGATAGTCTGCCTTGCACAATTTTGGGCAGTGCCGCGAAACGTCTTAAAGAGAGCGATCTGGTCGTGACTCAACCTAGTAACAACTTCTGTAGATAGTCCCTTTCAAAATAGAATTTGGAAATTCAAATGCAACAACTTGGAAATCCAAAAACAACACAAACTAATGTTAGAAGAGTGGTCCGAATAAAACTTGTATATATGAAATTGGTGAGCCAGTTTTTTCTATTAGTTGCTTAAGAGTAGAAAGTTAGCTCATAAGAAATTGAATAGTTCACATTAAAAAACAAATAATGGCAATTAATCAATGCATCAATACACAAGGTGAAGAACCAGAGGTTAATCTACTGTGCTCAATCGGTTAGTGTCTAGCAGTGTAGGAAAAAAAAGGTCAAAGTTTGTATAAGATTATGGTCACAAGTTTTAGATTATGGTCACAAGTTTTTTTTTTTTAGATTATGGTCACAAGTTTTAGACACACTCACAAAAAGGTAAAATATAGAAATAATTTTTTAATCATTTTTGAAATAAATAAAAGTATAAAAGGTGGAATTAATATTTTGTGAGTGTGCCTATGAAAATTATGTTTGGTCTTATAACCATACAAATCCTATATAGTAAAATCTATTGATCCCTAGCTTTTATGGAAGGATAAAATTCACTTGGGAAAAGAGAACCAACCTTGTCTGCTTCACAATTTTTCAAATGAAAATTAATCACAACGATAGAAATTACTTCGTACCTATAAATACTAACAATATATCCACACACACACACCATATATGTCCTTACTTAGAGGACAGCATAAATCAATCTCTCTCGTCTCATATTAAATTTTATTTAAGATTATGTGCATTTTTTAATAAAATTATCTAGCTGTATTAATTTTTGAAATGATATAGGTCTAAAAGGCCTAATCTAAATGTATTATGGATCAACTATAAGTAATTGAGTTTAAGTGGTTAATTAGTTTCACTAAAGGACAAATCATTCGAGAAAAATCAAGTTTGATTCCGAACTCCGGATTACCATAGTCCTCTTCCCTTGAAAACTGGAGAGCTAACACATCCAAATATATATATATATTGATATTGGATTGATTATTGATGAAATCAACTTTAAAAGAAGCAAATAGGACCCATTACAAAGTCCAAACGAAGAGAAGACTCAACGTGCTTACATCGACGAAAGGGATGTCGATGCACAAAAACTACCCCCACGACATTCCAGGAAACTAAGGGTCTGTTTGGCAAAAATAGCGGATAGCTGATAAGCTAGCTGATAGCTTATAGCTTATGACTGATGACTGATGGCTGATAGCAGATAGCTTATAGCTGATGACTGATGACTTATGGTTGATAAGCTAATTGAAGTGTTTGGTAAAATTAGCGGTTCAACTAGCTGATAGATGTAAAATGACATAAAAGGACATTTTTATATCATTCAATTTTTTATGAAGACAAAAACAACATACATTAATAATAATAACAACAACAACAACAACAACAATATCATTGTCAATTAAGTACGAATTAAGATAATCTTAACTACAATTATATTAATCCAAAATAATAATAAAAATAAATCTATTGCCTAATATTCCATAATAAAGCAACAATATTGTTACGAATTTCCTTTGTCTTTGTTGATCTCCCATATAAAGAATAAAACAACGAAAAGAAGTGATTTTTTTTGTTTTGAAAAAGAAGTGGATATTTTTTAGCACAAGAGATTTTAGTATTTATGATGCAATTATATTAATAAATTGTAAAGGGTAAAAAAGGATTTTAAATAAAATAATAAGGGTAAAAAAGGAAGAAAAAACAATAAGCTATAAGCTATAAGCTCAAACACTACTTGAAATAGCGTCTGAAAAATAAGCTATAAGCTCCAGAAATAAGCTATAAGCTCCTAACGAAAAATTGTTACCAAACAGGTTTTTTTTTGCCAGACAAACTTATAAGCTATAAGTTATAAGACATAAGCTTGTTTTTGTGCCTTACCAAACAGACTCTAACACGTTATCATATAAGGGATCTAAAATTACATGTGTGCTTCTTCCGCTCAACATATCGAGGTGCTCATTTAAACATGATACGAGCTCCCACATATCTTTCTATTCAATAACAACGTTAATCCAAGAATGATGCAACTCCAAAAAAAGGAAGTCGCTTTCATCATAGGCATATCAACACTAATGGGTGTCGAGACATCTCGATAAAGTTAGAAATGCCCAAGTAACCCTCTAAAATACTATTGCCATTCTTCACTCTATTAAATTATTTTCAGATCATGTAAATTTAAGTTCAAAGTAATTTAGTTTTTCGTCAACTTTTTCACATGTCTACATTTCAAGTCATTTTCAATTTCACAATTTAACTTTCAAGTGGTTTACATTTTTTTCTTTTAGATTAAAGTGTTTTTACATTTAAGATGTTTCGATTCAATTGTCATATCAATTCAAGTCATCAATTTTAAAGCAAATTAACATGAAAACGTTTTTAGCCAATTGAACCATAAAACCAGACTTCGGTTCTGAGACATTTTAAAAACAATCCCTTGAAAATTGTGAGTCTCTCTATTAACTTATTCAGACTCCCCCAATCACATGATAGTAACATGTATGATTCAACAACATCCCTCCTTCAAGAGCTACCATGGTTTTTAGAGGGATTTAGATTTCATCCAGTCAGGGGATCTCGCATTCATCCATTTGAATTATTGCAAATTGTTTGATCTAAGTCCCGTGATAAAAAACAATTGTTGATTTTATTTTAGTATTTTAAATTACAATACTAAGCTTGATTTTAACTGTTTGATCTTGATCGAACGGCCTTCGTTGTCTAAAATATGTGAAAGCGGGGAATTTTAGCTATGAATTGATGAAACTGGACTGCTTGCAACTTGAGCTTGTAACGTTACTACAATAAGTGCATTTTTTATCGGTTCATCATACTCGAGAGTAACTAAACATGTCCAAATAAATTTTATACTTTTAGAATTAATGTTGGCTGCTCCAAATGTGGAACCAAACTTAAACTAGATAATTTTTTGATAAAATATCCAAATAAATTTGAATGCTACAGAACATAAAATAAAACTAGCTCCCCCTAAAAAGAAGTAGAATTAAACTAGTTTGATGCACACCAATATAACTCAATCTCTTAATTAAGTAAAGTATCGTCTATGAACATTTATGTGAAAAACAGCAGGTGAATTAACCTAGTATATGCCCAGTTCTACAAAAGGATCTTAATTTGATTCGGCACATTTTGGTTACAGAGACGGATGATTCTAATGAACAATTTACACCCTACCTAACTAAGAAGCAGAAAAAAGAACTATATCGAGTTTCCTACAAAACCCGGTCTAAGGGTGCAATTACTCATCCGGCTCAATGAAGGTCTTCATTTTAAAGGCTTCGGAATTGGTGGCACAATTGTTTCACATTTTAGCTTGTGCTGATAAACTGGCTAGTCATGGTCATGTTATTACAAATGTTGTATCGTGGGATTCTTTACCTATTTTTCTTACGCGTGATTTTTACAGGGGACAGACATGGTCTTCCGAATTTTTGACACCCTTTATTCCCACTTTAGTTGTTATTTTTTAGGGTTTTGGCCTAGCCTCCCCTCTTGTACAGTTTTCCCCTTTTTAATAAAATTTCAGAGCAGGTGGTAGAGGATAAGAGAAACTATAGTGTGTCAATCTAGTTGGAATGTCTAGCTTCTCTTTGATGTCTTCCTTGCTCTCTTGATTCATAAAAAATAAAAAAAATAAAAACTAGATTTGCTAGTTCTTTCGTTTAATTAAGAAACAACGAGGAAAAATACAAACCAGGTGCAATACGTGAACGCGTGAATTAAAAATGCAGATAAATATTTGAAAATAATACAGTCCGTCATATTTTATATTCGTAGGAATCCTCCATGTAATTGTGGAGTTGAATTTTAGGTATTTGATGACCATGAGATGCAAATTTAGGTAAACCACTAGTCTACGTATAAAGTTTTTATAATTACAGTATGGAGATTTGGGATTGACCAGAATGTGACATGATATTGCTTCATATAGGTTGTTTGGTATGGTTGTGAATTGTGATAAACCTCAATTTAGTTCACTTTTAAGAGATAATTATGTTGGGTAGTCTACATTCAAAAGAAAGTCTGACTTTTTTTTAAAAACAAAAAAAAGGTCTGACTTATGTGATAGAAATGGAAAGGGTCCATATGGAAGGTTATGGGGTGAGCAACTTCGAAACGGGACGGAAATTTTATATGAAACGGGAGATGGCGCATTTAAAGTGGAGTCATTCTTTATTCTTGTCGTTTGATTTGATAAATATGGTTACTATTGATTTCATTTTCATTATGTCAATGAGAATAGATATATTCTTTCCTATGTAAAATAAAGCATATACTATGTAGTAATAAATATCATTCTTTTTGTACCGTCATCTTATTCCTTTCACGACACGTGGCAGTCCTCCCCGGCCAGCTGGACCTCATTCCCCACGTGCCCGCCACGTTGGCGAGGTCAGGTTCTCACAGAAACAACTCGGGTAAGGAAAGGGCCCCCACAACACACCCAAAACGGGCTGACCACGTCAAAAACCGTGCTAACGGTCATATTTCTACCCGTCTACCAGGTCTACCCCCACGTTCTCATTGCGGGCCGGGATCCCCGGGGAGGAAGACCAAGTCACAACACCAGGTGGCTTGGGAATCCCAAAAAGATCGCCCCAGTTCCCTTAGGTCAAGGGAAGTATAAAAGGAGCTCGGAACGTCCCTGACAGAGATCACGTTCATTTTACTGTGAAAAAACCCTAGCCAAGCTCTTGAGTCTAAGCATCGCTCAGGGGGTTGGTACCGTTGTTCACCTAGCAGGAACACTTTTATATGATTAAAATTTGGATTCTGAAATACAAGCTAAAGATAAATTGTAGGTTGGTAAATTACTAGAAGTTGATTTATATATATTGACGTTGGCAATTGCAGTAAGTTATTTGGACGATGTCATAGTGATTGCTTGCATTCTTTGCATACTCTTAGTTAGAGGATTGAATCCAGCATACTCTTAGTTAGAGGATTGAATCCAGCAGCTTATTTAAAAAATAAATAAATAAATACTAGTAACACATGTGAATTGTGAACGAGTCAATGAATCAGCTGAAGAGGTTCAATGAATTGTGTGGTTGAATTGAACCTTGGACCGATGACACAATGTCAATGTACAATTTTCAAAAGGCTTAAATACGTAAAAGGTCCTGTAAGTTCGCGTGTTTTTGGTTTTCGTTTCTGTATCTTTTTTTGTTGCGAAACAAACCCTGTAAGTTGTTAATCTTTTGGTTTTCGTCCCTCCCGTTAGCTTCTGTTACAAAAACGCACATGTGGCAAACGAAGGATTACGTGTCAGTGTCTAACGTGACAAACTTGATGATGAGTCACACAGTAAGAGGGATCAAAACCAAAAAAAACAAAATTTGTAGAGGGACAAAAGCCAAAAAACGAGAAGACGAAAAAATTCAAATTTAGTTTACATTTCTTCATCTTCTTCCCACATCTTCTTCTTCATCACTATCATTATCTTCATAAACTTCATCTTCATCATCAAACAACACACAGAAATTCATCATTTCAAAATCCAAAACTCCATCAACTCAAAACAACAATAGACCCAATCTCAAAACTACACTACAACTTCTTTTTCTCTTTTTTTGTTCATGTGCTTGAGATTAACACACATCGATCCAGCACCTTCAATTAAACATTCATGTGATAAATTCTCTTTTATTTCTTCTGACAAACAACAAAATTAAATTAAACCAATATACCCATTGTTCAACCTGCAATCCAATTTCACACACATTTTTAAATCATTTACACCAAACATAACAATAAAATCGTTCAAAATAAAACTCATCTCAATCCAACATTCCAACATATTTTGCAATTCCATTTATTATCCCTCTAGATCTTCAAATGAAAACAATATTCAGATCAAACTCAACAAACTTCCAAATCAACCAAAAAAAAAATACACGACCCAAATGCTCAAAACAAAAATGATGAGATGAGAGTTCAAAGAATTGAAAAAGAAAGCATTTGGGTGACCAAGAAATATCAGAGACGCGAGAACAATGATGAGACGAGAGTTGGTAATGAAAAAAAACAGAAAATCTATTCTTTAGGTTTTTCAATTTGGGAATTTTGTGAATTTTTTCAATATTGGAAATTCGAGCATTCTCAATGAGGATTTTATTGTTATAATTTGATTCTGATATTATCAATAAGAGTTTTGTTGGGACTATGAACATTGTGGATTTTAGTGTTGAGATGTCAATCTAACCATTGTCAATGGGGATTTTTTTTTTTTTGGTTTGTGAGAAGTTGTCTATTGAGGGTGAGATGATGATTTTGATTTTTTTATCTCTTTTTTGGATATTTTTTCTGGGTTTTTTGATGAGTTTATGAAGATAATGATGAAGATGAAAAAGAGGTGGAAAGAAGAAGATGAAGAAAGATATTGTTTGCTCGTTTTTTGGTTTTGGTCCCTCTACGAATTTTGTTTTTTGGCTTTGGTCCCTCTACGAATTTTGTTTTTTGGTTTTGGTCCCTCTCAATGTGTGACTCATCATCAAGTTTGCCACGTCAGCATCGTTTGCCATGTCAGACACTGCCACGTCATCCTCCGTTTGCCACATGTGCGTTTTTGTAACAGAAGTTAACGGGAGGGACGGAAACCAAAAGATTAACAACTTACAGGGTTTGTTTCGCAACAAAAAAAGATACAGGGACGAAAACCAAAAACACGCGAACATACAGGGATGACGATGCACAAAAACTACCCCCACGACATTCCAGGAAACTAAGGGTCTGTTTGGCAAAAATAGCGGATAGCTAATAAGCTAGCTAATAGCTTATAGCTTATGGCTGATAGCTGATAGCTTATAGATGATGACTGATGACTTATGGCTGATAAGCTAATTGAAGTGTTTGGTAAAATTAGCGGTTCAACTAGCTGATAGATGTAAAATGACATAAAAGTACATTTTTATATCATTCAATTTTTTATGAAGACAAAAACAACATACATTAATAATAATAATAATAACAACAACAACAACAACAACAACAACAACAACAACAACAACAACAACAATATCATTGTCAATTAAGTACGAATTAAGATAATCTTAACTACAATTATATTAATCCAAAATAATAATAAAAACAAATCTATCGCCTAATATTCCATACTAAAGCAGCAATATTGTTACGAATTTCCTTTGTCTTTGTTGATCTCCCGTATAAAGAATAAAGCAACGAAAGGAAGTGATTTTTTTTTTGTTTTGAAAAAGAAGTGGATATTTTTTAGCACAAAAGATTTTAGTATTTATGATGCAATTATATTAATAAATTGTAAAGGGTAAAAAAGGATTTTAAATAAAATAATAAGGGTAAAAAAGGAAGAAAAAACAATAAGCTATAAGCTATAAGCTCAACCACTACTTGAAATAGCGTCTTAAAAATAAGTTATAAGCTTCAGAAATAAGCTATAAGCTCCTAACGAAAAATTGTTACCAAACAGGTTTTTTTTTGCCAGACAAACTTATAAGTTATAAGCTATAAGACATAAGCTTGTTTTTGTACCTTACCAAACCGACTCTATCATATAAGGGATCTAAAATTACATGTGTGCTTCTTCCGCTCAACATATCGAGGTGCTCATTTAAACATGATACGAGCTCCCACATATCTTTCTATTCAATAACAACGTTAATCCAAGAATGATGCAACTCCAAAAAAAGGAAGTCGCTTTCATCATAGGCATATCAACACTAATGGGTGTCGAGACATCTCGATAAAGTTAGAAATGCCCAAGTAACCCTCTAAAATACTATTGCCATTCTTCACTCTATTAAATTATTTTCAGATCATGTAAATTTAAGTTCAAAGTAATTTAGTTTTTCGTCAACTTTTTCACATGTCTACATTTCAAGTCATTTTCAATTTCACAATTTAACTTTCAAGTGGTTTACATTTTTTTCTTTTAGATTAAAGTGTTTTTACATTTAAGATGTTTCGATTCAATTGTCATATCAATTCAAGTCATCAATTTTAAAGCAAATTAACATGAAAACGTTTTTAGCCAATTGAACCATAAAACTAGACTTCGGTTCTGAGACATTTTAAAAACAATCCCTTGAAAATTGTGAGTCTCTCTATTAACTTATTCAGACTCCCCCAATCACATGATAGTAACATGTATGATTCAACAACATCCCTCCTTCAAGAGCTACCATGGTTTTTAGAGGGATTTAGATTTCATCCAGTCAGGGGATCTCGCATTCATCCATTTGAATTATTGCAAATTGTTTGATCTAAGTCCCATGATAAAAAACAATTGTTGATTTTATTTTAGTATTTTAAATTAGAATACTAAGCTTGATTTTAACTGTTTGATCTTGATCGAACGGCCTTCGTTGTCTAAAATATGTGAAAGCAGGGAATTTTAGCTATGAATTGATGAAATTGGACTGCTTGCAACTTGAGCTTGTAACGTTACTACAATAAGTGCATTTTTTATCGGTTCACCATACTCGAGAGTAACTAAACATGTCCAAATAAATTTTATACTTTTAGAATTAATGTTGGCTGCTCCAAATGTGGAACCAAACTTAAACTAGATAATTTTTTGATAAAATATCCAAATAAATTTGAATGCTACAGAACATAAAATAAAACTAGCTCCCCCTAAAAAGAAGTAGAATTAAACTAGTTTGATGCACACCAATATAACTCAATCTCTTAATTAAGTAAAGTATCGTCTATGAACATTTATGTGAAAAACAGCAGGTGAATTAACCTAGTATATGCCCAGTTCTACAAAAGGATCTTAATTTGATTCGGCACATTTTGGTTACAGAGACGGATGATTCTAATGAACAATTTACACCCTACCTAACTAAGAAGCAGAAAAAAGAACTATATCGAGTTTCCTACAAAACCCGGTCTAAGGGTGCAATTACTCATCCGGCTCAATGAAGGTCTTCATTTTAAAGGCTTCGGAATTGGTGGCACAATTGTTTCACATTTTAGCTTGTGCTGATAAACTGGCTAGTCATGGTCATGTTATTACAAATGTTGTATCGTGGGATTCTTTACCTATTTTTCTTACGCGTGATTTTTACAGGGGACAGACATGGTCTTCCGAATTTTTGACACCCTTTATTCCCACTTTAGTTGTTATTTTTTAGGGTTTTGGCCTAGCCTCCCCTCTTGTACAGTTTTCCCCTTTTTAATAAAATTTCAGAGCAGGTGGTAGAGGATAAGAGAAACTATAGTGTGTCAATCTAGTTGGAATGTCTAGCTTCTCTTTGATGTCTTCCTTGCTCTCTTGATTCATAAAAAATAAAAAAAATAAAAACTAGATTTGCTAGTTCTTTCGTTTAATTAAGAAACAACGAGGAAAAATACAAACCAGGTGCAATACGTGAACGCGTGAATTAAAAATGCAGATAAATATTTGAAAATAATACAGTCCGTCATATTTTATATTCGTAGGAATCCTCCATGTAATTGTGGAGTTGAATTTTAGGTATTTGATGACCATGAGATGCAAATTTAGGTAAACCACTAGTCTACGTATAAAGTTTTTATAATTACAGTATGGAGATTTGGGATTGACCAGAATGTGACATGATATTGCTTCATATAGGTTGTTTGGTATGGTTGTGAATTGTGATAAACCTCAATTTAGTTCACTTTTAAGAGATAATTATGTTGGGTAGTCTACATTCAAAAGAAAGTCTGACTTTTTTTTAAAAACAAAAAAAGGTCTGACTTATGTGATAGAAATGGAAAGGGTCCATATGGAAGGTTATGGGGTGAGCAACTTCGAAACGGGACGGAAATTTTATATGAAACGGGAGATGGCGCATTTAAAGTGGAGTCATTCTTTATTCTTGTCGTTTGATTTGATAAATATGGTTACTATTGATTTCATTTTCATTATGTCAATGAGAATAGATATATTCTTTCCTATGTAAAATAAAGCATATACTATGTAGTAATAAATATCATTCTTTTTGTACCGTCATCTTATTCCTTTCACGACACGTGGCAGTCCTCCCCGGCCAGCTGGACCTCATTCCCCACGTGCCCGCCACGTTGGCGAGGTCAGGTTCTCACAGAAACAACTCGGGTAAGGAAAGGGCCCCCACAACACACCCAAAACGGGCTGACCACGTCAAAAACCGTGCTAACGGTCATATTTCTACCCGTCTACCAGGTCTACCCCCACGTTCTCATTGCGGGCCGGGATCCCCGGGGAGGAAGACCAAGTCACAACACCAGGTGGCTTGGGAATCCCAAAAAGATCGCCCCAGTTCCCTTAGGTCAAGGGAAGTATAAAAGGAGCTCGGAACGTCCCTGACAGAGATCACGTTCATTTTACTGTGAAAAAACCCTAGCCAAGCTCTTGAGTCTAAGCATCGCTCAGGGGGTTGGTACCGTTGTTCACCTAGCAGGAACACTTTTATATGATTAAAATTTGGATTCTGAAATACAAGCTAAAGATAAATTGTAGGTTGGTAAATTACTAGAAGTTGATTTATATATATTGACGTTGGCAATTGCAGTAAGTTATTTGGACGATGTCATAGTGATTGCTTGCATTCTTTGCATACTCTTAGTTAGAGGATTGAATCCAGCATACTCTTAGTTAGAGGATTGAATCCAGCAGCTTATTTAAAAAATAAATAAATAAATACTAGTAACACATGTGAATTGTGAACGAGTCAATGAATCAGCTGAAGAGGTTCAATGAATTGTGTGGTTGAATTGAACCTTGGACCGATGACACAATGTCAATGTACAATTTTCAAAAGGCTTAAATACGTAAAAGGTCCTGTAAGTTCGCGTGTTTTTGGTTTTCGTTTCTGTATCTTTTTTTGTTGCGAAACAAACCCTGTAAGTTGTTAATCTTTTGGTTTTCGTCCCTCCCGTTAGCTTCTGTTACAAAAACGCACATGTGGCAAACGAAGGATTACGTGTCAGTGTCTAACGTGACAAACTTGATGATGAGTCACACAGTAAGAGGGATCAAAACCAAAAAAAACAAAATTTGTAGAGGGACAAAAGCCAAAAAACGAGAAGACGAAAAAATTCAAATTTAGTTTACATTTCTTCATCTTCTTCCCACATCTTCTTCTTCATCACTATCATTATCTTCATAAACTTCATCTTCATCATCAAACAACACACAGAAATTCATCATTTCAAAATCCAAAACTCCATCAACTCAAAACAACAATAGACCCAATCTCAAAACTACACTACAACTTCTTTTTTCTCTTTTTTTGTTCATGTGCTTGAGATTAACACACATCGATCCAGCACCTTCAATTAAACATTCATGTGATAAATTCTCTTTTATTTCTTCTGACAAACAACAAAATTAAATTAAACCAATATACCCATTGTTCAACCTGCAATCCAATTTCACACACATTTTTAAATCATTTACACCAAACATAACAATAAAATCGTTCAAAATAAAACTCATCTCAATCCAACATTCCAACATATTTTGCAATTCCATTTATTATCCCTCTAGATCTTCAAATGAAAACAATATTCAGATCAAACTCAACAAACTTCCAAATCAACCAAAAAAAAAATACACGACCCAAATGCTCAAAACAAAAATGATGAGATGAGAGTTCAAAGAATTGAAAAAGAAAGCATTTGGGTGACCAAGAAATATCAGAGACGCGAGAACAATGATGAGACGAGAGTTGGTAATGAAAAAAAACAGAAAATCTATTCTTTAGGTTTTTCAATTTGGGAATTTTGTGAATTTTTTCAATATTGGAAATTCGAGCATTCTCAATGAGGATTTTATTGTTATAATTTGATTCTGATATTATCAATAAGAGTTTTGTTGGGACTATGAACATTGTGGATTTTAGTGTTGAGATGTCAATCTAACCATTGTCAATGGGGATTTTTTTTTTTTTGGTTTGTGAGAAGTTGTCTATTGAGGGTGAGATGATGATTTTGATTTTTTTATCTCTTTTTTGGATATTTTTTCTGGGTTTTTTGATGAGTTTATGAAGATAATGATGAAGATGAAAAAGAGGTGGAAAGAAGAAGATGAAGAAAGATATTGTTTGCTCGTTTTTTGGTTTTGGTCCCTCTACGAATTTTGTTTTTTGGCTTTGGTCCCTCTACGAATTTTGTTTTTTGGTTTTGGTCCCTCTCAATGTGTGACTCATCATCAAGTTTGCCACGTCAGCATCGTTTGCCATGTCAGACACTGCCACGTCATCCTCCGTTTGCCACATGTGCGTTTTTGTAACAGAAGTTAACGGGAGGGACGGAAACCAAAAGATTAACAACTTACAGGGTTTGTTTCGCAACAAAAAAAGATACAGGGACGAAAACCAAAAACACGCGAACATACAGGGATGACGATGCACAAAAACTACCCCCACGACATTCCAGGAAACTAAGGGTCTGTTTGGCAAAAATAGCGGATAGCTAATAAGCTAGCTAATAGCTTATAGCTTATGGCTGATAGCTGATAGCTTATAGATGATGACTGATGACTTATGGCTGATAAGCTAATTGAAGTGTTTGGTAAAATTAGCGGTTCAACTAGCTGATAGATGTAAAATGACATAAAAGTACATTTTTATATCATTCAATTTTTTATGAAGACAAAAACAACATACATTAATAATAATAATAACAACAACAACAACAACAACAACAACAACAACAACAACAACAACAACAACAATATCATTGTCAATTAAGTACGAATTAAGATAATCTTAACTACAATTATATTAATCCAAAATAATAATAAAAACAAATCTATCGCCTAATATTCCATACTAAAGCAGCAATATTGTTACGAATTTCCTTTGTCTTTGTTGATCTCCCGTATAAAGAATAAAGCAACGAAAGGAAGTGATTTTTTTTTTTGTTTTGAAAAAGAAGTGGATATTTTTTAGCACAAGAGATTTTAGTATTTATGATGCAATTATATTAATAAATTGTAAAGGGTAAAAAAGGATTTTAAATAAAATAATAAGGGTAAAAAAGGAAGAAAAAACAATAAGCTATAAGCTATAAGCTCAACCACTACTTGAAATAGCGTCTTAAAAATAAGTTATAAGCTTCAGAAATAAGCTATAAGCTCCTAACGAAAAATTGTTACCAAACAGGTTTTTTTTTGCCAGACAAACTTATAAGTTATAAGCTATAAGACATAAGCTTGTTTTTGTACCTTACCAAACCGACTCTATCATATAAGGGATCTAAAATTACATGTGTGCTTCTTCCGCTCAACATATCGAGGTGCTCATTTAAACATGATACGAGCTCCCACATATCTTTCTATTCAATAACAACGTTAATCCAAGAATGATGCAACTCCAAAAAAAGGAAGTCGCTTTCATCATAGGCATATCAACACTAATGGGTGTCGAGACATCTCGATAAAGTTAGAAATGCCCAAGTAACCCTCTAAAATACTATTGCCATTCTTCACTCTATTAAATTATTTTCAGATCATGTAAATTTAAGTTCAAAGTAATTTAGTTTTTCGTCAACTTTTTCACATGTCTACATTTCAAGTCATTTTCAATTTCACAATTTAACTTTCAAGTGGTTTACATTTTTTTCTTTTAGATTAAAGTGTTTTTACATTTAAGATGTTTCGATTCAATTGTCATATCAATTCAAGTCATCAATTTTAAAGCAAATTAACATGAAAACGTTTTTAGCCAATTGAACCATAAAACTAGACTTCGGTTCTGAGACATTTTAAAAACAATCCCTTGAAAATTGTGAGTCTCTCTATTAACTTATTCAGACTCCCCCAATCACATGATAGTAACATGTATGATTCAACAACATCCCTCCTTCAAGAGCTACCATGGTTTTTAGAGGGATTTAGATTTCATCCAGTCAGGGGATCTCGCATTCATCCATTTGAATTATTGCAAATTGTTTGATCTAAGTCCCATGATAAAAAACAATTGTTGATTTTATTTTAGTATTTTAAATTAGAATACTAAGCTTGATTTTAACTGTTTGATCTTGATCGAACGGCCTTCGTTGTCTAAAATATGTGAAAGCAGGGAATTTTAGCTATGAATTGATGAAATTGGACTGCTTGCAACTTGAGCTTGTAACGTTACTACAATAAGTGCATTTTTTATCGGTTCACCATACTCGAGAGTAACTAAACATGTCCAAATAAATTTTATACTTTTAGAATTAATGTTGGCTGCTCCAAATGTGGAACCAAACTTAAACTAGATAATTTTTTGATAAAATATCCAAATAAATTTGAATGCTACAGAACATAAAATAAAACTAGTTCCCCCTAAAAAGAAGTAGAATTAAACTAGTTTGATGCACACCAATATAACTCAATCTCTTAATTAAGTAAAGTATCGCCTATGAACATTTATGTGAAAAACATCAGGTGAATTAACCTAGTATATGCCCAGTTCTACAAAAGGATCTTAATTTGATTCGGCACATTTTGGTTACAGAGACGGATGATTCTAATGAACAATTTACACCCTACCTAACTAAGAAGCAGAAAAAAGAACTATATCGAGTTTCCTACAAAACCCGGTCTAAGGGTGCAATTACTCCTCCGGCTCAATGAAGGTCTTCATTTTAAAGGCTTCGGAATTGGTGGCACAATTGTTTCACATTTTAGCTTGTGCTGATAAGCTGGCTAGTCATGGTCATGTTATTACAAATGTTGTATGGTGGGATTCTTCACCTATTTTTCTTACGCGTGATTTTTACAGGGGACAGACATGGTCTTCCGAATTTTTGACACCCTTTATTCCCACTTTAGTTGTTATTTTTTAGGGTTTTGGCCTAGTCTCCCCTCTTGTACAGTTTTCCCCTTTTTAATAAAATTTCAGAGCAGGTGGTAGAGGATAAGAGAAACTATAGTGTGTCAATCTAATTGGAATGTCTAGCTTCTCTTTGATGTCTTCCTTGCTCTCTTGATTCATAAAAAATAAAAAAAATAAAAACTAGATTTGCTAGTTCTTTCGTTTAATTAAGAAACAACGAGGAAAAATACAAACCAGGTGCAATACGTGAACGCGTGAATTAAAAATGCAGATAAATATTTGAAAATAATACAGTCCGTCATATTTTATATTCGTAGGAATCCTCCATGTAATTGTGGAGTTGAATTTTAGGTATTTGATGACCATGAGATGCAAATTTAGGTATACCACTAGTCTACGTATAAAGTTTTTATAATTACAGTATGGAGATTTGGGATTGACCAGAATGTGACATGATATTGCTTCATATAGGTTGTTTGGTATGGTTGTGAATTGTGATAAACCTCAATTTAGTTCACTTTTAAGAGATAATTATGTTGGGGTAGTCTACATTCAAAATATTAAGACGTCAATATATGAATAACTTTTTTTAAAGATTGAATCAGTTTTCTCATATATTCTTCATTTATGTTACTCATATATAGTATATGTGAAACCATTACTCACACTTAGATTCCAATAATGTTTAGATTATTTTCAAGCAATTACATAAATAACTAACTTTTTGACAAAATAAATAAATAACTAACTTAATTAGCTATTTATTTTGCAAACAATATGATATACCATATTATGATAAAAGAAATGATATAAACATTTATTTTCGTAAAAAAAATTAAATCAAAACAATATATCATTTATTTTCTAATAAAAAAAATATCATTCATTCATATAATTTTGAATGATGGGCCTAGGATATGAAGTGTGAAAAAGAAATACAAGGGTTTGACTTATGTTCCCTACAAAAAAGAAAGTCTGACTTTTTTTTAAAAACAAAAAACAGGTCTTACTTATGTGATAGAAATGGAAAGGGTCCATATGGAAGGTTATGGGGTGAGCAACTTCGAAACGGGACGGAAATTTTATATGAAACGGGAGATGGTGCATTTAAAATGGAGTCATTCTTTATTCTTGTCGTTTGATTTGATAAATATGGTTACTATTGATTTCATTTTCATTATGTCAATGAGAATAGATATATTATTTCCTATGTAAAATAAAGCATATACTATGTAGTAATAAATATCACTAAAGATAAATTGTAGGTTGGTAAATTACTAGAAGTTGATTTATATATATTGACGTTGGCAATTGCAGTAAGTTATTTTGACGATGTCATAGTGATTGCTTGCATTCTTTGCATACTCTTAGTTAGAGGATTGAATCCAGCAGCTTATTTAAAAAATAAATAAATAAATAGTAACACATGTGAATTGTGAACGAGTCAATGAATCAGCTGAAGAGGTTCAATGAATTGTGTGGTTGAATTGAACCTTGGACCGATGACACAATGTCAATGTACAATTTTCAAAAAGCTTAAATATGTAAAAGGTCCCTGTAAGTTCGCGTGTTTTTGGTTTTCGTCCCTGTATATTTTTTTGTTGCGAAACAAACCTTGTAAGTTGTTAATCTTTTGGTTTTCGTCCCTCCCGTTAGCTTCTGTTACAAAAACGCACATGTGACAAACGGAGGATTACGTGTCAGTGTCTGACGTGACAAACTTGATGATGAGTCACACAGTAAGAGGGACCAAAACCAAAAAAACAAAATTTATAGAGGGACAAAAGCCAAAAAACGAGAAGACGAAAAAATTTAAATTTTGTTTACATTTCTTTATCTTCTTCCCACATCTTCTTCTTCATCACTATCATTATCTTCATAAACTTCATCTTCATCATCAAACAAACACAGAAATTCATCATTTCAAAATCCAAAACTCCATCAACTCAAAACAACAATAGACCCAATCTCAAAACTACACTACAACTTCTTTTTTCTCTTTTTTTGTTCATGTGCTTGAGATTAACACACATCGATCCAGCACCTTCAATTAAACATTCATGTGATAAATTCTCTTTTATTTCTTCTGACAAACAACAAAATTAAATTAAACCAATATACCCATTGTTCAACCTGCAATCCAATTTCACACACATTTTTAAATCATTTACACCAAACATAACAATAAAATCGTTCAAAATAAAACTCATCTCAATTCAACATTCCTACATATTTTGCAATTCCATTTATTATCCCTCTAGATCTTCAAATGAAAACAATATTCAGATCAAACTCAACAATCTTCCAAATCAACCAAAAAAAAAATACACGACCCAAATGCTCAAAACAAAAATGATGAGATGAGAGTTCAAAGAATTGAAAAAGAAAGCAATTGGGTGACCAAGAAACATCAGAGACGCGAGAACAATGATGAGACGAGAGTTGGTAATGAAAAAAAACAGAAAATCTATTCTTTAGGTTTTTCAATTTGGGAATTTTGTGAATTTTTTCAATATTGGAAATTCGAGCATTCTCAATGAGGATTTTGTTGTTATAATTTGATTCTGATATTATCAATATGAGTTTTGTTGGGACTATGAACATTGTGGATTTTAGTGTTGAGATGTCAATCTGACCATTGTCAATGGGGATTTTTTTTGGGTTTGTGAGAAGTTGTCTATTGAGGGTGAGATGATGATTTTGATTTTTTTTTTATCTCTTTTTTGGATATTTTTTCCGGGTTTTTTGATGAATTTATGAAGATAATGATGAAGATGAAAAAGAGGTGGAAGGAAGAAGATGAAGAAAGATATTGTTTGCTCGTTTTTTGGTTTTGGTCCCTCAACGAATTTTGTTTTTTGGCTTTGGTCCCTCTACGAATTTTTTTTTTTGGTTTTGGTCCCTCTCAATGTGTGACTCATCATCAAGTTTGCCACGTCAGCATCGTTTGCCATGTCAGACACTGCCACGTCATCCTCCGTTTGCCACATGTGCATTTTTGTAACAGAAGTTAACGGGAGGGACGAAAACCAAAAGATTAACAACTTACCAGGTTTGTTTCGCAACAAAAAAGATACAGGGACGAAAACCAAAAACACGCGAACTTACAGGGATCTTTTACATATTTAAGCCTTTTCAAAGACAATGTTTACGTGTTTGGGATGACCAGCTTTTGCATGTTCTACTCAATCTATCAATTTGTGATCAAAAAAGTGGTAGCTCTGTCATGGTCGGCTTTAGGCAAATGTACTAAATCGTTTACCAAGTAATAAAGTGATAAGTAAAGTATCGTATCCACAAGGATTTTTGTTTCAACCAAACAATTCACATTACTTATTTGTGAACAATAAAATAAAATAAAATAAAATAAAGAGATAATAAAGTGATAAGTAGAAATATTTTACTAGTATTATTTAATAGGCTTAAGTATACTTTCGTCCCCCTAAGTTTTTAAATGTTGGGATTTTGGCCCCTTATTAAAAAAAATGACAAATTTAGTCTTTTATGAATTAGCCTCTTTGCAATAGTGATCTTTTTTCTCAATTTTAACCAAGTCAACGCTGGTCTGGCATGCCATGCGTGTAATTACCTATTTTAAAAATAAAAAAAGCCACGTGTATAAATTTCAAATTAAAAAAAAATAAAAAGCCACACAATTATTTATGAAATTAAATAAATGAAAAAAAAAAGTAAAAAATTCATAAATCATCATCATCTTTACACATGATTCAACCCTAAGCCTTCATCTTCTTCAACATTTAACCCTTAAACTCAATCATTAAACTTCAAAATTCTCTCTTATTCCACCACACCACCCTCAAACTCATTAAATTCATAATCATTTTAACTTCAATCATTAAAATGCAGCAAAGATCTCTCTCTCTCAATAAACCCAAAGTCGTTAAAACTCTCAAAACTCTCTCTGATTCCACCACACCACTCTCAATTTAATTACAATCCTCTCCTCCATCACTATCCCCACCCCACCTTATTTTCCAATTAGATCTAAAACAAAAACAAACACATAACAAGTTCCAGCTGTAACCGTACTTTCCCTGCGTCTGCTGCTACAATCGGAAACAAATCTGACGAGGGTTAGTTTGAATCTGCTACGTTTTGTAAATGAGTCTACTATGATCTGTAACCGTGCTTAACTGTGCGTTTGATGCGTTTGTTGGCGAGGGTTAGTTTGAAGTATACATGGAAAAGAAATTTAGCTAAGGATCATGCTTTTGTTTTGGGGAAAATATTATGGGATTTTTAGAAGGACCAGCGATTCTCCTTGGGGAACTAGATTGTTAGAGCTTGAAAAATTGCAAAATCCCATTAAATTATTGATTGAATAGTAACAATGGCATGTAATCTCATTTTGCTTGGTTTCTTGGTTCACGAGGATTTTTATAGGGTGTTTGGTTTCTGGGTTCATGAGGACTTCTGGGTTCATGAGTGATGCCCCTCTTGGGTGGAGGAAGAAGATGATGAGTCATTTTAGAGTTAATAATTTCATAATTTCTAGATTTGTAATTTTTTTTTGGCTTAAATGCACTTTTGATCCCCCTATTTTAACTTAATCGGAATTTTAATACCCCTATTTTCAAAACCACTATTTTAGTCCCCCTATTTTACATTTTTTGGGTTTTTTTTAATCCCCCACCAATTTTAGTGATTTGAACACAACCAAGCTGCAATAACTCTTTGATTTTTCTCTTAATACTCTAACCTCTAACACTTACAGTCCCTATATTGGTATCTTGAACACACTACAAGCAAGCAACCATAGTTCAAAGTATAAAGTACTTCTAATCTTCTCGCCATCTTAACCCTTCTGAAGGGTCCCTACATGTAAACCCAACAATAATACCATTTAGTTTAGAAATTATTGTGTGGAGTGAGAAAGGAAAAGTATATGGAGATTGAAGAAATTAGGAATTTTAGAAATTAGGTTCCATACTATCAAACCTGATTCATTTTCTTATTATAATTTAATTCAATTTTTGTTTTTTTAATTATTAATCAATTAGTTTTTACATTTTATATGTAATTAATTATTTATGTTAATGACATGGAAATTTAATTAGCCAACACACATTGTCATGTTACCGTCACGTCATTAATTTAATTAGCCAATACACACTGTCACGTTACCGTCACGTCATTAATGACAATGACAAAACACTAAAATTGGTGGGGGATTAAAAAAACCTAAAAAATGTAAAATAGGGGGACTAAAATAGTGGTTTTGAAAATAGGGGGATTAAAATTCCGATTAAGTTAAAATATGGGGATCAAAAGTGCATTTAAGCCTTTTTTTTGTAGTTGAAGATGATTGTTGTTGTAATATTAAGATTTGTTGACATGAACTTTGTTTGTGTTTGAAAATGTTTCACTGGGCTTGTGCTTGAAGATGAGTTTGTGGGTGTTGGATGGGTTGATTCATGTGTAGTGATGACGAAGATTTATGATTTTTTTTCATTTATTTAATTTGATAAATAATTGTGTGGTTTTTTAATTTTTTAATTCGAATTTTATACATGTGGCTTTATTTTATTTTTAAAATAGGTAATTACACGCATGGCATGCCACACCAGCGTTGACTTGGTCAAAATTGAGAAAAATGACCACTATTGCAAAGTGACTATTTCATAAGGGACTAAATTTGTCATTTTTTTTAATAAGAGCCAAAATCGCAACATTTGAAAACTTAGAGGGGTAAAAGTACATTTAAGCCTATTTAATAATGATACGCTCTGAATAATATCTTCTAGAGTAAGATCTTATTCATTGCTTATCCCTTAGTAGTAGGTTTATCTCTTTAGTAGTATTTAAGTAGGAGTAATAGTCTTTAGAGGGCATGACAGATTGAGTTTTCTGTTCATGGCCAGAGTAGGATTTCCTCTCTGAGTTGTGTCGGAGGTTTACTCTGGGAGTAGTTAGAGAATCTCTTTCTTCTACTATTTTACTATTTTCATTCATATCAATAAAGCACACCCTATTTCATTCAATTAATACATGTTCTCGTTCTTTATTTTCTCTCGTTACGGTTGGTTATCGTTTAGATCTATTGGTTTCTACCAAACGGTGTCCATTTCACAAATGTTTCTTTCTCGTACACTTGATTGTAAATATATTACAGGAAAACAGCAAGCCCATTTGTATCGAAATGGCTTCAGAATAATCAACTTGGTAATAAAATCTTAAATCCTAACAACAACAATACTTATAAAGCTTCTGGGTGAAAGCTATAAACTTGGAATACAAAAACACCTAATTCCTAATTCGGCGAAACGAAAGAAGGTTTTTCTTATAAATTGCAAAGAGACTCCCCTTTAACACCCATATCTTCAATTGTTTGGGTATGTAAATCAAAACAAGCTATTCCATCTTTATTTTTTATAAAGAATATATCACCTTTTAGTCCATGATTCGCTAACACCAAGTTCACCCAAAACATAGATGTGAAAAGAAGCCGTCTTTACATGCTTTGAGATCATAGCTAGCAACGGACCCATTTAACACCACTAAGTCAAAGTATCTATGCACCCACTTATCAAGATCACCGTCACTTTCTCTCTTCAGTACCCACTCATCAGGATAGCTATCTTGCATATCCAAGGGTAAATGTGTAGTAAAGAATTTCTCATTTCCCAAGTCAAAAGAAACCATGTATGCATCAACTACATCCGTATTCGCCCACCAATGACACAATCCATTCAAGTATACCTTACGACCTATACTTATAGGCATATCCAAATTAAGTCTCTTCCGAGAGTTACTTCTTACACTATAAATCTCCCAAAATGGGTGTGGTGTCGTTGGCAGATAAGTCCAATCAACGTTGTCATCAGGTTTATATTGACTAACTTTACCATGACGAATGATCTTATGGTCGTCATTAAAAGGATCATAACCATATCCATGAAGATGAAAACAAACAGTATAAAAAGGTAAAAGCCCAGCTGGGCTAGGAGGAAGAGTTTCCAATTCCTTACTAGCTGGATTCCATAATGCAACAAATTGATGGTCAAGATCAGAGAAACAAAGAACATCATTAATACCATAATCCAACATATCAGTATAAATCTCATCCTGTTGAAATGAAACTGGCCATTTCAAATAGACCCTATTCTCAAATTTGTCGCCAGAGAGCAAATACAAATCAGAACCATCTTGTGGATGCGGCTATATCTCCTTTATATTTAGGAAGAGATATGTATCGTTGTACAATGACCGATGCATAGATATGAAATTGGTGCATAACATTTGCATGAAATAAGAGTTTTGAAATAAAAGATACCATGGTTTGCAAGCACACGTAAATCTTTTGAGAGATTTGGTATTATTTTTGTATTGATATTAATATATTATTTTTGTGTTAATCATATGGTTGTCGGAAATGGGCACAATCTGAAATTTGGTGAAAATGTAAGTAAAGTAATTATTCAATCTAAAAATCAAACTCATGTTCTTCTAAACAATTCATGTTTGATGGAGCTCATTAATCGATTGAATTCAATTGTTTGGTTCATCGATATGAATATTTCCAATCTATGTTTTCTTACTATGAGATCCTTTTCTTTGGAAAACCGAAATAAAAATTTGATACTCTACAATTTTTGACAGAATATTCTACGCTACAATAATACACTAGGACAATTCCCGTAAGCTTAACTCAGTTGGTAAGGATATTGTATATTATATGCTGGGGCCGGGGTTCGAACCCCGGACACCCCACTTCTCCACATTTAAAATGTATGAGCTCTAGTCACTAGGCTATTTAACAAAATAAAAATAATACACTAGGCCATAATATTGGGTTTACAAGTCAAACACGCTTAGCTACATGTTCATCTCAATTGAACCTGTTGCAAACCCATCGAATGAACCTTCATTGGATTTCTTCCCAATAGCTTTACTGAGCTTAGTTAATAGAATGTTGAACAACAAATGATTAGTAATCTCTGTAAATTGTATTTATGGATAATATATCATCCCCAAAGCCAGGTGGCTTCCCTCTCCAAAAATATCTTGATGAAAACTCTCTTTCTATAACGGAAATTATTTGATATCTAACGTCTCATTCCACATGATGTAAAATAACTGCTTTATTTTTAATACGCTTACAGAAACTAGCTCTGTTATAAATAAAATCGCCAAATCAACGCCAATGGTCTTGCTTTACTCTTGTATTACTCTTTTGAATCAACCACCAATCAACAAGAAATTTGCAAAACTACTTGATCATTCCACATCCACCGAATCTAGATTTCACAAAGTCAAGATACACACATGCCCCCTATAGAGCAAGGTTTTGAAAATCGGGACATTGCTTCAGGTCGAAAGGGAATAGTAAAATCAAAAATCGTAAAATCGCAATCTAAATCGAAAGATTTTACTCAACTACTTTTGTAGAATTGATATATGGTAGCAAAATCAAAAATCGTAAAATCACAATCAAAATCGATGAATTATACCAAAACAAAAATAATGCTAAATATATGTTATAAATTGCATATAGTCATAAATCACTCAAAGTTTAAAGCCCACAAAATACTTATACATAAATGACTAAAAGTCTAGATATCAAATATTCTTTAGTAGTCATAATAATACTAAACAAACTAGACAAAATACTTAAAACAAATCCTAGATGTCTGACAAAATACTTGATCATATGTGAGTAAGCGACTATTAAGTTTCAAGGAAAAGAAAACGAACATGCGATCTGGATGAAGAAGAAATGGAAACGATGATGGGTGATGGATTCAAGATGAAACGATGATGGATTGAAGGAAAGGATGACGGATTGAAGAGAAGAGACGATCTAGTTAGCTATAGTTCATTTTGAACCAGATGTACGGTGAAGAGACATGGTGGTATGAAAGAATAAAAAAAAAACTTGGTTTTTATGTATTTATAGAATCGGGTTACAAGTACAAACCGGGCCAATTGATGAACTGGGTCAAACTTGACCCGTATAAAAAATGGACAAAATCCTTTAAAATCCAGCGATTTTGCATAGATTTCACGATTTTGTGCGATTTTACTATGATTTTGCCAATTTTAGGATTCTGCTATAGATTTGAGTCGTTGAAGGTGAATAAAGTCACAACATTCTAGATTTTGGGATTTAAATCGGGATTTTGACAACAATGTTATAGAGGTCCTCAATGAAAAACCCAAATTATTTTATCCCCATATTTGAAAATAATACAATCCGTCATATTTTATATTCGTAGGAATCCTCCATGTAATTGTGGAGTTGAATTTTAGGTATTTGATGACCATGAGATGCAAATTTAGGTATACCCCTAGTCTACGTATAAAGTTTTTATAATTACAGTATGGAGATTTGGGATTGACCAGAATGTGACATGATATTGCTTCATATAGGTTGTTTGGTATGGTTGTGAATTGTGATAAACCTCAATTTAGTTCACTTTTAAGAGATAATTATGTTGGAGTAGTCTACATTCAAAATATTAAGACGTCAGATATATGAATAACTTTTTTTAAAGATTGAATCAGTTTTCTCATATATTCTTCATTTATGTTACTCATATATAGTATATGTGAAACCATTACTCACACTTAGATTCCAATAATGTTTAGATTATTTTCAAGCAATTACATAAATAACTAACTTTTTGACAAAATAAATAAATAACTAACTTAATTAGCTATTTATTTTGCAAACAATATGATATACCATATTATGATAAAAGAAATGATATAAACATTTATTTTCGTAAAAAAAATTAAATCAAAACAATATATCATTTATTTTCTAATAAAAAAAATATCATTCATTCATATAATTTTGAATGATGGGCCTAGGATATGAAGTGTGAAAAAGAAATACAAGGGTTTGACTTATGTTCCCTACAAAAAAGAAAGTCTGACTTTTTTTTAAAAACAAAAAACAGGTCTTACTTATGTGATAGAAATGGAAAGGGTCCATATGGAAGGTTATGGGGTGAGCAACTTCGAAACGGGACGGAAATTTTATATGAAACGGGAGATGGTGCATTTAAAATGGAGTCATTCTTTATTCTTGTCGTTTGATTTGATAAATATGGTTACTATTGATTTCATTTTCATTATGTCAATGAGAATAGATATATTATTTCCTATGTAAAATAAAGCATATACTATGTAGTAATAAATATCACTAAAGATAAATTGTAGGTTGGTAAATTACTAGAAGTTGATTTATATATATTGACGTTGGCAATTGCAGTAAGTTATTTTGACGATGTCATAGTGATTGCTTGCATTCTTTGCATACTCTTAGTTAGAGGATTGAATCCAGCAGCTTATTTAAAAAATAAATAAATAAATAGTAACACATGTGAATTGTGAACGAGTCAATGAATCAGCTGAAGAGGTTCAATGAATTGTGTGGTTGAATTGAACCTTGGACCGATGACACAATGTCAATGTACAATTTTCAAAAAGCTTAAATATGTAAAAGGTCCCTGTAAGTTCGCGTGTTTTTGGTTTTCGTCCCTGTATATTTTTTTGTTGCGAAACAAACCTTGTAAGTTGTTAATCTTTTGGTTTTCGTCCCTCCCGTTAGCTTCTGTTACAAAAACGCACATGTGACAAACGGAGGATTACGTGTCAGTGTCTGACGTGACAAACTTGATGATGAGTCACACAGTAAGAGGGACCAAAACCAAAAAAACAAAATTTATAGAGGGACAAAAGCCAAAAAACGAGAAGACGAAAAAATTTAAATTTTGTTTACATTTCTTTATCTTCTTCCCACATCTTCTTCTTCATCACTATCATTATCTTCATAAACTTCATCTTCATCATCAAACAAACACAGAAATTCATCATTTCAAAATCCAAAACTCCATCAACTCAAAACAACAATAGACCCAATCTCAAAACTACACTACAACTTCTTTTTTCTCTTTTTTTGTTCATGTGCTTGAGATTAACACACATCGATCCAGCACCTTCAATTAAACATTCATGTGATAAATTCTCTTTTATTTCTTCTGACAAACAACAAAATTAAATTAAACCAATATACCCATTGTTCAACCTGCAATCCAATTTCACACACATTTTTAAATCATTTACACCAAACATAACAATAAAATCGTTCAAAATAAAACTCATCTCAATTCAACATTCCTACATATTTTGCAATTCCATTTATTATCCCTCTAGATCTTCAAATGAAAACAATATTCAGATCAAACTCAACAATCTTCCAAATCAACCAAAAAAAAAATACACGACCCAAATGCTCAAAACAAAAATGATGAGATGAGAGTTCAAAGAATTGAAAAAGAAAGCAATTGGGTGACCAAGAAACATCAGAGACGCGAGAACAATGATGAGACGAGAGTTGGTAATGAAAAAAAACAGAAAATCTATTCTTTAGGTTTTTCAATTTGGGAATTTTGTGAATTTTTTCAATATTGGAAATTCGAGCATTCTCAATGAGGATTTTGTTGTTATAATTTGATTCTGATATTATCAATATGAGTTTTGTTGGGACTATGAACATTGTGGATTTTAGTGTTGAGATGTCAATCTGACCATTGTCAATGGGGATTTTTTTTGGGTTTGTGAGAAGTTGTCTATTGAGGGTGAGATGATGATTTTGATTTTTTTTTTATCTCTTTTTTGGATATTTTTTCCGGGTTTTTTGATGAATTTATGAAGATAATGATGAAGATGAAAAAGAGGTGGAAGGAAGAAGATGAAGAAAGATATTGTTTGCTCGTTTTTTGGTTTTGGTCCCTCTACGAATTTTGTTTTTTGGCTTTGGTCCCTCTACGAATTTTTTTTTTTGGTTTTGGTCCCTCTCAATGTGTGACTCATCATCAAGTTTGCCACGTCAGCATCGTTTGCCATGTCAGACACTGCCACGTCATCCTCCGTTTGCCACATGTGCATTTTTGTAACAGAAGTTAACGGGAGGGACGAAAACCAAAAGATTAACAACTTACCAGGTTTGTTTCGCAACAAAAAAGATACAGGGACGAAAACCAAAAACACGCGAACTTACAGGGATCTTTTACATATTTAAGCCTTTTCAAAGACAATGTTTACGTGTTTGGGATGACCAGCTTTTGCATGTTCTACTCAATCTATCAATTTGTGATCAAAAAAGTGGTAGCTCTGTCATGGTCGGCTTTAGGCAAATGTACTAAATCGTTTACCAAGTAATAAAGTGATAAGTAAAGTATCGTATCCACAAGGATTTTTGTTTCAACCAAACAATTCACATTACTTATTTGTGAACAATAAAATAAAATAAAATAAAATAAAGAGATAATAAAGTGATAAGTAGAAATATTTTACTAGTATTATTTAATAGGCTTAAGTATACTTTCGTCCCCCTAAGTTTTTAAATGTTGGGATTTTGGCCCCTTATTAAAAAAAATGACAAATTTAGTCTTTTATGAATTAGCCTCTTTGCAATAGTGATCTTTTTTCTCAATTTTAACCAAGTCAACGCTGGTCTGGCATGCCATGCGTGTAATTACCTATTTTAAAAATAAAAAAAGCCACGTGTATAAATTTCAAATTAAAAAAAAATAAAAAGCCACACAATTATTTATGAAATTAAATAAATGAAAAAAAAAAGTAAAAAATTCATAAATCATCATCATCTTTACACATGATTCAACCCTAAGCCTTCATCTTCTTCAACATTTAACCCTTAAACTCAATCATTAAACTTCAAAATTCTCTCTTATTCCACCACACCACCCTCAAACTCATTAAATTCATAATCATTTTAACTTCAATCATTAAAATGCAGCAAAGATCTCTCTCTCTCAATAAACCCAAAGTCGTTAAAACTCTCAAAACTCTCTCTGATTCCACCACACCACTCTCAATTTAATTACAATCCTCTCCTCCATCACTATCCCCACCCCACCTTATTTTCCAATTAGATCTAAAACAAAAACAAACACATAACAAGTTCCAGCTGTAACCGTACTTTCCCTGCGTCTGCTGCTACAATCGGAAACAAATCTGACGAGGGTTAGTTTGAATCTGCTACGTTTTGTAAATGAGTCTACTATGATCTGTAACCGTGCTTAACTGTGCGTTTGATGCGTTTGTTGGCGAGGGTTAGTTTGAAGTATACATGGAAAAGAAATTTAGCTAAGGATCATGCTTTTGTTTTGGGGAAAATATTATGGGATTTTTAGAAGGACCAGCGATTCTCCTTGGGGAACTAGATTGTTAGAGCTTGAAAAATTGCAAAATCCCATTAAATTATTGATTGAATAGTAACAATGGCATGTAATCTCATTTTGCTTGGTTTCTTGGTTCACGAGGATTTTTATAGGGTGTTTGGTTTCTGGGTTCATGAGGACTTCTGGGTTCATGAGTGATGCCCCTCTTGGGTGGAGGAAGAAGATGATGAGTCATTTTAGAGTTAATAATTTCATAATTTCTAGATTTGTAATTTTTTTTTTGCTTAAATGCACTTTTGATGCCCCTATTTTAACTTAATCGGAATTTTAATACCCCTATTTTCAAAACCACTATTTTAGTCCCCCTATTTTACATTTTTTGGGTTTTTTTTAATCCCCCACCAATTTTAGTGATTTGAACACAACCAAGCTGCAATAACTCTTTGATTTTTCTCTTAATACTCTAACCTCTAACACTTACAGTCCCTATATTGGTATCTTGAACACACTACAAGCAAGCAACCATAGTTCAAAGTATAAAGTACTTCTAATCTTCTCGCCATCTTAACCCTTCTGAAGGGTCCCTACATGTAAACCCAACAATAATACCATTTAGTTTAGAAATTATTGTGTGGAGTGAGAAAGGAAAAGTATATGGAGATTGAAGAAATTAGGAATTTTAGAAATTAGGTTCCATACTATCAAACCTGATTCATTTTCTTATTATAATTTAATTCAATTTTTGTTTTTTTAATTATTAATCAATTAGTTTTTACATTTTATATGTAATTAATTATTTATGTTAATGACATGGAAATTTAATTAGCCAACACACATTGTCATGTTACCGTCACGTCATTAATTTAATTAGCCAATACACACTGTCACGTTACCGTCACGTCATTAATGACAATGACAAAACACTAAAATTGGTGGGGGATTAAAAAAACCTAAAAAATGTAAAATAGGGGGACTAAAATAGTGGTTTTGAAAATAGGGGGATTAAAATTCCGATTAAGTTAAAATATGGGGATCAAAAGTGCATTTAAGCCTTTTTTTTGTAGTTGAAGATGATTGTTGTTGTAATATTAAGATTTGTTGACATGAACTTTGTTTGTGTTTGAAAATGTTTCACTGGGCTTGTGCTTGAAGATGAGTTTGTGGGTGTTGGATGGGTTGATTCATGTGTAGTGATGACGAAGATTTATGATTTTTTTTCATTTATTTAATTTGATAAATAATTGTGTGGTTTTTTAATTTTTTAATTCGAATTTTATACATGTGGCTTTATTTTATTTTTAAAATAGGTAATTACACGCATGGCATGCCACACCAGCGTTGACTTGGTCAAAATTGAGAAAAATGACCACTATTGCAAAGTGACTATTTCATAAGGGACTAAATTTGTCATTTTTTTTAATAAGAGCCAAAATCGCAACATTTGAAAACTTAGAGGGGTAAAAGTACATTTAAGCCTATTTAATAATGATACGCTCTGAATAATATCTTCTAGAGTAAGATCTTATTCATTGCTTATCCCTTAGTAGTAGGTTTATCTCTTTAGTAGTATTTAAGTAGGAGTAATAGTCTTTAGAGGGCATGACAGATTGAGTTTTCTGTTCATGGCCAGAGTAGGATTTCCTCTCTGAGTTGTGTCGGAGGTTTACTCTGGGAGTAGTTAGAGAATCTCTTTCTTCTACTATTTTACTATTTTCATTCATATCAATAAAGCACACCCTATTTCATTCAATTAATACATGTTCTCGTTCTTTATTTTCTCTCGTTACGGTTGGTTATCGTTTAGATCTATTGGTTTCTACCAAACGGTGTCCATTTCACAAATGTTTCTTTCTCGTACACTTGATTGTAAATATATTACAGGAAAACAGCAAGCCCATTTGTATCGAAATGGCTTCAGAATAATCAACTTGGTAATAAAATCTTAAATCCTAACAACAACAATACTTATAAAGCTTCTGGGTGAAAGCTATAAACTTGGAATACAAAAACACCTAATTCCTAATTCGGCGAAACGAAAGAAGGTTTTTCTTATAAATTGCAAAGAGACTCCCCTTTAACACCCATATCTTCAATTGTTTGGGTATGTAAATCAAAACAAGCTATTCCATCTTTATTTTTTATAAAGAATATATCACCTTTTAGTCCATGATTCGCTAACACCAAGTTCACCCAAAACATAGATGTGAAAAGAAGCCGTCTTTACATGCTTTGAGATCATAGCTAGCAACGGACCCATTTAACACCACTAAGTCAAAGTATCTATGCACCCACTTATCAAGATCACCGTCACTTTCTCTCTTCAGTACCCACTCATCAGGATAGCTATCTTGCATATCCAAGGGTAAATGTGTAGTAAAGAATTTCTCATTTCCCAAGTCAAAAGAAACCATGTATGCATCAACTACATCCGTATTCGCCCACCAATGACACAATCCATTCAAGTATACCTTACGACCTATACTTATAGGCATATCCAAATTAAGTCTCTTCCGAGAGTTACTTCTTACACTATAAATCTCCCAAAATGGGTGTGGTGTCGTTGGCAGATAAGTCCAATCAACGTTGTCATCAGGTTTATATTGACTAACTTTACCATGACGAATGATCTTATGGTCGTCATTAAAAGGATCATAACCATATCCATGAAGATGAAAAACAAACAGTATAAAAAGGTAAAAGCCCAGCTGGGCTAGGAGGAAGAGTTTCCAATTCCTTACTAGCTGGATTCCATAATGCAACAAATTGATGGTCAAGATCAGAGAAACAAAGAACATCATTAATACCATAATCCAACATATCAGTATAAATCTCATCCTGTTGAAATGAAACTGGCCATTTCAAATAGACCCTATTCTCAAATTTGTCGCCAGAGAGCAAATACAAATCAGAACCATCTTGTGGATGCGGCTATATCTCCTTTATATTTAGGAAGAGATATGTATCGTTGTACAATGACCGATGCATAGATATGAAATTGGTGCATAACATTTGCATGAAATAAGAGTTTTGAAATAAAAGATACCATGGTTTGCAAGCACACGTAAATCTTTTGAGAGATTTGGTATTATTTTTGTATTGATATTAATATATTATTTTTGTGTTAATCATATGGTTGTCGGAAATGGGCACAATCTGAAATTTGGTGAAAATGTAAGTAAAGTAATTATTCAATCTAAAAATCAAACTCATGTTCTTCTAAACAATTCATGTTTGATGGAGCTCATTAATCGATTGAATTCAATTGTTTGGTTCATCGATATGAATATTTCCAATCTATGTTTTCTTACTATGAGATCCTTTTCTTTGGAAAACCGAAATAAAAATTTGATACTCTACAATTTTTGACAGAATATTCTACGCTACAATAATACACTAGGACAATTCCCGTAAGCTTAACTCAGTTGGTAAGGATATTGTATATTATATGCTGGGGCCGGGGTTCGAACCCCGGACACCCCACTTCTCCACATTTAAAATGTATGAGCTCTAGTCACTAGGCTATTTAACAAAATAAAAATAATACACTAGGCCATAATATTGGGTTTACAAGTCAAACACGCTTAGCTACATGTTCATCTCAATTGAACCTGTTGCAAACCCATCGAATGAACCTTCATTGGATTTCTTCCCAATAGCTTTACTGAGCTTAGTTAATAGAATGTTGAACAACAAATGATTAGTAATCTCTGTAAATTGTATTTATGGATAATATATCATCCCCAAAGCCAGGTGGCTTCCCTCTCCAAAAATATCTTGATGAAAACTCTCTTTCTATAACGGAAATTATTTGATATCTAACGTCTCATTCCACATGATGTAAAATAACTGCTTTATTTTTAATACGCTTACAGAAACTAGCTCTGTTATAAATAAAATCGCCAAATCAACGCCAATGGTCTTGCTTTACTCTTGTATTACTCTTTTGAATCAACCACCAATCAACAAGAAATTTGCAAAACTACTTGATCATTCCACATCCACCGAATCTAGATTTCACAAAGTCAAGATACACACATGCCCCCTATAGAGCAAGGTTTTGAAAATCGGGACATTGCTTCAGGTCGAAAGGGAATAGTAAAATCAAAAATCGTAAAATCGCAATCTAAATCGAAAGATTTTACTCAACTACTTTTGTAGAATTGATATATGGTAGCAAAATCAAAAATCGTAAAATCACAATCAAAATCGATGAATTATACCAAAACAAAAATAATGCTAAATATATGTTATAAATTGCATATAGTCATAAATCACTCAAAGTTTAAAGCCCACAAAATACTTATACATAAATGACTAAAAGTCTAGATATCAAATATTCTTTAGTAGTCATAATAATACTAAACAAACTAGACAAAATACTTAAAACAAATCCTAGATGTCTGACAAAATACTTGATCATATGTGAGTAAGCGACTATTAAGTTTCAAGGAAAAGAAAACGAACATGCGATCTGGATGAAGAAGAAATGGAAACGATGATGGGTGATGGATTCAAGATGAAACGATGATGGATTGAAGGAAAGGATGACGGATTGAAGAGAAGAGACGATCTAGTTAGCTATAGTTCATTTTGAACCAGATGTACGGTGAAGAGACATGGTGGTATGAAAGAATAAAAAAAAAACTTGGTTTTTATGTATTTATAGAATCGGGTTACAAGTACAAACCGGGCCAATTGATGAACTGGGTCAAACTTGACCCGTATAAAAAATGGACAAAATCCTTTAAAATCCAGCGATTTTGCATAGATTTCACGATTTTGTGCGATTTTACTATGATTTTGCCAATTTTAGGATTCTGCTATAGATTTGAGTCGTTGAAGGTGAATAAAGTCACAACATTCTAGATTTTGGGATTTAAATCGGGATTTTGACAACAATGTTATAGAGGTCCTCAATGAAAAACCCAAATTATTTTATCCCCATATTTGAAAATAATACAATCCGTCATATTTTATATTCGTAGGAATCCTCCATGTAATTGTGGAGTTGAATTTTAGGTATTTGATGACCATGAGATGCAAATTTAGGTATACCCCTAGTCTACGTATAAAGTTTTTATAATTACAGTATGGAGATTTGGGATTGACCAGAATGTGACATGATATTGCTTCATATAGGTTGTTTGGTATGGTTGTGAATTGTGATAAACCTCAATTTAGTTCACTTTTAAGAGATAATTATGTTGGAGTAGTCTACATTCAAAATATTAAGACGTCAGATATATGAATAACTTTTTTTAAAGATTGAATCAGTTTTCTCATATATTCTTCATTTATGTTACTCATATATAGTATATGTGAAACCATTACTCACACTTAGATTCCAATAATGTTTAGATTATTTTCAAGCAATTACATAAATAACTAACTTTTTGACAAAATAAATAAATAACTAACTTAATTAGCTATTTATTTTGCAAACAATATGATATACCATATTATGATAAAAGAAATGATATAAACATTTATTTTCGTAAAAAAAATTAAATCAAAACAATATATCATTTATTTTCTAATAAAAAAAATATCATTCATTCATATAATTTTGAATGATGGGCCTAGGATATGAAGTGTGAAAAAGAAATACAAGGGTTTGACTTATGTTCCCTACAAAAAAGAAAGTCTGACTTTTTTTTAAAAACAAAAAACAGGTCTTACTTATGTGATAGAAATGGAAAGGGTCCATATGGAAGGTTATGGGGTGAGCAACTTCGAAACGGGACGGAAATTTTATATGAAACGGGAGATGGTGCATTTAAAATGGAGTCATTCTTTATTCTTGTCGTTTGATTTGATAAATATGGTTACTATTGATTTCATTTTCATTATGTCAATGAGAATAGATATATTATTTCCTATGTAAAATAAAGCATATACTATGTAGTAATAAATATCACTAAAGATAAATTGTAGGTTGGTAAATTACTAGAAGTTGATTTATATATATTGACGTTGGCAATTGCAGTAAGTTATTTTGACGATGTCATAGTGATTGCTTGCATTCTTTGCATACTCTTAGTTAGAGGATTGAATCCAGCAGCTTATTTAAAAAATAAATAAATAAATAGTAACACATGTGAATTGTGAACGAGTCAATGAATCAGCTGAAGAGGTTCAATGAATTGTGTGGTTGAATTGAACCTTGGACCGATGACACAATGTCAATGTACAATTTTCAAAAAGCTTAAATATGTAAAAGGTCCCTGTAAGTTCGCGTGTTTTTGGTTTTCGTCCCTGTATATTTTTTTGTTGCGAAACAAACCTTGTAAGTTGTTAATCTTTTGGTTTTCGTCCCTCCCGTTAGCTTCTGTTACAAAAACGCACATGTGACAAACGGAGGATTACGTGTCAGTGTCTGACGTGACAAACTTGATGATGAGTCACACAGTAAGAGGGACCAAAACCAAAAAAACAAAATTTATAGAGGGACAAAAGCCAAAAAACGAGAAGACGAAAAAATTTAAATTTTGTTTACATTTCTTTATCTTCTTCCCACATCTTCTTCTTCATCACTATCATTATCTTCATAAACTTCATCTTCATCATCAAACAAACACAGAAATTCATCATTTCAAAATCCAAAACTCCATCAACTCAAAACAACAATAGACCCAATCTCAAAACTACACTACAACTTCTTTTTTCTCTTTTTTTGTTCATGCGCTTGAGATTAACACACATCGATCCAGCACCTTCAATTAAACATTCATGTGATAAATTCTCTTTTATTTCTTCTGAGAAACAACAAAATTAAATTAAACCAATATACCCATTGTTCAACCTGCAATCCAATTTCACACACATTTTTAAATCATTTACACCAAACATAACAATAAAATCGTTCAAAATAAAACTCATCTCAATTCAACATTCCAACATATTTTGCAATTCCATTTATTATCCCTCTAGATCTTCAAATGAAAACAATATTCAGATCAAACTCAACAATCTTCCAAATCAACCAAAAAAAAAATACACGACCCAAATGCTCAAAACAAAAATGATGAGATGAGAGTTCAAAGAATTGAAAAAGAAAGCATTTGGGTGACCAAGAAACATCAGAGACGCGAGAACAATGATGAGACGAGAGTTGGTAATGAAAAAAAACAGAAAATCTATTCTTTAGGTTTTTCAATTTGGGAATTTTGTGAATTTTTTCAATATTGGAAATTCGAGCATTCTCAATGAGGATTTTGTTGTTATAATTTGATTCTGATATTATCAATAAGAGTTTTGTTGGGACTATGACCATTGTGGATTTTAGTGTTGAGATGTCAATCTGACCATTGTCAATGGGGATTTTTTTTGGGTTTGTGAGAAGTTGTCTATTGAGGGTGAGATGATGATTTTGATTTTTTTTATCTCTTTTTTGGATATTTTTTCTGGGTTTTTTGATGAATTTATAAAGATAATGATGAAGATGAAAAAGAGGTGGAAGGAAGAAGATGAAGAAAGATATTGTTTGCTCGTTTTTTGGTTTTGGTCCCTCTACGGATTTTGTTTTTTGGCTTTGGTCCCTCTACGAATTTTGTTTTTTGGTTTTGGTCCCTCTCAATGTGTGACTCATCATCAATTTTGCCACGTCAGCATCGTTTGCCATGTCAGACACTGTCACGTCATCCTCCGTTTGCCACATGTGCGTTTTTGTAACAGAAGTTAACGGGAGGGACGGAAACCAAAAGATTAACAACTTACAGGGTTTGTTTTCGCAACAAAAAAAGATACAGGGACGAAAACCAAAAACACGCAAACTTACAGGGATCTTTTACATATTTAAGCCTTTTCAAAAACAATGTTTACGTGTTTGGGATGACCAGCTTTTGCATGTTCTACTCAATCTATCAATTTGTGATCAACAAAGACTAACTGGTTGATCTTGTCGGAAAAAAAAGTGGTAGCTCTGTCATGGTCGGCTTTAGGCAAATGTACTAAATCGTTTACCAAGTAATAAAGTGATAAGTAAAGTATCGTATCCACAAGGATTTTTGTTTCAACCAAACAATTCACATTACTTATTTGTGAACAATAAAATAAAATAAAATAAAGAGATAATAAAGTGATAAGTAGAAATATTTTACTAGTATTATTTAATAGGTTTAAGTATACTTTCGTCCCCCTAAGTTTTTAAATGTTGGGATTTTGGCCCCTTATTAAAAAAAATGACAAATTTAATCTCTTATGAATTAGCCCCTTTGCAATAGTGGTCTTTTTTCTCAATTTTGACCAAGTCAACGCTGGTCTGGCATACCATGCGTGTAATTACGTATTTTAAAAATAAAAAAAGCCATGTGTATAAATTTTAAATTAAAAAAAATAAAAAGCCACACAATTATTTATGAAATTAAATAAATGAAAAAAAAAAGTAAAAAATTCATAAATCATCATCATCTTTACACATGATTCAACCCTAAGCCTTCATCTTCTTCAACATTTAACCCATAAACTCAATCATTAAACTTCAAAATTCTCTCTTATTCCACCACACCACCCTCAAACTCATTAAATTCATAATCATTTTAACTTCAATCATTAAAATGCAGCAAAGATCTCTCTCTCAATAAACCCAAAATCGTTAAAACTCTCGAAACTCTCTATGATTCCACCACACCACTCTCAATTTAATTACAATCCTCTCCTCCATCACTATCCCCACCCCACCTTATTTTCCAATTAGATCTAAAACAAAAACAAACACATAACAAGTTCCAGCTGTAACTGTACTTTCCCTGCGTCTGCTGCTACAATTGGAAAAAAATCTGACGAGGGTTAGTTTGAATCTGCTACGTTCTGCTACCGTGCTTAACCGTGTGTATGCCGTGTTTGTAACCGTGCTACGTTTTGTAAATGAATCTACTATGATCTGTAACTGTGCTTAAGTGTGCATTTGATGCGTTTGTTGGCGAGGGTTAGTTTGAAGTATACATGGAAAAGAAATTTAGCTAAGGATCATGCTTTTGTTTTGGGGAAAATATTATGGGATTTTAGAAGGACCAGCGATTCTCCTTGGGGAACTAGATTGTTAGAGCTTGAAAAATTGCAAAATCCCATTAAATTATTGATTGCATAGTAACAATGGCATGTAATCTCATTTTGCTTGGTTTCTTGGTTCATGAGGATTTTTATGGGGTGTTTGGTTTCTGGGTTCATGAGTGATGCCCCTCTTGGGTGGAGGAAGAAGATGATGAGTCATTTTAGAGTTAATCATTTCAGAATTTCTAGATTTGTAATTTTTTTTGGCTTAAATGCACTTTTGATCCTCCTATTTTAACTTAATCGGAATTTTAATACCCCTATTTTCAAAATCACTATTTTAGTCCCCCTATTTTACATTTTTTGGATTTTTTTAATCCCCACCTTTGAACACAACCAAGCTGCAATAACTCTTTGATTTTCCTCTTAATACTCTAACCTCTAACACTTACAGTCCCTATACTGGTATCTTGAACACACTACAAGCAAACAACCATAGTTCAAAGTATAAAGTACTTCTAATCTTCTCGCCATCTTAACCCTTCTGAAGGGTCCCTTCATATAAACCCAACATTAATACCATTTAGTTTAGAAATTATTGCGTGGAGTGAGAAAGGAAAAGTAGATGGAGATTGAAGAAATTAGGAATTTTAGAAACTAGGTTCCATATTATCAAACCTGATTCATTTTCTTATTATAATTTAATTCAATTTTTGTTTTTTTAATTATTAATCAATTAGTTTTTACATTTTATATGTAATTAATTATTTATGTTAATGACATGGAAATTTAATTATCCAACGTACACTGCCACGTTACCGTCACGTCATTAATTTAATTAGCCAACACACACTGCCACGTTACCGCCACGTCATTAATGACAATGACAAAACACTAAAATTGGTGGGGGATTAAAAAAAACCTAAAAAATGTAAAATAGGGGGACTAAAATAGTGGTTTTGAAAATAGGGGGATTAAAATTCCGATTAAGTTAAAATATGGGGATCAAAAGTGCATTTAAGCCTTTTTTTTGTAGTTGAAGATGATCGTTGTTGTAATATTAAGATTTGTTGACATGAACTTTGTTTGTGTTTGAAAATGATTTACTGGGCTTGTGCTTGAAGATGAGTTTGTGGGTGTTGGATGGGTTGATTCATGTGTAGTGATGACGAAGATTTATGATTTTTTTTCATTTATTTAATTTCATAAATAATTGTGTGGTTTTTTAATTTATTTAATTCGAATTTTATACATGTGGCTTTATTTTATTTTAAAATAGGTAATTACACGCATGGCATGCCACACCAGCGTTGACTTGGTCAAAATTGAGAAAAATGACCACTATTGCAAAGTGACTATTTCATAAGGGACTAAATTTGTCATTTTTTTAATAAGAGCCAAAATCGCAACATTTGAAAACTTAGAGGGGTAAAAGTACATTTAAGCCTATTTAATAATGATACTCTCTGAATAATATCTTCTAGAGTAAGATCATATTCATTGCTTATCCCTTAGTAGTAGGTTTATCTCTTTAGTAGTATTTAAGTAGGAGTAATAGTCTTTAGAGGGCATGACAGATTGAGTTTTCTGTTTAGGGCAGAGTAGGATTTCCTCTCTGAGTTGTGTCGGAGGTTTACTCTGGGAGTAGTTAGAGAATCTCTTTCTTCTACTATTTTACTATTTTCATTCATATCAATAAAGCACACCCTATTTCATTCAATTAATACATGTTCTCGTTCTTTATTTTCTCTCGTTACGGTTGGTTATCGTTTAGATCTATTGGTTTCTACCAAACGGTGTCCATTTCACAAATGTTTCTTTCTCGTACACTTGATTGTAAATATATTACAGGAAAACAGCAAGCCCATTTGTATCGAAATGGCTTCAGAATAATCAACTTGGTAATAAAATCTTAAATCCTAACAACAACAATACTTATAAAGCTTCTGGGTGAAAGCTATAAACTTGGAATACAAAAACACCTAATTCCTAATTCGGCGAAACGAAAGAAGGTTTTTCTTATAAATTGCAAAGAGACTCCCCTTTAACACCCATATCTTCAATTGTTTGGGTATGTAAATCAAAACAAGCTATTCCATCTTTATTTTTTATAAAGAATATATCACCTTTTAGTCCATGATTCGCTAACACCAAGTTCACCCAAAACATAGATGTGAAAAGAAGCCGTCTTTACATGCTTTGAGATCATAGCTAGCAACAGACCCATTTAACACCACTAAGTCAAAGTATCTATGCACCCACTTATCAAGATCACCGTCACTTTGTCTCTTCAGTACCCACTCATTAGGATAGCTATCTTGCATATCCAAGGGTAAATGTGTAGTAAAGAATTTCTCATTTCCCAAGTCAAAAGAAACCATGTATGCATCAACTACATCCGTATTCGCCCACCAATGACACAATCCATTCAAGTATACCTTACGACCTATACTTATAGGCATATCCAAATTAAGTCTCTTCCGAGAGTTACTTCATACACTATAAATCTCCCAAAATGGGTGTGGTGTCGTTGGCAGATAAGTCCAATCAACGTTGTCATCAAGTTTATATTGACTAACTTTACCATGACGAATGATCTTATGGTCGTCATTAAAAGGATCATAACCATATCCATGAAGATGAAAACAAACAGTATAAAAAGGTTAAAGCCCAGCTGGGCTAGGAGGAAGAGTTTCCAATTCCTTAGTAGCTGGATTCCATAATGCAACAAATTGATGGTCAAGATCAGAGAAACAAAGAACATCATTAATACCATAATCCAACATATCAGTATAAATCTCATCCTGTTGAAATGAAACTGGCCATTTCAAATAGACCCTATTCTCAAATTTGTCGCCAGAGAGCAAATACAAATCAGAACCATCTTGTGGATGCGGCAATATCTCCTTTATATTTAGGAAGAGATATGTATCGTTGTACAATGACCGATGCATAGATATGAAATTGGTGCATAACATTTGCATGAAATAAGAGTTTTGAAATAAAAGATACCATGGTTTGCAAGCACACGTAAATCTTTTGAGAGATTTGGTATTATTTTTGTATTGATATTAATATATTATTTTTGTGTTAACCATCTAGTTGTCGGAAATGGGTTCTGACAATCCGAAATTTGGTGAAAATGTAAGTAAAGTAATTATTCAATCTAAAAATCAAACTCATGTTCTTCTAAACAATTCATGTTTGATGGAGTTCATTAATCGATTGAACTCAATTGTTTGGTTCATCGATATGAATATTTCCAATCTATGTTTTCTTACTATGTGTTAGCCCATATTTTTATGAGCTAAGAATATGCTCTAAATATGCATTAAATGCTGAAGGGAATCTTGCAAGATTCTGTCTAATCGAAGAACAGAAAAGAATCTTGGAATTGTTCACAGGTTCGAAAGGAATATTTACAAATACAAGGCTAAGGCAAGAAGGAGGACTTCGAACCAGAAGGCAGATCGAACTAGCGTATGATCGAATCGAAGCAACAAAGTTCTGGACTTAGCACAATTCTGACAAACTTCACAAAACTCAGTTCGACTTCGAGAGATGCAACCGTTCTAAGGAGCAGTTAAGTGTATGCAGGGTGTACGTGGCAGGACATTTGGCAGTAGTATAGTGTTCGACCGTTAGGGCAGTTTATTTTCGAAAGTCTATATAGTAGTTTTTTAGTCAGAAAAAAAGGTCGCAATTCATTATATACAAAATCCTTGTAAACTCAAAGTACCCACGCTATCGAGAGAAACGAGTGAAATGGGATCCAAGTATGAATCTGTGAACCATCCTTTTTCTGTAAAACATATTTTACAATTCAATGCAATTTACTTTTTCATGAAATGTATCTTTTAAGCACTTTAAAGTTTCATGCAAAGTTTAACGTTTCTCATTTAAATTCTGTTCATTTCTGTTTCGATCGAAACACAGTATTTATTAAATAGGAACTTGTTTTTCCTTGTTATTTGTAATCCAAGTAACTTTTATGTTTAATTCTCCCCAAAACTACACTAAAATGTTTATGCGTAATGGACATTCATATAATTTAAAGAGTTCAAACAAAGCACTATGCTCCTGAGATTCACTAGTTGGTCTCGCAAGCAATTAATTTAGACTAGCGGTTGTTTACCAAATTTCAGAGTAAACAAATTGGCACGCCCGGTGGGACTTGTGCTTTAATTGAATCTTTTCTATCAAAAATCTTTTCGTTTGGATTTGCAAATTTCTATTTGTGCATTCTTTCTGGAAATTGCGTTAGTGCATGTTCTTGAGGAGTGGGAAAGTACTCCCTGAAATGGTTAGACCACCACCCAGAAATACAAACACAAACAATATGGAAAATGCAAATGTGAATGATAACAATGTGTCAGCGCCTTCGAGCGCATTGAACACTTCGAATGAAGTTGTTGCGAATGTGACTGGAGCGACCATTTCCGCTCCCAGTTCTTCGACATTGGGCGTTACTATGCCTATCACTGCATCAACAGCGATGCCTTTTACCACTGCAGGCCCTGCAGTTTCGATACCACAAAATATAGGGAGCCAGCCATCCCCAGTAAGAGGAGGAGGCACAATAGGCTCTACGTTTAGTATGCCTTTTTCACAATATATGAATCAAAGCAACAGTAGGAATGTACCATATGGTATGCCTACAACGCTGATGCAAGGGCTGCAAACCAACCCTTCATTATATTCAGAAACTGTGCCTGGCGCTTACTCGCCTACAAACCAACGTTTGGCCTCCAGTTCTGTTAATCGAAATGCAGTGCCACCACTAACTAATACATCCTTGATGTCTTTAAGGCAGCAAATGGATGAAAGTAATCATGATATGGTTAATATGTTGACACAACAAATTGGTACAGTGTTTAATCCTTTGATACAAAATACTAACCAGTCTTATCAATTGTTAGCCACCCAGATGGGTAGAATGGCTGATTTCTTTGGGGCTCCACATGTCCCTAATCAACCAGTCCCTCAGATCCAGAATCTAGCACCCATACAAAACATCCAAGTACCAAATAATGCTATGGTGCCTATGCCCAATAACTTAGTGGTACAACCTAATCAAGGACAATTACAAATGGGTCCAATCGAACCATACGCTCAACCACAAGTACAACCACAAATCGAACCAAATCCAGGGATAGTCTTAGTAAATCGAAATCAAAATGCTGATGAAGTGGTTCGAAATGTCCAACAAAATAATTTAGGGGCACAAAATAACATAGCAAATTTGGTCGAAGCTATTTTAGTCCAAAATGGTTTGAATGTAGGTTTACATAGACCAAATTTTGTTTCTGCCTTGTCAGAGTATGTGCTTCAGACTGAACTACCAAGGGGTGTCAAAATCCCAAAATTCACTAAGTTCGCTGGTGACACTAGCGAATCAACCGTTGAGCACATTGCAAGATTTCTGACAGAAGCAGGAGACATAGCAAATAATGAGAATTTAAGGATGAAGTATTTCCCAAATTCTTTAACAAAAAATGCCTTTACATGGTTTACAACCCTCCCCCCACATTCCATACATAATTGGAATCAATTAGAGAGAGTTTTCCATGAACAATTTTACATGAGACAATCAAAAATAAGCCTTAAAGAATTAGCAAGTGTTCGACGTAAAGCGCCTGAGTCAATTGATGACTACCTCAATAGATTCAGACTTTTAAAGGCAAGGTGCTTCACCCAAGTCCCTGAACATGAACTAGTTGAAATGGCTGCTGGTGGCCTAGACTATTCGATTAGAAAGAAATTAGACACTCAGTATTTGAGGGACATGGCTCAGTTGGCTGATAGAGTTCGACAAGTCGAACGGCTAAAAGCTGAAAAGGCTAGGAATTCTAAATTTCATAAGAGGGAGAAGGTTGCATATGTCGAAGCAAACGACAGTGACCAAGAGTTCGATATCACTTATGAAGATATTGAAGACAATGAGGTTGATTTAGCAGAATTAAAACCTGGACCTCCTTATGTCTGTAAACTCCTTAAACCTTCGAATGGGAAAAATCCTGTTGAGCCTAAAAATGATAAATTTGTGTCTAAAACTTATACATTTGACATAACCAAATGTGATGAAATATTTGATTTATTAGTTACAGATGGCCAGATTATTGTTCCTAAGGGCTTAAAAGTACCCCCAATCGAACAACAGAAGAAAAGGGGTTATTGTAAATTTCATAATTTCCTTGGCCATAAAACCTCACGTTGTATTCTTTTCAGGGATCTGGTCCAAAAGGCTCTCAATGAAGGGAGACTCAAGTTTGGTGAGAAACCAAAGGCCACTCAGGCGAATGTTGAAACACCAAAAGCTGTTGAAACTCTCTATGCGGAACCTCAAGGAATAATGATGGTCGAAGCCATGGAGGTGTCTGAGGTGAAAGTTCAAGGCATATCTGAAGAAGATTACAGCGAAAAGATGAAGGTTGTGTATCCTCAGACTGAAGAGGATCTGATCGATTTCTTGAACAGATGCAAGCTCGAAAACAAGAATGTAATGCTGTGTCCTCGCTGCAGTGCAGTATGTGATAGAGAGGCTACTGAGGGCCTCAAGAAGTACCAGGTTGTCAACAAGGGGGCAACGCAAAACCAGCGTTTCGAGAAAGGCAAGAGAATTATGGTGCAGTCGAACAACAACCAGAAATCTGGTCGAAAGACTACCTTTATTCCTCCTGGTTCAATTCCTGTCGAAAAATGGATGCACCAGGGGCTCATAAGGTTCAACAAAGGAACTATGGAGGTAGGTGGTTCCAGTGGAATGAAGCAAGTTGGCCCACAGGAGGCTAATAAGTATTCTTACTGAAACAATTACAAGGGTAAGAATCCTATGACAAGGACCCAATGGCGCAGGTTTCAGCGTCAAAAGAGATTGGCCGAACAGAATCTGCAAACTGGCCAATATAAGGATGTGTCCAGGAGGCCAGCGAAAGAAAGACTCTTTCCTCCAGTGGATGAAGATAAGGTGGAAGACGAGGATCTGCTGGACTCTGAACCTGATTTCGACGTCATCTGCGTGGTATCCATCTTGCCATCTGAGTATGATGTCCAATCTGAAGTTACTGAGATCGAAGGTGAATTCGATCATCTTGATATGGCTGACCCAAAGCCTGTATGTTACTATGTGATGAACAATGGCTGCATTGAGGAGCAACTAGCCTCTTTCGAGAGGCCAAGTCTTGGGATGAAAAGCCATCTCAAACCCCTTTTCATCAGAGCAAAGGTTGAAAATGTTGGGATCAACAAAGTGCTCATTGATGGGGGAGCAGCTGTCAACTTGATGCCTCAATCCACACTCTACAGGATTGGGAAATATGACAGTGATCTATCTGCCCACAACATTGTGCTCTCTAATTATGAGGGTAAAACTGGCTACTCGTTGGGAGCCATACAAGTCGATGTTGCTGTGGGCAGTATAGTTCGACCAACTCTATTCCTGGTGGTACAATCCAAGGCTAACTTTAACTTGCTGTTAGGAAGGGAATGGATCCACGGAGTTGGGGCAGTACCATCCACTCTCCATCAGAAACTTATTATTTGGAGGGAAGATGGGATTGTTGAAAACATAGAGGCAGATCAAAGCTTCTATAAGTCAGAGGTTGACATTGTCACCCCACAAACCTTTGACAAAAATTTGGCTAATATAACACCTTGTGGTGACAAGGATTCTGCTTTCGTGCCAAGTGACAATGTTATTCATTCTGTCAAGCTCCACCCTGCCCATGGCTTTATATGGGAGAGAGAAGAAATTAATGCTGTTTCTTCCGAAGATGGAGTCATTCCACCAACTGGGTGGAATATATATGAAGATTACTATGACTGAGGCCACTGCATGGGCCAGGATTACGGCTTATATGGCCGAAAATAGATTAAATACGGCCCTTGAGGCTGAGTTTCAACAAAATATGGCAGTGGAAGCCAAGATCGAAGATCTGGAGATCAAAGAAACAAAGGATCGAAGACTTGACTGCATTTATGACGATGAGCCGCTGGGGTTCGAGAAGGATCCTATGAGTGAGGCGCCAAAAATGCAAGCACAAGATCCTTTGGAGGAAATCGATATTGGAGATGGCTCGATTAAAAGGCCAACTTATATCAGCGCCAATATCACTTCAAGTCTAAAAGAAAAGCTGGTGCTGCTTCTTAAAGAGTTCAAAGACTGCTTTGCGTGGGATTACAACGAAATGCCTGGGTTAAGCAGAGAAATGGTCGAACTGAAACTACCTATCAAAGAAGGAAAGAGGCCAGTGAAACAACTACCAAGAAGGTTCGCACCAGAAATTATGTCCAAGATCAAGGATGAGATCGAAAGGCTGCTGAGGTGTAAATTCATCAGAGCTGCCAGGTATGTCGAATGGTTAGCAAATATAGTCCCTGTTATTAAAAAGAATGGAACTCTTAGAGTATGCATAGACTTTAGGGATTTAAATAATGCTACACCTAAAGATGAATATGCTATGCCAGTAGCAGAAATGTTAGTAGATTCAGCAGCTGGCTTCGAATTTTTAAGTATGTTAGATGGTTATTTTGGTTATAACCAAATATTTATTGCTGAAAATGATGTGTCAAAAACAGCATTTCGATGCCCTGGTGCATTAGGCACTTATGAATGGGTTGTTATGCCTTTTGGCTTGAAAAATGCTGGGGCCACTTATCAAAGGGCCATGAATTCTATGTTCCATGATTTTATAGACACATTCATGCAAGTTTATATAGATGATATAATCATCAAATCTTCGTCCGAAGATAGCCATTTGGATTACCTTAGGCAGTCTTTCGAACGGATGAGGAAACATGGATTAAAAATGAATCCATTAAAGTGTGCTTTTTGTGTGCATGCAGGAGATTTCCTTGGTTTTGTGGTGCATAAAAAAGGCATCGAGATAAACCAGAACAAGACAAAGGCTATTCTTGAGACGAAGCCTCCTTCGCCAAGAAACAGCTTCAATCGTTGCTAGGGAAAATCAACTTCTTGAGAAGATTCATTTCGAATTTAAGTGGCAAAGCTCAAACTTTTTCGCCATTGCTTCGACTCAAGAAAGATGAACCATTCAAATGGGATGAAGAGCATCAAAAGGCTTTCGATGAAATTAAAGAGTATTTGATTAAGCCTCCTGTACTAATGCCTCCTAGTCGAAGCAAAGATATGAAGTTGTACATTGCTGCGTCTGACAAAACCATTGGGAGCATGTTGGCTCAGGAAGATGAAAATGGCGTGGAGCATGCAATTTATTATCTTAGTCGTGTATTAAATGATGCAGAAACTAGATATACTGCCATAGAAAAACTTTGTCTTTGTTTGTATTTCTCTTGTATTAAACTTAAGCAATATATAAAGCCTGTTGATGTCTATGTGTATTCTCATTATGATATTATTAAACACATGTTATCGAAGCCTATTTTACACAGTAGAATTGGAAAGTGGGCTTTAGCATTAACATAATATTCTTTAACTTACAAGCCCTTGAAATCTGTTAAGGGTCAAATTGTGGCAGATTTTATTGTAGATCACTCAGTGATCGAAATGTCTCAGGACTATGTAGATACTGAACCTTGGGTTTTGTATTTCGATGGTTCTAAACATAAACATGGAACTGGGATTGGAATCTTAATAATATCCCCCACAAAAGTCCCAACTAAGTTTAAATATAAAATTAAAGGTCTTTGCTCAAATAATGAGGCTGAATATGAAGCTTTAATCACAGGCCTTGAAATTTTAATTAGCTTGGGGGCAAGAAATGTTAACATAAGGGGTGATTCAGAGTTAGTGTTGAGACAATTAACACAAGAATACAAATGTGTGAAAGAACACTTAGCAAAGTATTTTGTTATAGCAAGTTCTCTTCTGAATCATTTCGATTATATTAACATTGAACATATACCTCGACTAGAAAACCAAGAAGCGAATGATTTAGCCCAAATAGCTTCAGGGTACAAAATGTCGAAAGAAAAATTAACTCAGTTGATCGAAATAAAAGATAAACTGGTGTTACAAGAGCCATTGAGCACTACATTATCAATGCCAAAACTTGTGGGGGCAAGTACACCACAAGGTAGTGAAGATGAAAACGTAGATGATCTTCAGGAAAAAATCCAAATTTTGGCCATTGACAATATGTTGGATAATGATTGGAGAAAATCCATTGTTGAATATTTGGAAAATCCAACAGGTAATGTGGCTCGAAAGATCAAATATAGGGCTTTGAACTACGTGATTATGGGAAATGAATTATTTAAAAAGACTGCAGAAGGAGTTTTATTAAAATGCCTAAGCGAATCAGAAGCATATTTAGCAGTTTCCCATGTTCACAGTGGTGCTTGTGGATCACATCAAGCAGGCCATAAAATGAAATGGCTTTTATTTCGACAAGGTTTATATTGGCCGTCCATGTTAAAGGACTGCATAGAATTTGCTAAAGGCTGTCAAGAATGCCAAAAGCATGCAGGGATACAGCATGTACCTGCTAGCGAGTTACACTCCATAATCAAACCTTGGCCTTTCAGAGGATGGGCTCTGGATCTAATTGGTGAGGTTAAGCCTGCTTCGTCTAAAAACCAACGATATATTTTAGTTGGAATAGATTATTTTACTAAATGGATCGAAGCAGTCCCTTTACCAAATGTCGATCAGAAGGCGGTAATTAGTTTTATTCAAAACCATATTATTTATAGGTATGGTATTCCTGAAACAATTACTACTGATCAAGGTTCAGTCTTTACTGGACGAAAGATGCAAGAATTTGCTCAAGAAACTGGCTTTCGATTATTAACCTCAACACCATATTACGCGCAAGCAAATGGTCAAGTCGAAGCAGCCAATAAAATTATCATTAACTTGATTAAAAAACATATTGCCCAAAAACCAAAAAATTGGAATAAAACGTTGGATCAAGTTTTATGGGCATGTAGAAATTCTCCTAAGGAATCAACCGGCACTACCCCATTTCGACTGACGTTTGGTCATGATGCTGTACTTCCAGTCGAAATACATTTGCAATCAGCCAGAATACAAAAACAAATGGACATACCAATTGATCATTATTGGGAAATGATGTCAGATGAGTTGGTTGATTTAGATGAGGAAAGATTAAGAGCATTAGAAGTCTTGACTAGGCAAAAGGAAAGAGTTGCAAAAGCTTATAACAAGAAAGTAAAGTCAAAGACTTTTAATGTTGGAGACTTGGTGTGGAAAGTCATTCTGCCCATGGATAGAAAAGATCGAACCCTGGGCAAGTGGTCCCCAAATTGGGAAGGACCATTTAAGATAGTTCAGATTTATTCGAATGGTGCTTATGAGTTAGAGGAATTAACTCCTGATCAACGTACCTTGAGCATAAATGGTAAGTATTTGAAAAGATATAGACCAGTGCTACAAGAGGTTCGAATAAATCAAGAATAGTTCGAAAAATAAATAACTAAAGTGGCAACTAGCGAAGATGCCATTAAAATCAAGCATTCGAATTAAAAATGGTGGGTTTTATCCCTCATCATACAAAGATTTTATCTTGGATTTTTACCCATCACAAAGTACTAAGATTTTATTCGAATTACAAAAGAAAAGTGGCATGTTAATCTTGAATGCGCCCTCATCTAAAAGAAAGACACGTTGATCTTGAAGGGGCCTTCATTTCGAATCCACTTCTGAGTCTGAGGAACGAAGGTACTCCTTGTTTTCATCATAAGTCGAAAGGAATTCTGCCCAATCAGGATCCGTACTATCAGACTCTGAGGAAGAAACCTCTGGTTGAGCCTTCGAAGGTGTTTTCCCTTCAGGAGGAGGAGGAGCCCTGCAGGTTCTTGAGCTTTCACCCTTGGAAGAAGGTTTCTTGGTCTTCTTTGAAGAATCAGCAGCCTTTTTGTTGTCCTTCTTTGCAGATGTTGCTTTCTTTTTATCGGTGTTCTTCGCAATTTGTTTGCCTTTACCCATGTTTCTCTTTCAAAAGTGATGATACTGGCTATATTTATGACTTGCAGAGTGGAGTAAGTAAAATGGATAGAGAATGACCATATATATAATGGTAGAATCATTAATGATTCTTCAACCGTTTCCTAATTTTTCTCAGAATTCACGCCAGTTCAGCAAGATTGTTTTGAAAACGGATGTTTGACTCGTTTTGAAATTAGAGCCAGTCAGAAATATGGCTTGATAGTTACGCGTTTTGTTATACGCACAATCTTATCCGTTACTAAAAAAGAGGTGTGTCGTTGTGTATCATAAAAACCAAGTAAATCTTCGATATTTGGCGTTTTTAAATGCTAAAATAATCAAAGTAATTCGAAGTAAAAATATGCGCAGAATAAAACTTCAAAAGAAATTTCGAAATGATGGTTAAAGAAACTGCCACAAACTGGGCATGTCCTGAATATTACAATCAAAATATGCCAAAAGATGTTCGAAATTCACAAGAAAATTAAGGTATTACAAATGCTTTACAGACTCCCAGTACAATTTGGTTAAGCTGTTCATCTCCTTGTCGAAGACCTGACGAGCACTTTCCAAACTCTTAACCTCTTCAAGTAGTACTGCAGAAGCACTATAAGCTTTAAGACCCTAACGTCCCTTCTCATCAATTCGAGCCTTAATCGCATTGTTGACGTCCTCTTCGAGTCGGTTGCGTTTGGCTTCCTCTTCAGCAATCTTCTTCCTATAGTTGTCGATTTGCAACTGCAACACGATGATATTATTTTTCCAATCGGAGATGTTGTTATTGCAAGCCTTAATATCAGGGTGCGCTTCTTTGGTGAGATTTGCTAATCGATCAACCTCAGCCTGTGCAGCTTTGGCCCTTTCGAGCAAATGGTCATGTGTTCGTTGCTGAGCAACAAGTCTCATGGCACTGTCCTCATCATGCTGCACAGTTTTGGCTAGTTGATCAATAATTGATTCGATTTGAATAACCTTCCCTAAGGTTTCGTCAGTAGTCAAGGGATTATGGAGTTTCTTCAAAAAGTTGAGGAGTCCAAAAGCGGTGGAGGGATTTGCCTTGATTATGCTGGGCACGTCTTGCATTACAAAATCTGTAGTCAGCTTTAGCAGAAGCGAGTCTTGGCGCACAGATGAGTTAATTTCTTCTGCCGACTGAGTCGAATCAGTGGCCCTGTCACTTGAAGTCTGAGGAGGGGTTTGTCTGGCAAGCAGAAGTCGAAGGGTCGCTGCTGGGTCTGAACTTTGCATATGCATGAATTCCTCTTCAGGCAACCCCAAGCTGGCAGAAAGCTTCGAAGTCGAAGACTCCGGCAAAATCTCTGACCCTCCTACCGCAGCCTCCTTGATAGCCTCATCATCGAATTGGTATCTCTCAGGGGAGGGCGAATAACCCTTGCTCGACTCAGTAGACACAGCAGCCTCTGCTTGTTCAGTCTCACATTCGACAGATTTGCCCCTCCAGCCACTAGGACCCTCAGACGCAGCTGGTTGATCTGGTTGGTCTTCTTTCTGTGGGTCTGCCTCAGCAACAGCTTCAGTTCTTACAGGACTGGGAGGCTCTTCGATATAGGGGCTTCGAATTTTTTCTGTCCCTGCTGGAGCATCCTCTGCTGTATGGCCTTCCACCTGATTCGAAATATAAACGAAATAAATAAAAAGGACGCTAGCAAAGGCAATCTTATTCATAAGAGAAGAAGTTTATGTATAAATCCGTACCTCAACCTCTGCAATAATAGGATTTGGATTAAGGTCTTCAGGAGTCTTAACCCCTCCATCATCCTCTTGGTCTTTAGGCTCTTTGTCAGCCTGATTGCCAACCTCAGTCGAAGCAGGCTGAGATTCAGAAGGGGTTACTTTTGAGTGATCTCCTGAAGACCTAGAAGACTTTTTCTTTTTCTTCTTCTCAACAGGCTCTTTTACTTGTCGATCTGTAGAATTTTCAGGCCTGGCTTTCTTGTCTTTCTTCCTCTTCTTCTCTCTAGGCCCCTGAGCCCGAGAACTACCTAGACCCGTCTGTTCGACGGACTCGGTGGGTGTCGAGCTGGGGGGCGTTTTTCTTTTCCTAATAAGAGGAATTTCCTCCTCTTCCTGTGAAAAAGAAAAGGAAAAAGGATAAGAAAAGACTAAAGGGATCGACATTAGATCAAAAAGTGAGGTAGTTGAAAGACTTTCGAATGGGCTTACTTCTTCTTCATCTATACTATAGATGACCTCAGGTTTTGATTTTTTAGAGGTTGTGGTAGCCCCAGAGCTACTCTCTCTTTTCCGACTCTGCCATAATCGAAGTAGAACGGAGTTAGAAAATGTTGGAAATTAAAACAAGGTGAATAAAATTAGTTACCTTTTCTTGTTTCTCCTTCGGGGCCTCCTGGATCTTTATGCCAGTTGATTTTTTGGGTTTTTCCCCAGCTCGAGATGACTCTACACCTTTCTTTGCAACCGGTGCTTTGCCTGAACAAATGAAATCGAAAGGCATAAATAAATGAAACTAGCATATATCAATAAGTGACAAGAATGAGTTTTATACCTCGAGCAGGGAGCTTCGAACGAATGTTCTCAATGATTGGCTGAGAAAAGCCACTTTCCAGTCTGGAGATCATAGCTTTAGTATCTCCCACTGAGTGACCAGAAAAATGCTTCCCCCACCATCTCGTGAATTCTGTGGTGCAGAAGAACGAAGCACTGTATTCGAATGGGTGTAATTCGAACAGGAGCTCTTTAGATGACTTCAGAAATCTCTTGTAAAGTTTATCTGAGAGGTTAGCTCCCCTCAAAAAATGTTTGGGGTCTGAGAACATACCCTTGGGTCGAAGTTGAGAAAACCCAAACTGTCTTGACACTAGATGAGGTTGGTACCCAACCAAACCTAGGTAGTTCGATTTCACCCCAGTCCTACAGGAAAGTACGGAAGGATACAAGTAAGCTGACCATACTTCGTTTACTTCGTCTTCATTGTCTGGATCAATGGTGGGGAAATCTTCCGTAAACCAAGCTGGACCAAATTGTCTCTTATGGAAGGGGGCATGTTGTGGAAGGAAGTGTTTGAAGTCCAGGAAGATTTGCATATATGTGAGAAAGAGCCTCTGCGGGCTCTGGCCTAAGGTCCTGGGCGTCAGGCGAAGTGCCCTTTGGCCCTCAATAGAACGATTTGCAACTTCTTCAACGTAGTCTTGTGGGATGAACAGTCCCATTTCCTTTTCGAAAGTGGCATTAAGCCACAGTTGAAGAAGCCACATTGGGCCAGACACCAGGAAGGAAGAACCATCCTTCGATTTTTTCAAGTCATCGCAGGCCTCCCCAATCGAATCATAGAGAACGGCCAGCAAGAGTTTACCAAGCCCAAATGCCCTGCCTTCTCCAATTTGCTGGGCCATAGGAATAAATCTCTTTGCCACTTGCAGAGATTTCGAACAAAAGACAAAGTGCGACAGCCACAGGGTCAGGAATGCAACATGTTCTTCGAAGGATACTTCATCGTCATCACCCCTGTTCTCAGCTATGTATTTAGCAAAAGTTGCCTCTTTAAAGTCAACTTTGATATCATCACTAGTGATGGTAGGGTCATAAGTATCCCCAGTAGGCCTAAGGCCTGTAAGAGCAGCTACATCGAAGAGGGTTGGAGTAAGCATCCCACAGGGAAATTGGAACGTGTTGGTTGAGCTCTCAAAGAAATGTAGAGCAGCAATGATCATCTCTGGTCGATACTCTGGACCAGTTCTTGAAAATTGGATAAGGTCGAAAATCTCGTGTCTTCTCCAAAACTCTTCGTAGTCTTTTTCGACTCGATCAAGCCAAGAGATGTAATCTAGATTGCCTACGTAAGGAGCTGATCGAAATAGCTTACTTGGTTTACTTAGAAAATTGAAGTTGTATGGGTCACTTAGGAAGATCCTGGGTTCACAAGTTGTGAACGAAGGGAATACCTTGTCCATAGCCTTCGATAAACCTGGCTGGTCTGGAAGAGGCCCACCAAAAGCGTAAGTATGGCCGCCCACGGAGAAAGGGATCATTACGTTCACCTCCCAGACGGCTTTCTTTGCAGCGTCCCCATGAGGTTCGGGTACCATATCTTTGCCATTATCATTTGTGATAGCGCTTGGCCATCTTCCAGCTATGGGGACTTCTTGGTTTTCTGAAGACATTATCGAAGAGGAAGATGAACAGTTACGAAAAAGGGTTTTAGATGACAGACTGTTTGAATCAATGCCAATGATTCTGAAGAGAGAGTTTCTTTACTAGAAATTCAAAAACGAATGATGTTGGAAGGAAACAACGGATTGGTTTGATTTGTAAGGAGTTAAGGAGATTAAGAAGCGAAAAGTAAAAAAAGCAAGAACTCTGAAGGTTTTTTCGTCTGGAAAAGTTCTTCAATGGTCGTTTCTGGCCTTTTATAGGGTTACTTTTTTTAAAAAAAAAAAAAAATCTGTCAAATCCAAAATCACTTCGACTTCCCAGTGTGACACGTGTCCCACTTTTACCTAGAAAGTTGGAACTCATGATGATAGTGGGAATCGAGGTGACAGTTATACAGTAAAACGTGCCATCATGACGCCGTTTCAGTAAACGTGGAGAAAAAGAAAAAATGTCAACTTCTTCTCTTCCTTCGATCACGAATTGAAGCAGACATTTTTTGGGGGCAATTTGTTAGCCCATATTTTTATGAGCTAAGAATATGCTCTAAATATGCATTAAATGCTGAAGGGAATCTTGCAAGATTCTGTCTAATCGAAGAACAGAAAAGAATCTTGGAATTGTTCACAGGTTCGAAAGGAATATTTACAAATACAAGGCTAAGGCAAGAAGGAGGACTTCGAACCAGAAGGCAGATCGAACTAGCGTATGATCGAATCGAAGCAACAAAGTTCTGGACTTAGCACAATTCTGACAAACTTCACAAAACTCAGTTCGACTTCGAGAGATGCAACCGTTCTAAGGAGCAGTTAAGTGCATGCAGGGTGTACGTGGCAGGACATTTGGCAGTAGTATAGTGTTCGACCGTTAGGGCAGTTTATTTTCGAAAGTCTATATATAGTAGTTTTTTAGTCAGAAAAAAAGGTCGCAATTCATTATATACAAAATCCTTGTAAACTCAAAGTACCCACGCTATCGAGAGAAACGAGTGAAATGGGATCCAAGTATGAATCTGTGAACCATCCTTTTTCTGTAAAACATATTTTACAATTCAATGCAATTTACTTTTTCATGAAATGTATCTTTTAAGCACTTTAAAGTTTCATGCAAAGTTTAACGTTTCTCATTTAAATTCTGTTCATTTCTGTTTCGATCGAAACACAGTATTTATTAAATAGGAACTTGTTTTTCCTTGTTATTTGTAATCCAAGTAACTTTTATGTTTAATTCTCCCCAAAACTACACTAAAATGTTTATGCGTAATGGACATTCATATAATTTAAAGAGTTCAAACAAAGCACTATGCTCCTGAGATTCACTAGTTGGTCTCGCAAGCAATTAATTTAGACTAGCGGTTGTTTACCAAATTTCAGAGTAAACACTATGAGATCCTTTTCTTTGGAAAACCGAAATAAAAATTTGATACTCTACAATTTTTGACAGAATATTCTACGCTACAATAATACACTAGGACAATCCCCCTAAGCTTAACTCAGTTGGTAGGGATATTGTATATTATATGCCGGGGCCGGGGTTCGAACCCCGGACACTCCACTTCTCCACATTTAAAATGTGTGAGCTCTAGCCACTAGACTACTTAACAAAATAAAAATAATACACTAGGCCATAATATTGGGTTTACAAGTCAAACACGCTTAGCTACATGTTCATCTCAATTGAACCTGTTGCAAACCCATCGAATGAACCTTCATTGGATTTCTTCCCAATAGCTTTACTGAGCTTAGTTAATAGAATGTTGAACAACAAATGATTAGTAATCTCTGTAAATTGTATTTAAGGATAATCTATCATCCCCAAAGCCAGGTGGCTTCCCTCTCCAAAAATATCTTGATGAACACTCTCTTTCTATAACGGAAATTATTTGATATCTAACGTCTCATTCCACATGATGTAAAATAACTGCTTTATTTTTAATACGCTTACAGAAACTAGCTCTGTTATAAATAAAATCGCCAAATCAACGCCAATGGTCTTGCTTTACTCTTGTATTACTCTTTTGAATCAACCACCAATCAACAAGAAATTTGCAAAACTACTTGATCATTCCACATCCACCGAATCTAGATTTCACAAAGTCAAGATACACACATGCCCCCTATAGAGCAAGGTTGTCAAAATCAGGACATTGCTTCAGGTCAAAAGGGAATAGTAAAATCAAAAATCGTAAAATCGCAATCAAAATCGAAAGATTTTACTCAACTACTTTTGTAGAATTGATATATGGTAGCAAAATCGAAAATCATAAAATCACAATCAAAATCGATGGATTATACCAAAGTTTAAAGCCCACAAAATACATATACATAAATGACTAAAAGTCTAGATGTCAAATATTCTTTAGTAGTCATAATAATACTAAACAAACTAGACAAAATACTTAAAACAAATCCTAGATGTCTGACAAAATACTTGATCATATGTGAGTAAGTGACTATTAAGTTTCAAGGAAAAGAAAACGAACATTCGATCTGGATGAAGAAGAAATGGAAACGATGATGGATGATGGATTCAAGATGAAACGATGATGGATTGAAGGAAAGGATGATGGATTGAAGGGAAGAGACGATCTAGTTAGCTATAGTTCATTTTGAACCAGATGTACGGTGAAGAGACATGGTGGTGTGAAAGAATATAAAAAAAAACTTGGTTTTATGTATTTATAGAATCGGATTACAAGTACAAACCGGGCCAATTGACGAACTGGGTCAAACTTGACCCATATAAAAAATGGACAAAATCCTTCAAAATCCTTTAAAATCCAGCGATTTTGCATAGATTTCACGATTTTGTGCGATTTTACTAAGATTTTGCCAATTTTGGGATTCTACTATGGATTTGAGTCGTTGAAGGTGAATAAAGTCACAAAATCCTAGATTTTGGGATTTAAATCGGGATTTTGACAACAATGGTCCTCAATGAAAAACCCAAATTATTTTATCCCCATATTTGAACGCCAAGAAACTCTTCCACACTTTGCAACTTAGTCTATTGAATGGAGACAATATCTTGCACCTTTTCTCTAATTAAATTATGACTTTTTTTTTTTTACGAATCCTCCCAAACCCTAAACATTATAAGAAATCAACTTCATTGAAACAGAACAACACCCAAAAGAACCACTAAAGACGAAACACACTAATGACTTCCTACATCTCCCAAAGATGTTGTAACAACCACTTCACGGCCACGACCTTAATTATTTAACAATTATTTAATAATAGCCTCTCTTTCACCCTTGTAACTGATACTAATATTTTTTTCCTAACTCCCACACAACCTCCAGATTGGAAGGACAAGAAGTAGTTTCACGTAGAAGAATGTGCAAAGGGCCATCGCCACCTGGGCCATGACTCCTTTTGTCGAAACCAATGTTTCACGATGCCACCTTATTATCCTTCGGCAGGGAACACAAACCATTATTGTCAAATCCTACTTTCTTACAAATTCCCCCTTGTACCAACTCATTTGAGAGCTCATGCACATTCACTCAAGACTTACTAGTATTGTTGCATATATCAAAATCTTGTGTGAAAATATTGACGTTGCAAGTTATGGAACCGCTCACATCTTTTAAAGTTACTAGTCTTGCAGCAATCCAATTCACCTGGGCAGTTTTTCCTCCCTTCACCGCTGATTGCGCAACTTGATGTACAGAAAACGATGTATTGGGATCAAACCTAGCCAAGTTAGCGTGCAACCTATGTTGTCCAAATAGATATTGTTGAGAGGTTGCAAGAAATAGAATAAATCCAAACATGTGGCCCAATTCATTCTTCTTCTGATAAAGGTAGACAGACATCCAACAAAAACCATAGCGAATTGATGCCGCCTCCATACCCGTTCAAACCATCCATTTGAGTCGCTTTCCGACGTCTCGGTTTCACCATGGACCAAGAGCTCCCTCTCCCTAACAAAGATAACTAACAAAGAATCATATATTGACACAAAGTTATTATGACCAAAAAAATATTTGTGAACATTCTGATGCCTAAAACCTTCGCCGCTTTCCGTTTCATGTACTCTGCCTTTGGACTATACACCTTGTGACATTACAAGTATGTGTGTGAAACCATATTGTTTATTGGAAAATATTTTATAGACACTAAAAACTCAATTTGACACCTTGAGATAGAAAGAAATAGAAACAATGATGTGTTACATATAATATGTTAGTCATGTGATAAGAATCAAGTGATAAGAGAGGAACTGATGTGTCTGTATGAGAATTAGAGGTGTTCATATATCATTACTCTTATTCCTCTCTCTTATTTTCGTCTGTTCTTGTGGTTTCGACGTCTTTGCACGACCATGTTACAAATAACTACAAGGTTATTCAACATGTAAGTTTTCATCCTATATTAAATGGTTATTCTCTGGAAGAAGATTTGCCTATGACACCTGACCCGTTCTGGGAGATATATAGTCTAAGAAGTAACTCTTGGAGAAGACCCGTTGTTGATATGCCAGTTCCTAACTCTAATACCACTAATGTGTACTTCAATGGGATGTGCCATTGGTTTGGGGATTCAGATGGTAAAACATTTTCTGTTGTATCATTCTACTTGAGCAATGAGGTCTTTTTCACTACACCCGTAGGTTGGCATCCTAGATCTTTTTCTAGTTTGATGGTGTTAAATGGGTACATTGCACTACTAACAGATTGTGATGATACCATGTCTTTCAGCATATCAATTTTGGGTGAAATCGGTGTCAAAGAATCATGGATTAGACTCTTCGAATGTGGTCCTTTGTCTTGCATTGATCGGTCTATTGAATGTGGTCCTTTGAAAAAGGGTAATATATTCTTAAGTAAAAAAAAAAATGGTAAAGTAGCTTGTTTTGATTTAACTACTGAGGTGATTGAGGATATTGATTTTAAAGGAGAAAGTGAGAATTGTCAAATCGTACCTTACAAGAAAAACCTTGGTACAATTGGAGAAATAGACAATTAATTGCTTTTGTAGTTAAAGCATGAAGTTTTATTAAACAATAGGAAGTAGTACTTGTTTGGTTTCACTAGTTTTATTTTAATGCTTATTATCTGTCTATGGCATATTGGATTGATTTTTAGTTCTCCGTTTATGGACGAGCTCTTCCGTGTACTAAATGTTCGTAGAATCTCATATTTCAAAAAACTTTATTGATCTAATGTAAGAGGAACATATTTGAAGCTTAATACAATACATTATGCTCATGTTTGTTTTTTGCTTTAGTTACGTGTTTATATTTTTAATTATACTAATGGTGACCCAATGAAAAAATAGTGATTGAACTTTAATACATTTTGCTTGTGATATGTATGCACTATGTTTGCTTTGTGTATTGCTTTTACTTATTTATTTGTACATTCGACGTCAATTAACTAGGTCTGTTCAAGCAATTTGATTACTTTGTCAATCAAGCTTATGAAATTTTAGAGTGATATAGAAATTTAGATTCAGAAAACCCAATTTTGTTTTAATATTGTGGCATAGAGATTTAGATTTAGAAGAGTGGCCTTAAAACTCACTAGTCTTATGCTTATTATCAACTATTGAGCTAGCCATCAATGTAACTTTCTAAGCTTATGATCACTTATCAGATATCTATTTTATCTTCTACGTATATAACTATGTTGGGAAGTGTAAGAGACTTGCTGCAGCACCTTCTTCTGTGAATATTCTTTCCCATTAGATTTTGTGCTGAGGATTTGGGTAGCACTTGAGTGATATTGAGCTGTATGTCATGTGATATTGGCCAACCACAATGTCACAAGTAGCTTTCTTCTCTCTCTCACACTGATTTTTTGTATTTTTGTACACTTGTGACATTGTAGTTGGTCAATGTCACATGACATTGACACCCCAATGTCACCCAAGTGCTACCCGAAGATTTGTTAGCATGATTCTCTATGCCATGTTGTTACCTCATGTTCACATGTTTTTGATATTTTCCCTTAAGAACTCGTTTGATGCTCAATATATGATAGAGACGTGATATGATAAAGAGTTGGATAAAGATATAATATGAGATAGACATTTATTCTATTATATGTTTGGTGCACACATGATAAGAAAGAGGAATTTTATTTTTTTTGTCAAAAAAATAATAATAATTTTTTTTGTCGATCAGCACACTGAAGCAATTTTTTGTCGATTAGCACACAGAAGAAACGATGGACAATTATATAGATATGCACCGATTGTTTTTTGATAGAGATAAATATCCACCTCTTGATTCAATGAAACAAAGGATTTTGGACAACTGTATAAATATGCAGCAACCATGGAAACATCAACGAACTATGGATAATTGATCAAAGATGGATAATAGATATATGAATTTGCAGCAACGATGGGGAAATGCAAACTCAAATATTAATTTGATGTCGATTAGAACTCGAAAACAACGATTAGAAGTAATGGTGGGGGGAATTGAAAGGTAGAAGCACATAATTGAATTAGGAACAGAAATTGAAAGTTAGGGTGGAGATGAGTGGTTGCGGTGGGAGTCGAAGATGGGTCCGTTGCTAATAAAACAATCATGTGTGATGTTTTTGCTATCATGTTGTTAACCCACCAAAAACTAAGGATTAGATAAACAACGGGTGAATAGGATATGATAGTTTTATCATATCTTATCTCCTTATCGTGTGCACCACACGGGCCCTAAATGTGAAGTTATCATGTTACCTTTGAGTATCTTTTCTCGATTTGTTTTGATTAAGACTGAATATTTGATGCAAAAGTGTGATTTGTTTATACTGTTGAAACATAAATGGTTGCAGGGTTGATAGGCATATGCTTACATATGCTGAGAAAATTATGCATCTGTACAACCAAAATTGTCATATGCACTTGTGAATGATCATGAACTCATAACTTTGTCTCTAGGAAGAGAAATGCCACTATATAATTATAATGGATACACAGTTCTTGATTCACATGTTAATATTACGAAGAACTAGAATAGATTATTTTGTTGATATGAGGATTTGATAACAAGTCAGCTCATTTTGTAGCCATACATGTAAAACTGCTTTGCAAGTAGTAACAAGTATTAAATCCTGGAAAAATTTCTTTTACTTTGTTCCTTCCTTTTGTGGCATCATATGAAAATACATGGTTGAACATAATTTCATAGTAAAATATGGAGAAGTCTTGTTCTCCCAAATTTAGAAGAATTTCTTTATTTCTCATTTGTTTATCATTTTTAAAAATTCAAGATTGCGTTAATTATCACTTTTAGGACTGTTCGTGGTTTGGTTCAGTAAGAAAATCGAACTGAACTGGAGAAACAGGTCTTTCGTACCATGAACTAATTATGTTTCATTTTTAATCGAAACGGGCTGTTTTTTAGTTTAGTTCACTGGGTTTTGATGTTTTAGAACCAATTTGTTTTTTAAAGTTAAAGAATCAAACTACTTATGCATTATGAACCGAACCAAACTGTGTATCAGCCATTGAACCGAAACAAACTATCTGCAAACTGTAGGATATTTCTTTACAGGAGTTTACTCCAAGTTTGTTGTAAGGCTAATTCTTGACTGTTAACCTTGAAGCTCAAATTATGCTAAACTAAAATTTTCTTCCTTTCCAATTGACCCATATAATAGATAAATGAGGGGTCAATATAATGATCATGTAGAGCAATATTAGTAAGCAATGACTCAAAGGGAATATGTGAGATATTGGAACGAACTCTAGGGTAGCTTCTGGTTCGACAGGGATCGAAGCATGAGGTCGAAGATTGTTCGCATGCTGCTGTCGAAGTAGTGCGTGTTGTAGTCGAAGTTGTTCTAACATGCATTAGTGGATATTGCTAGGTTTTGTTAGCATATCGAATTGGGCCTGTTTGTTATGTCCAATTGTTTAAGTTAGCTTGTACCCTAAGTTAGCTTGTAATGGGTAATTGTGAAAAAGCCCATTAGTTAGTATGTTAGGTTTATTATAAATAGCATACTAGTCTCTCATCTTAGACGTGACGGAAAACCCTAAGACGGCTAATCCTGATTTAGGGTGAGAGGGTTATTTGTTATTCTTGTAACGCTTGTAATCTTGTTTTAAAGAGAAAGTAAAGAATAGCAGTTATAACCAATCCTTGTTGTTCTTGTTTTTCCCATTCCTTTTCCGTTATACTTTGTTCTTGACATCGTTTTTCACAACAAATTGGTGCGGTGAGCGTGGAGGAGATGCCTTCAACAAAGTATGAGATTGAAAAGTTCATCGGAGTGAACGATTTTGGTCTGTGGCGCTTGAAGATGAAAGCCCTACTGGTTCAGCAGGGTTGTTTAGAAGCTTTGAAGGGAGTCGCAGCCATGGATGCTGCGTTAACGGAGAAGGAGAAGACGGCCATGATAGAGAAAGCCCACAGCGCAATCTTGCTGAGCCTTGGTGATAAGGTTCTACGACAGGTATCAAAGGAGACGACGGCAGCAGGGTTATGGGTGAAACTTGAAAGTTTGTACATGACCAAATCGCTGGTAAATCGACTCTACCTGAAGCAGGCTTTGTATTCATTCAAGATGAGTGAAGACAAAGTGTTGGCTGAGCAGTTGGATATGTTCAACAAGCTGATTCTTGATCTGGAAAATATTGATGTGAAGATCGAGGATGAAGATCAAGCGCTGTTGCTGTTGTGCGCTTTGCCCAGAACACATGCTCACTTCAAAGAAACTCTTTTGTATGGAAGGGAGTCCCTGACCTTTGAAGAAGTTCAATCAGCCCTGTATTCGAAGGACTTGAATGAACGAAAGGAGCATAAACCTTCGACTGTTGGTGAAGGTTTGGCCGTCAAGGGAAAATTCTTGCGAAAGGATGGTAAGTTCGACAAGAAGAAAGGTAAAAGTCAGCAGAAGTCTTACAGTGGCGAAGCATCTGGTATTCGATGCTATCATTGTAAGAAGGAGGGTCACACAAGAAAGGTGTGCCCTGAACGCCTGAAGGATCATGGAGGTAAGGATAATGGCAACGTAGCCATTGCACAAGATGATTTCGACTCATCTGATGTTCTTGTGGTTTCGAGCAGCGACTCAACGAAAGAGTGGATTATGGATTCAGGTTGTACTTGGCACATGACTCCAAACAAAGACGTGTTCGAGGAACTATGTGAGCAAGATGGTGGATCTGTATTGCTGGGAAACAACAAAGCTTGCAAGATTGCTGGTGTTGGATCTGTGAGATTCAAGCTCCATGATGAGTCAATAAGGTTATTGACTGAAGTTAGGTATGTACCTGACTTGAAGAGGAATTTGATTTCTCTTGGTGAATTCGACAAGAAAGGATATGTTTTCCAAGGAGAGAAAAGTATCCTTAGAGTCATGAAGGGATCGAAGGAAGTCTTGAGAGGCGTGAAGAAACAAGGCTTGTATGCCCTTGAGGCTGAAGTTGTAAGTGGTTCGACAAATGTTGCATCCACGAAACCTTTGTCGAAGACAGAGGTTTGGCACATGAGATTGGGCCATGTCAGTGAAAGGGGTCTGGTCGAACTAGGGAAACAAAATCTGCTTGGTGGAGACAAAGTCGAAAAGCTGAAGTTTTGTGAACCCTGTGTACTTGGAAAATCTTGTAGAGTGAAGTTCAACAAAGGTAAACAAAGAACACATGGATCCCTTGATTACATCCATGCTGATCTTTGGGGGCCTGCAAGGTGTCCATCACATTCAGGAGCGAGGTACTTTCTATCCATAGTTGATGACTATTCCAGAAAGTTATGGGTATTCATCCAGAAGACTAAGGATGAAACTTTTGAGAATTTCAAAAGTTGGAAGACTCTGGTCGAAAATCAAACTGGCAGGAAGGTTAAGAGGTTGAGAACCGACAATGGCCTTGAATTTTGCAATGAGGCGTTCGACAGTTTTTGTGCTGCCTCTGGTATTGCAAGGCACAGAACTACTGCAGGTACTCCACAACAAAACGGTTTGGCTGAAAGGTTTAATCAAACTATTTTGGAAAGAGTTAGATGCATGTTGACTAGTGCTGGGTTAAAGAAGGTGTTTTGGGCTGAGGCTGTTTCGACAGCGGCATATCTGATAAATAGATGTCCTTCGACTGCGTTAGATATGAAGACACCTGAAGAAGTTTGGTCGGGACATCCACCAGATCTCGACAAACTGAGAGTATTTGGCTGCGTAGCCTATGCTCACATTAGGCAAGACAAGGTCGAACCTAGAGCTCTAAAATGCATGTTCATGGGATACCCTGAAGGAGTCAAAGCTTATAGGCTATGGTGCCTAGAGCCAGGTCACAGGAGGTGTATCACCAGTCGAGATGTAGTTTTCAATGAAGCTGAAATGGCTTTCGAGAAAACTGATGATGTTGATCGAAGTGCAGAAATCTCTGTCGAAGAGCTGGAACAGGGAGAGATTCCTGTTGAGGTGGAGCATGTTGATGCTGAATTGCGTATCCCAGATGAAGTCGAAGAAGAAGAAGATACTGAGGAAGTTGAGGAAACTGTTGATGACTACTTGTTGGCAAGAGATAGGCAGAGAAGAGTTATCAAGCCACCTCAGAGACTTGGATATGCAGATCTTATAGCTTATGCCTTAATCTCTGCAAGTGAGGTTCTAGATGAAGAACCTAGAGACTATAAGGAAGTTCTAAGGAGTCGAAATAAGACTGAATGGCTGAAGGCCATGGATGATGAGATGAAATCTCTTCATGATAATAACACTTGGGAACTGATCGAGAAACCTGTTGGAGCAAGGTTAGTCAGCTGTAAATGGATTTTCAAAGTTAAGGAAGGAATCGAAGGAGTGGCGTCGAAAAGATACAAGGCAAGGTTGGTCGCTAGGGGTTTCACTCAGAAAGAAGGTGTCGATTTCAATGATGTGTTTTCTCCTGTTGTGAAGCACAGGTCCATTCGAATGTTGCTTGCCATGGTGGCACAGTTCGACCTTGAACTGGAACAAATGGATGTAAAGACTGCATTCTTGTATGGTGATCTAGATGAAACAATCCTGATGAGGCAACCTGAAGGGTATGTCGAAAAGGGGAAGGAAGATTATGTGTGCAAACTACAAAGATCTTTATATGGACTGAAACAATCTCCTCGACAGTGGAATAGGAGGTTCGACAAGTTCATGGCACAGATAAGTTTCATCAGAAGTCAGTTCGACCACTGTGTTTACTTCAGATTTCGACCTGGTAATTCATTTGTTATTTTGTTGCTTTATGTGGATGATATTCTCATAGCAAGCAACAATGTCGAAGATGTAATGAGGGTGAAGGCTGAACTCAATAAGGAATTCGACATGAAGGATCTGGGAGCTGCATCCAGGATTCTTGGGATTGACATTCGAAGAGATAGAAAGCAGTCGAAATTATGCTTATCTCAAGAGGCATACCTACGGAAGATTCTCTACAAGTTTGGTATGTCGAATTCAAAGCCTGTTGTGACTCCGACAAACCCTCAATTCAAGCTGAGTATAGATCAGTGTCCCAGTACTGATGACGAAAGAGCTTATATGAATAGCATTCCATATGCTAATATAGTAGGTTCTTTGATGTATGCTATGGTTTGTACTAGACCTGACATAGCATATGCAGTAAGTCTTGTAAGCAGGTACATGTCGAATCCTGGAAAGGCTCACTGGCAAGCATTGAAGTGGATTCTAAGGTACATAAATGGGTCTCTGAACAGAGTCCTGATTTATGGTGGAGCCTTGGGTGAAGATAGTAAAGCAGTAATCGAAGGATATGTCGACTCTGATTATGCAGGATGTATGGATTCCAGAAAATCCATTTCTAGATATGTTTTCACTATGTTTGGCACGACAATTAGTTGGAAAGCAACACTTCAGAAGGTTGTAGCATTGTCAACTACTGAAGCAGAGTATATTGCCCTCACTGAAGCTGTGAAAGAAGCATTGTGGCTTGAAGGTTTTGCTAAGGAGCTGAAACTTCAAGGTCGAACTATCACTGTTAAATGTGATAGTCAAAGTGCAATACATCTGTCGAAGAATTCAGCCTATCATGAGCGAACGAAGCACATTGATGTGAGGCTGCATTTCGTCAGAGGAGTAATCGAGCGTGGAGAAGTCCAAGTGCTGAAGGTTTCGACAGATCACAATGCTGCTGATATGATCACCAAGACATTGCCAAGTTGCAAGTTTTTCCACTGTATGCAGTTGGTAAAGCTGCATGAAGAAAGCTAGCTGGTTCGATTGATATTAGAGTTTGTTCCAAGGTGGAGATTTGTGAGATATTGGAACGAACTCTAGGGTAGCTTCTGGTTCGACAGGGATCGAAGCATGAGGTCGAAGATTGTTCGCATGCTGCTGTCGAAGTAGTGCGTGTTGTAGTCGAAGTTGTTCTAACATGCATTAGTGGATATTGCTAGGTTTTGTTAGCATATCGAATTGGGCCTGTTTGTTATGTCCAATTGTTTAAGTTAGCTTGTACCCTAAGTTAGCTTGTAATGGGTAATTGTGAAAAAGCCCATTAGTTAGTATGTTAGGTTTATTATAAATAGCATACTAGTCTCTCATCTTAGACGTGACGGAAAACCCTAAGACGGCTAATCCTGATTTAGGGTGAGAGGGTTATTTGTTATTCTTGTAACGCTTGTAATCTTGTTTTAAAGAGAAAGTAAAGAATAGCAGTTATAACCAATCCTTGTTGTTCTGTTTTTTTTTTCCCATTCCTTTTCCGTTATACTTTGTTCTTGACATCGTTTTTCACAACAGAATATAGCAATAATATTTCAACCATTGTGCATTGTTGTCTTCCAATGTAAAACCACAAATGATTGTGTAATAGTTAGTGCAAGCTAAATAATTATACAATAAGGCATAAAAATGGTCATCATAGTTTACAGAAACCATTTTACAAGTTATAAAAACACACTTCATAAAAATATTTTTCAAATAAACAAGTTTCAAGTTAACATCGATACTGTTGTGTTGTAGTTTGGTTCATTCCTTCCTAACAACGTGCACCCTTAACATTTCGATTGTTTCATCTTCACGCAGCACAATCTCGCATAAGCAACTATCATTTTCTGTGATCTTGCTCTTTCTACAAAAATCTTCCCACCCTAGCACACGTACTCGACCATCTCTCCATGTACGCACTTGGCCTCTCTTTTCGATATGTGTTGTGCTCATTTGTGGCAAGATGTGATGATAGGCCGCTAATTCATTGCTCTGAATGTCCTGTCATAACCAAAAAAGGATGAATGCAACTTGAATATCAAATTATCAACACATTAAACAAAAGTGACATCAGTTCATAATTGTGAAAAATGAAAGGTAATGATTAGAATTATACCTTGCAGTGGCAACACACAAGGGTGGCATGTTTTGTGAAGCAGAGGCAGAAATCCTTGATAACATTCTTTGGAATAAACTGCAAATGTGAAGAGTACATCGAAGAAGTAACATAAAATGGTTGTAAATTATGAAAACTGAAATTGCAACAACTTGGCTTGTCAAAACAAAAGTAATAGACATAAAGAATGATACCAATTCATTAGGTCTGGAATGAATATATTTTGCAATAAAGTGTGGATTTCCCGGTTGAATATACATTTCAGCATCAATTTCGTCGTCTTCAAGTTTTGAACGTGCAGAGCTGCTCCCAATGTCCCCTAAACCAAAATAAATCATCAGGTAAATTCTGACTCATGCATATAGAATGAAAAAACAAAATAGTAGTTTTATCTTCAGTATGATGTCAAAACTTACAAGCTTTGCACTTGCAGGTTCTACAATGTTGATGTTTACTTCTACTAATTTCTGTATACATTCTTTCATTCTCTTCTTCTTTCACTTTTATATACTCGTCGTCGTCGTCACCATCAATATCGGTGTCATGGTGTTCTTCCTCTGCCATAACATCATCATCATCATCATCATCATCATCATCATCATCATCATCATATTCATAATCATCATCCTCATCATCGTCATCATCATCACCATCATCATCCTCTTCCTCATCCTCCATCATTTTATTATTTTCCTCCTCATCAGTTACCTTCTTCTTTTCACACATTGATGATGGTTCAAGAATTTTGAACCTGAATACGGTGTTTTCAATATGTGTAAAAACAAGGAAATCATCATCCTCTAAAGAATTTTCCTCTCTAAATCGCTTCCAGCCATCGTCAAAATAAAGCTCATCGCCAATACGAAGAGCTTTGACATGCCAATCTCTTCCTCTATAATCTCTTAGGATAAAATCCTTTATTACCCTCCGTTTTGAACGCATCAAGTTCACAAAAGCATTTGGGATACGCTGCAATAGATTAAAGAAAATGATGAAGATTAATTAGTAGCAAAAACTACTACATCACAAGTTATTTTCAATACACTTAATATTATTTATTTGCATACCAAACTGGTTTTTATCAAAAAGGAAGAAAACACATTGAAGGAAGCATGGTTAAAAATAAGCAAGTACGTACCATTCTTTCAGTGTGCTTCTCTGTGGAAAAAACTTTGAAGAAATCAGGGTAATCCTTGGTCATCTTAGTTACAACTTGGATATCTGGAAATGCAAATATTCAAATTATAGCACACCTTGAAAACTGAACACTTTTCTTGAGATTCAAAAGAAACAAATTTACAAATAAATTTCTCATATGAGAATACATACTTTAGTCTGTACAAACAAGGACTCTAATAAATTGAATGTCCTACATTCATTTGACTATATGTGATAAAAGGACCATGCTTGCATTATATTTAAATTTTTTTCATTTGATTTTGTTATCACTCATAATGAAATGTTAACAGAATAAAATATAAAAGAAAAAGAGCTTTTCCCCACTAGCAAATACAACAAATCCAAAAGCATTAGAATTGTATAAATCTACTCAACCCAACCAACATAACTTCAAATTAAATTCTAGTTTGCTTAAAAGTATTGGTACATCATGAAAACACAAGTATAATGTCATTCACTTACCTTACAAATATTTTGCAAAAATACTAAGGATAAATCAGCATATACAAGGCTGTCAGAAAACATGTTCTGCATAGAAGAACTTGGATCTAAATTATGAGTTTACTTGATGTTAAAAGTAATATTTAAATAATCCTTGATATTATATGACATAAATAACACCATTAAAACAATAAAAATACACAATTATAACTCCATGATAAAAAAATAAAATAAAAATTGTAAATCACAAAATAAATCAAAATACTAGATTGGATAAACCTATATAAATTATCAAATCACACACATAATTTCAAACAAATATAAAAATGGGGGAACAAAAGGGTTTTTTGGCCTATGTGCCATTAATAAAATAGAAAGTAAAAGAAAAAAAAGAAAAGAAAGAATTGAGAGAAAAACATATATAAAGTTAAAACTGATAAATATAGATGTTATTACCTGCAAGTCCAAGAAAACAAAGAGATGAGAGTTTCTTGTGTTTGTGAGTGTAGCTTCTGTTTTTTACTATTTGATTTTAAAACATTATTCCTTCTTCTTCCTTAATTAATTGATTGTTTCCTTCAAAGAATAAATGTTGGTAGTAGTCCATTTACATTTCTAGTTATGACATTCAGTCAATATCATTTTTCCACATTTCTGTCATTATTATTTTTCTGTTTATGGAAACTCATTCTGTGTGTGAGATATACACTGTCATAGTGATGATCATGCATGTGCAATGCATTACTAATAATAATATATGTACTTACTACTAATATGCTAGTTCAACCTTAGTGGTCCTTCTCAAAGAGTTGTAATTATTTATGGTCCATAACTCAATTTGATTCATTTTGAAAGTGTTGATTATTGCTTTTAATTAATTTGGGGTGCAGCACTAAAATGTTTTTCCTCTTTCACATTCATATTTATAAGGTACGAAAGGGAAGGACTAAGGATTATCCATGTAAACCTATCTTATCTGTCTTCCAATAGTTTAATTCTTTTTGCAAATATCTCACTTTTTTACATCATTTATTTATGCTTAATTTTTTTTTTTTTTATGTGATAGTGTCATTGTTTAGCATTTTATTTTTCCTATATATAGAAAAAAGTGAGTTGTTATTGTAAGAGCATTGGAAAATTTGTTATACCTCTTTTTTTTGTACTATTCATGACTTAATTCAATATGGCATCCAATGTGGAATTATACATTCACAAAAAGAGGATTCAATATATAGGGGTCAATTTGTATATATTGAATCCTCTTTTTTTGGCCCCTATATATTGAATCCTCATATCACATGCAATGCAATGCAAACTAGAGCAAAAAAATTACCTCCTTCGAAGTTTCCCAAATGTGTCAAAAAGTAAGTTGTCCATTTGAATGGAATGGTCAAAAAATGTGGGGACACCAAGTTCCTTTAAGTTAAAAAAGCTTATCGTATAAAAAAAGTATTAAATCCTTTGAAGATTTATTGTTTTTTTAGGGGAGTTTAAAGATTTATTGCTAACAATATGAAAAATGACCAAAAAATAAAATTGTATTTATGTTTTAATAGAAGGATAAGTTTAAGAAAGAATAAAGTAAATGGCTAATTTGAAATTAAATACCTTTGAAAAGTAATTTTGCCTAAAATGCAATACTAGTTAATAGTTTCAACCACCATAAGTAAATTCCAGTTGTTTTCTTTTGTACGAGTAGCTGACGACAGTAAATGAGTTGTCCTCGTATAATTGCAATTTGCAAATAACACCAAAAAACTTGAGATTTTGATCATTTAATGTGATTAAAGTGGAAAAATCAATAGTTGTTATTTTAACAAACTTGTGATTATCATCTTTTTATAAATAAAAAAAATAATTAGTGTGAGCCTGAAATCCCGGATCTAAAGTTTGTCTTTAGGATCAAAGAACGTTTACAAATGTATTTATATTTACCTCCCCTAAAAGCAACAACGGGGTTTGAACCCGAAATCTCATATCCAAAATCTGTATTTTTACCACTTAATCAAATTCTTGGGAGTTTAACAATAATTGATATTATATTTCCACTTTGTCAAAAACTTGAGATATCATTCATCAATTTGATACTATTTGATTTGCCATCATTGATTTTAGGCTGTGTGATTACTGCATTATCTTAAGATAAAAAGCATACTTGAGCGGCATCAATCACTAATTGCCTGCATTAAAAAAAAACGACAAAACATAATGAAAGATCACCTATAATTTGATTATATCAACAAGATCCTGTAATTAGAACCTTAATCTATGAATATGAAGGTTATTAGCCATTGTCCTACGCCTTTTGTTTTTTAAACCTTTTTCTTCATTATTCAAATAAAATTGCACAAAGGGATCCAATTTCTCAAATTGCGCACAATCAAATGAGTCTAGTGAAGAGTTTTTTAGTATCATCATCAGTTTTTATTTTGTGTATTAAAGATAAAAAAATAACTTAATAATAGTATATCACCTCCCCTAAACAAAATTAATATCTCACCTAAAAAAAAAACTCAACAATAATATATTTAATCAATATAACAAACGAAGAGATTATTGCATTTATGGTTAGTATTGAAAGACTTGAGTTATTCCTGATAAGAACATGAAATTATGTTAGGAATGTCTTGAGGCTTATCTAAGAGTAATTAGAGGTTATTAGAGAAATTTTAATAATTGAATCATAATAATAAAAAAATTAAATTTTGTATCTAATTACCCTCCGGATGCATGCATAACTTATATAATAGTATTGTCCGAAAGACCAAGTTCCATTAGAAATTCGAGATTATTAGGCTAGACATTTACCGTGACCATCCGGGTTCAAACTCAGGGCCTCCTATGTGTTGATTTCAGACGTTTGTCACTCCGTCTCCAGACACAAAAAACTTTTATAATAATATTAACATAGTTACTGATGCACATGCTAAGCGAAATTTTTCTAAATTGAAATTGTTAAAAAATTATTTGTGATCTACATATCAAAGGTAGATTAAATCTTTGCTTTTGTTTCTGTAAAATAATAATATTTTAACGTGCTTGTATTAAGAATGAGTTAGTAGTAATTTTGCAATAAAAGTGCAAGAGAATAACATTCAAATGATTAATAGAACAATGTTTACTCAATTTGCACAAAACACCCATAATCTCATGGGCAGACCCCCTTCTCCGACCAACTCTCAGCCATTGGATTAATTCAACGACTAAGACTTCTTTAAAAGGACAACTGCTAAAAACAATCCAGCTGCTAGCTTCTTACATATATAAACTAGCCACATCAACTCCTTAGTCGTAACTCACAATAGATTTTGTGCCATCGGGAGTTACAATCCGACAAATTCGATGGGTTTTTGAGCAATGTTAAGGGCCTATAAAGCAATTACCTAACCTCACTACTAACCATGTGAATTCCCCATAACTTGGCCCAATTGCTTCTGTGCAAAATAGACTCCTTGAACAATCTTAACCTTTCATGAAGCATTGTTATATATGTTGAAATTTCGAATTGTTACTATATAGTGCTACTCAAGGACTCATTGAGGGAAGGTGTATGATAAGCTCCCATCTTACTATTACTAGAGTTTTTTAACACGGGAGAAAGGATTCGATAATTTTTTAAAAAACCCTGAAACACCTTCCTCCGATGCTTACTCTGTTAGTTACCCATATCTGGAGACATGAAGTCACTGAGATCATTGACATATCTCATGAGTCATGACCATCTTTAATGAACAATTCTAGATAACATAGCAAAACTAATTACCATGGTTAAAAATATTTTCAAGCGAAACCCTTTAGATGAATTACAACTTGCCAGTATATATGCTTCTTGTTTTGTCAGTTTTATACCATAGGGAATATTTCAAGTTTATTTTGCTTGCCTAGAAGAGCCTCTTCACCTTTGTGAAAGCTTGTAATGCTGCTTATTGAATTTCCTATTCTCCTAGTCATGCCAATAAATAATGTACTCAAGTTCAATTAGTAATTGTCAAAATGCTGTTAACTTCAACTTTCCTATTCATCAATAATTTGAGTATTGGTTTACTGTTCAGAGGAAGCTGCTAAGAGGGAAATATGACTGTGTCAACACAACATACATATGGAATTGGAATGTCACCTAGGCAAGCTATCTAGCATTTATTGACTAACTATTTAACAAACATTGAAAAAGCTATTAAATAAATAGTAGCTGTTGCAAATCAAATACATTCAACAAATGCAGGGGACCAAGAACAGGGTACTGAAGTAAGCCTCAAATTATGATGTTAACTCATTCTAACCATACCTATTTTACTTCTCCACACTCTATTTTGTTATGAGTAAGAAACAAACTTAGTACCCTGGGCAGGGGTTTACAACACTACACACTTTTCCACACACTATGATTCTTGTGTTCACATAAATTTTCACACTCTACTGTAAAGAAACAAAAAATGCAGTAAGTAACAGAGCAACGGTGCATGAATTCAAGACAGTTTAAAAAAGATAAAACACAAGGTCTGACTTAAGTTATCTCTGTAAGGGTTACACTACATTTCTGCTAGTATGCTTCCAGTAAAAAACCTAAAACAGCCCTAAAAAGAAGGGTATGGAACAACAGAACAAACAGGTGAAAATTTTGTATTGTCATTATTGACTTATTTTTGTTCTTGTCTGTCTCTGTCCATCTAATTTAGTAATCATTACAAGTGTCAAACTACTTTGGTGTTTTGGGTTTACTGCAAAAATTGAAGATTTCAAGTGGAATTAAACATTTTGGTCAAAAATAAAAGTGGAATTAAACATTTGACATATTGCATCAAAGACTAAGCATTTACTGCAAAGTCACACAGACAGGACACAAAGACGCATACAATAAAGTTACTCTCCAATTCGCGTAAGTGGATAACTATGAATACCTTCAGATCCAATGACTGATATGTATGCAAACATAATACAAAAGATTCCTTCGTCTGAGGAAGAACCAATATGATAGAAAATCCATTCAGTGTTAACTATCAAATTAACTATGGACCCTAAAACTGTTTGTAAAGTGAATTCATATATCGAAGAACCTAATTTTCTCACGTTGACCAAATTAAAAATAAAAACAAGTATTGATAAAAGCTACCAGAAACTAGACTCTTACAAGGGAGATACAGTGCCTTTGGAGTGATACATGTCAGCAAAACTCAAGCATAAGTGGCGGTCTCTGTCATCCCCCCAACCTCCCCAACCTTTAAACCCGGCTTTATAACCAGGCTGATTTTTATAGACATGAACATCCCAATCTGAATCAATGTTAGCAACCTTATCATGATCTTCTACATGAATGTTCGCCATGCCGTTATCAATGCAAGCCTTATTCTCCCCCTGACCCTGATGCAAACCACATTTCCCAAAGTGAACAGCACTAGTCCTTGGGCCTCGTAACGTATAGACAGGACTACCAAACGAGGGATAAACAGTCGCCCACATAGTTATATCCCAATTATAATCATCAAAGAAACAAAATTCTTTAGCTTTATTGTGTATTTTCTTCCAAACTGTTCGATTAAAAGAGTAACCAACATTTCCCATTCTCTCCGCAACTAAACTATCCCAGTCTTCACCTCTCGAGTTCACATCAGAAGGTGCTAAATTTGCAGCATAACAATCAGGACATTTCATAGGCTTCAACGAAGTTAAAATCTGTAAATTCCGATACGCATTGGGAAATATAAAGTGGTCTTCTTCAATAAAAAGAACATGCCCAGAATGCGCTCTCGTCTCACTCAATCCATCCCATACCGTGTTCATCATCCACCACCAATGATGCTTCAACGACACAATCTTCGGCGAACGATGGTTCCCATACTGATCAGGATTCCCTTCACAATGCTTCCCTTTTGCATCATCTTTCTCCTTACAATCACCAACCGAAACCCCCGGAAAACTATTCGGAAACAAATGAGGCGAATACGGAGCATATATCTGTTTAACTTGACAAAACCTAATACCACCAATGATCTTATTCATTTCCTCAAAGTAACCATCATGACTAACAATCAATAAAGTCTCATTAATCCCTACAACCTTAGCAAGACTCTCAACAACCACTTTAAGATACTGTGGCCGGTTATGAACATACAAAACAACAATGATAGCATCTTTACCAATATTTGGATACAAATCCAAATTCTTTGGTGGCAACAAATTCAACTTTTCCAATTTTTTAGACAAATCACTCTGGTGTGGAAGATTTTGCAACTTTGTAAACTTCAAATCGCGACGATAACCGGAACCATCATCAACACTTACTAAATCATTAGTTTCAATAGTTGTACTTGAATTTGATCCAAGTAAAAAAATCAATATCAAAACACCACATAAAGTGAGAAACACCACAGATAATAAACGACGCAAAGCCAAATCTCTAAGACGTGGTTTCTTATAAGAAGCCATAGTAAACACAAAGCATAAAAAAGAGTATAAATTTATATCAAAATTAAATCAAACATAGGTATTATACATCAAACCTATGATAGCCTTGAGTTGAGATTGATAGGTTGAAGTAGAAAACCAAAACCCAGTTCTAGTTTGAAGTAAAGATCAAAACTTTACACAAATCAGATGTGGAAATCAAGGTTTATAGAGTAAAAAATGGGGTGTGGAAGAAGAAGGTGTGAATAGTGAATTGAGTTGAAGAGTAAAAGAGGGTTTGTTTGTTTGGTAGGTTTAGGAATCAAACGTAGAAAACACGACAAAGAGTAATGAAGGATGAAAGAACGAGAGGTTTGAATTGTCAACAACAGTGGAGGCAGAAACAAGGCTGTTATTCGGGTATGGAATGCTGGTCTGGGGATCCGACAAGGTATGACATTGTAGTGTATTGCTGGAAAAACTAGTCAATTTTTGCTGTATAATCAGTTAATTAAATTTCTTTGATTAATTTAATTAATAACTTTCTTTTTTTATAGGAATTGATAACTTTCTATCTATGAAGCGCAGATACGGATACGGGTACGATACGGGTACGCGGATACGCAAAATTTTTTTAATTTAGAATATGATACGGCTAAGATACGTTAATAAAATTTTATATTAAAACTTATATGTGTGTAAAATACTTAAAGAAAATAAGCATTGATTACCCTTCATTATTATATGTATGTAAAGTTTTATTATAAACCATATTATATATAATTTTAAGTGGTTCATCAAGAAACAATTCTACTGATGCATATCTAAAATTGAATCATATACATCTCTACTGAATTTTTATAACACTGTCTCACTTTTTTACCTTCATCTTTTCTAGGATACGTACATGTGAAGTATCTTATAAGTATCATAGTGTATCTATGAAGTATCTTATAAGTATACGATAAAATATTTTTTAAAAATTAAAATAATTAATTCCGATACTTTGTGGGTACGTATCCGCGAGTATCTGTGGGGTATCGGTATCCGATACGTATCCGATACGGGTACGTCTCCGTTTTAGAGTATCCGTACTTCATAGCTTTCTATACATCTTCTGTCAAAAAAAAAACTTTCTATACATCTATTCCTTAAAAAACACTATCTATACTTCAATGAAAAAAATAACAACTTTCTATAATTTATTATTTAGAATAAAATTTAGATGAGCTGAAGTTGGACACTGACCAGTATCAATCAAATCTCGAAATTTAAAGATTGTTTACTGAGATATTTACGGGTAATTCATCAAAGAGGTTTTTATATTTTACGTGTAAGTTGACTCTTTACTGATATAATCTTTAGTGATAATAACTTTCTATACTTTGTAAAAACAAATTTAGAATCGGTTACATTAAAAAAAAAATTAACTAGACATTTTAATGAGCCATTAGTGGGAGACTAATCATATGAATACTCCCTCTAAATAAATAATCATATGAATACACATATAAATATTATCTCTTTATTGTAGGTATTTCTATGAGCCATGAGTGAGACTAATCATATGAAAACTACCCTACCTATTTTATGTTTGGTTTGGTTTTAGAATTTAACTTGTATCCACCAACAATGTAAAACTATTTTGCATATATATCTAATTAAATCATATACATATTGTTGGCGAGTTTGGGGACGTGCTGACGGAGCATCATATGATATTTTAGGCTATGTTTATAGTTATTTTATTTGCAAATGAAGGCAAATAAGAGGTCATTTAGAGGAGTTATCAATGGTTTGAGAAATATTTTGTATTGTTTTCATCTGAGTCGTTGTAATTCACTTTTATCCTAAATAATGCAACTTCATAGGTGTTTTGAGTCTTTTTAGTTAGAAATCATGTAAATCGGCAAAACAAGACATCAGATGGAGGACCAAGGATATGAAAAATGAAGATCAATGGTTTTTAGAAGGTTTTTGAAGACAATACAAGTTGGGGAAAGTTCATCCTAAGCTCCAAGGCAATTCAAGACGGATGAACATTCGAAAAACAGACGAAAATTGCAAAAATCGCACTTCGGTTACTGCCTCATGCACCCCTGCACATAGGCCATGCGTGCCTACGTGTCACTTTTCATAAAAATCGCAATTCAAGAAATGTTGTTTTTCTTGTTTTTCAAGCTGATTCGATGGAAAAAGCTCACTTTTCATCTCTTAAACCCTAAGTAATGATGCATTATAAATAGAGAGATAATGGTACAAGGCAAGGGTCAAGCATCGGAGCTTCAAGGCAGAGGATTTTTCCTCATCCTCTTGTTCTCTCTAGTGTATGTTTTTATATTGTTTTGTAAGATTCTGGTTTCCATGTGCAACTAAACCTCTCTCGAGTAGGGTTCCAAGAAGAACCTCTTGTTAATTTGTTGGATTCAATTATTGAAGTTGTTTATTCAGATTATGATTCAAGCGTTTGATAAAATAAAAAACACAAGAATATAACGTACAAACACTATTATTTTCTAGGATTATGATTCAGATTATGAATGTTAACCTAATTCACCACCGCCACTAACTAATGTATTTATAATAGGTTTCTAGGGTTATTCCCACTAATAGGCTTAGTCACAATTAACTCACAATTATTTTCTCTACACTTTTACTTCACTAAACCCGCTATTACTTATACACCACTATTTTCAAATTCTAAACTTCTAACATATTACAATTATGCTACTACCTCTCAAATTACTAAAATACCCTTTAACTCCCAAAATTCAATAAATCACCAAAATAAACAATTAAACACATATTAACAATTAAATAAATAAATCCTAAAAATCGGGTTGTTACAACTCTACCCCCTAAAAGAATTTATGTCCTCGAAAATTACATGAAGGAAACAACTCTGGATACGACTCCTTCATCTTACTCTCCAACTCCCAAGTTATGCTCTCTCCCGTAGGACCTCCCCAAATCACCTTCACCAAAGTGATCTATTTTCCACGCAACTGCTTAATATCTCATGCTTCAATATTCAACGGCATCATCTCAACGGTCAAATTCTCTCTTACTTCCAAATCATCCACTTGAATCACATGAGACAGATCATACACATACTTCCTCAACTGAAACACATGAAACACATAATGAAGATTCGACAACGACGACGGTAACACAAGATACGCTACGACTCCAACTCTCTCCACAATTTGATAAGGTCCAACAAAATGCGGCATCAACTTCCTCGACTTCAAAGCTCTTCCGACACCCGTAACTGGATTCACTCTCAAAAACACATGATCTCCGGCTTGAAAGTCAATATCCTTCCTCCTCTTATCATGATAACTCTTCTGCCTACTCCGAGATGCCTTCATCTTCTTCTGAATCATCTTAATTTTCTCCGTAGTCTGCTGAACTACCTCCGGTCCAATCAAAGCACTCTTAGCTGACTCAAACCAACACAACGACGTTCTACACCTCCTACCGTACAATGCTTCGAAAGGTGCCATACCAATACTCGAATGAAAATTGTTGTTGTAAGTAAACTCAATCAACGGTAAACATTCGCTCTAACTTAAACCTTGCTCCAAAACATAAGCTCTCAACAAATCTTCCAAAGACTGAATAGTCCTCTCCGACTGACCACACTACAAGAAAATCAGCTCTTTGCGACAATTAAAAAGTGGATTTGCGACGGTTCCTGAACAGTCGCTGAATTGTGTGTCGCTAGGTCATTTTGCGACGGTTCATATAATTGTCGCTCCAACTGTCGCTAGAGGTATTGCGACTGTTCAAACAATCGCAAAGTGTTTGTTTTTTGTTTGTTTGAAGAGGTATTGTGACGGTTTGAACTTTCGCAAAGCGCGTGATTTTTGTATTTCTAAAGGGCCATTGCGACGGTTTGAACAGTCGCTATTCACAAAATTGCATTTTAAAAAAAAATGTGGGGGCAGAACCGCCTTTATTTGCCATAATTTTGTCAAGAAATTTTAACTGAATTTAGACTAATTATGACAAAAGTAATTCTTAATTATAAATATGAACTAATCCATAAACTAAATTATGAATTTCACATTCATATAAAAGGATTCAATAAAACATAATCAAATGATACAACAAGGTTTCTTGAGTTCCTAACATAAAAATTTAATCAATTATCTAGATGGTCCCTCACAATAAAGTTGCTTCATCAACGCGAGGTAAATGGCCGGACTCAAAAAAACATCATACCCCGTTTAGTGATTCTATAAGTTTTCCATCTGAAAAAAAAATCATATATAAGAACCACTAATGACTAATATGTAGTTAAAACTTAAAATAGTCAGAGTTAGAAATAGGATCAAATCCTACCATATCCAACTAGAAAAATATTGCTTTGCAGAATAATCACTCAAGCATAAAAACGCCCTTCTAATTCATAAATAAATTTCTTAACATTAGAAACAACAATTAGATTTTGATTTAACTGGAGTAATAAAACATAGAAGAAATATAACAACAAACAAGTAGCACTTACAAATTCAAACTTACCCACATTGATTACTACTCGATTTCAATAATTTAATCATATAGTAGTATAAAGTTTAAATTAATTTAATGAGTGCAGATAATTTCTAGGAATCACTGAAATGGACTCACATTCCAATAATAATACGAAACATATGGGAAGCTCCTTATGCATAGATAAAGAAATAATCACAACACATCCTAGTAACCATCTTACAGTGTCTCACAAATTTGCATAGCAATCATTCTTGCCTTATTAGTCAATGTTTATGAAAACATTTGTAGCTTTTACAAACTAGCAAATCAGCTAGACAAGAAAACATATGATTAGATTGGTTATGTAGTCTACTTTTTCAAGAATCACTATGGTTGGTTATGTACTCTACAACAAAGAACGATAATTCTAGGCTCGTTGTGAGGGGACAGCAGCTGAGGAGGCTGAATCAACGCTAATTGTTTAACGTGAAGCAAGATGCTACATACATTATCAAGATAGAAGGTTTAAACCATGGCTTGTCAATATAAGGCCTTTATTATAAGTCAATGATTTGCTTGAAACAAATCTATTAAAAGCATTGAAAGCATTTGTAACAAAGGCAGACATTTAACACATAAAAGGTAAGCTCTCTAAACCTCATATTTGATTGTCTCAAATCCTGCACTCCTATTTAATCCTAATAATAATGTAATAATAATGAAACAAACCAAAACAAGTCATAGACTTATATTCAACTCATTGGATGACAATAATGTATAAGTGTAACAAATAAATAATAAAAAGATAAAAAGATAAAAAGGTATACAAGAAATTAATCCAAATTGAAAACCAAAAAGAAGGTGTCCGCAAAAACTCACTCATGAGATTTACCTCAAACAAGGATCAAGTTTTGCTTGTTCGTTCAGATCTGCACTTTGTCAGCACTAGATGCAATGCTATAGAATCTTGTTTTCTTCCTCTTTTCTTTTCAATTCACAAACCCTTTCAGACTCGGTTATTCTTTCTCACACTAAATCAAATAACAGAACCATTCATATCAAATCAAATTTTGGTATTTGATAATATAATCAACCATTAACACTTTCTCAAAACCAAATAACACAACAATTAATTTTGAAATTTGAGCAGTGTTACAAAATCACTAGAGAAAGAAAAAAGAAGAAAAAAGAGTAAGCAAAAGATACCGTTTGGTTAATGAGGTTGTTTTGGCCTAACGTGTGAACCAATGAATTCTTACCTAAACCTGACTGAATGAGATTTAAATTCAAAAACTTTGCATGTGCAGTGTTAATGCAAAGCCTAACCTCTAGTTTCTTAAGCTCCTACGTCTTTACTTGGTGGAGCTTGCCTACTTTGAACATTGCTAAGATGCTTACCTTATTTTATTTACTAAAAAAAATGAAATTACACGTATCCAAAGTCCTTTATGAATTTTTAAATTTGTTAGACTAGTTTGTGCAGTGGCTGTGTTGGTTTTTTGTGCGGTGGTGTGGCTGTGTTTTCTAGCGCTGCTGTTGCAACGAAGACAACATCTCTGTGTATTTTTCTACAGTTTTCTGCAGGTTCTGTTATGGCAGCGGAGGGGTTTTTGGTGCTGTGTTTCGCTCGCTGTCCCAGCCGGACTTGCGTCCTTGGCAGCTGTGTTTGTGTCGTTGATTGGACAGCAGGGGCTGTTTATTTTGTTGCTGTTTTTGGGTGGTCTTTTCTCTGTTTTGGCCGCCCTTTTTAAGCGTATGCGCTGGGGTGTTGTTATTGTGTTTTCGGACCAACTTTCGTCTTGAGAGTTTTGGTTTCTAGTAATATATTGGCTGTTAAAAAAAAGACTAGTTTGTAATCAAAATGCTTCTCCTAGAGTAGTCTTTTGCCGGCTTTACAATACATCTAATTAATGTGGCCCATCTTTCTTTTCTCACTTTCCTTGCTTCAAGCTATATGTTGCTTGCATCGAAACATAATCACCAGCAATCACTTTCAAAACTATTGATCCTCATCATGTAGTATTTTTCTCCGAGAATTGGCTCTTAATTCCAAATAAACCAGAAACATGTGCAGAAAAATTTAAAATAAGCTACTGAACTTGTATTCTTAACACTACATAAATAGAATTCTTACAAAAGTTAGTAACTATAATTTAGAAACCTTTGTAAACATGGCATCAAGCATATTGGGCAATTTTAATATCAAAATCCTTAATGAATGCAGTATGTGACAGTAAATCAAGTTAATGCCACTTGAATAAATCATGTTTATATGACAATTGATTGTCTAAACTTAGTATGTCACATGTCCCTCTAATCCTGGATTAGGAACTTTAGTGATCATAAATACCTGAGACAAGATAGAATGTATTATAACTAAAAGCTGGAAACTAACATTGCTTAAAGGGCTGTGAATCAATTCCACATCATTACTATATAACATTTTGTTCAAACTTGTTGCAGACAGTTTGCAAACAAATAGCTATGTCCCATGTATGCCTATCATTGAAAAAATGGCCAAAATGCAGAATATCCACAATCCATAGTAAGTTGCCAGTTATTGCAATTATCCATGGTTTTTTTAAATTTCAAATTTCCACTGTGGAATTTCTTATTGTACAATTAAACATCAACTCCAACAGATAAACAACAGCAGCAGACTTAACAGTCGAAGATCAAAAAACATGAGGGAAAAAGGACTTACATAAACAACAGCAGACTTAAAAAACCAATAGCACAAAATGAGAAAAGCTTCGTTATTTCTTTCACTGAGCCCAAACAAAATCTGTGTGAATTAAACAAAACTGAATTATTCATCCAAAACTTTAAGCAAACTCACTAATAAACATACTCAAGAGATTAAGACTTTAAGTTCAATTTGAGTTGCTATCTCAAGCTATGGCTTATATAGTTATACATACATAGCAGCCAAGCACACATATATAGTTATTCAAAATATCCAAATAAGCATCAAAAGAAAGTACTCACCCCACCTTTTATGAAGGGTTTGAGATCTCTCCCATCATTTACTCACGAATTAGGAGTGTGTTAAAACAGTCAACAAATAAGCTTGAAATAAGATAACATACCTCCCTAGAAGACAGTATTGCTGCTACACCAGCTTCTAACAAAAGTTGGCGTTCCTTTATTTGCAATTGTGCAAACTTCTTTCGCTGCAATTTTTCAAGACTTCTTCTCACTAGTAGAAGTTAAGTTCTTCTTATTGTTGTTCCTTTGTCCTCTTATAAAGTGAATTCCCAACATAAAGACTAGTGATTGATAAATGCATAAAAATATTAGAAAATGTCATACCCCAATTTTTGACCTAAAATTTATTTTTTTACTCGTCTTTTTAGTTCGGAATTTTTCGTCGTCTCAGACGAAATTTCGACAGAGAGGTATTTTAAAATACCTCATTTTTTTTAATTTCGTCTGGGTCCGTCTTTTTGTTTTTATTATTTTTTTTATTTTATTTATTTTTATTTTTATTCTTTTAAATGTTTTATTGTTATTTTATTTAGCACTATTATTTCTTTTTTAGTTGCCTTTTTAATTTTTATAGCTGACTTTTTTTTTAGAGAAGACTTTGTTTACAATTTATTGTGTTTTAATTTGTAACTTATTTGTTTTTATTGAGTATTATTGCCACTTATTTTGTCAACCTTGTCTTTTATTGAGTATTAGTGATGGCAATTAGTATTTTAAAAGGAAGACATCAGGGAGCAATTTGGAGAATGGAATCAGAACCACTAAACACACAATAATCCAACAGCAAAAAAACTCATTTAGCAAAACACACAAAACAACTACACACGGCCACTTCCTCCCCAAACACAACCCACGTCCTCCGTGTAAACAGCCCTCCCTAAACCACTTCACCAAACAGCCACCCAGCCACCACTATTCAAACCACGCCTTTCCCCCCTCAAAAACTCACGACCACTCCACCACAACTATAACCACACGCCCCCTCCTCCCTCCACCACAACTCAGCCACTCCCCACCGCCGCAGCCATCCACCAAACCACAACAATCCAGCCACGCATACAACAACAATCCAGTCACGCATACAACCATAAATCCAGCCACGCATATAGACCCAAAAGCAAACCAAAGCCAACAAATCAAAGCCCAAATCCGGAACAACAACGCCAGGCCGAACGCAAAGAGAACTAAGGTAGTTTGTCGGTTTCGTTTTGCTTAGATCTAGAGCTTTTGAGAGGGGATGTGAGAAAGTTGAATTCGGAATCATGAGGAGTAGGGAAGGGGCTTTCTAAAACACTAAAAAAATTTTAAAAAAGAGGAGTTTAGCGCTCCGGCGCGGTGGCGCCGCCGGCGGCCGCCGCGCTGGAAAAGCTTCGCTGACCGGAGAAGGAAGAGAGAAGTGAGAGCTCTTTTTTGAGAGAGAAGAAGGAAGAGAGAGAGAAAGAGGAAAAATGAGTGGAATTTCAGATTTTTGCCTATATATGCCCTTTCAGACCCGCGGCCCAGCAACCCAGGCCTAGCTCGGCCCACTTTTCTTTTTTCTGACTTCCCTCTTTCTGCTTTCTGCACCCCCATCCCCTGCTACTGCACCCCCTTTTTCTTTCTTATTTCTTTTTATTTTCTTTATCGTTTCTTGCATTTCATTTTTAATTCCTTGTTTTATTTTCATGCATTTTATTTCATGATATTTATCTTGCAGTAGTTCATGTTTTTTTCCTATTTTTTTTATTTTTCTTTTAGTTCATGCATTTTTATTTCTTTGTTTATATTTAGCATTTTTATTTTATCGCATTTGCGATTCTATCTTTATTTATTATTCCTTTTTTTTCTAGAATGTATTTAGGTACAATGTAAATATAAATGAGAATATTGCACTGACACTCACTTTATTTTTTTCGCATTATGTCAAAAAAAACAAAAAATACAAAAATATTAGGTTAGTTTATTTTTCAAAAGGACTTCGTGGTGATCCAACGTCACCACGGAAATTCCTCGTATTTAGCTTTTTGTTCTTTTAGTCTTAGTTAATTATCAAAAAAAAAAAAACAACAAAAACATGCAAATAATAAAAAAACCACAAAAAAATCTTTTCATAAACAAACCTTGATTTTCAATCAAGTGTCCTTTTTTCTCTTTTATTTTCTTAAATAACCATTAATCTACTTTAATAACACTTAAATCCTTTTCAAAAATAAAAAACATCAACCAATCTCATTTTGCCACTTGGCCTTTATTTTATCTTTAAAACCTTTTTTAAAAACCAATAAAAAACACCTAAACAAATCAAACGGCATTTTTACCCCGAACTACGAGGTTTTGATCCCTCACGGGTACGTAGGCAAAGGACCATGTCCTTCCAAATCATAAAAAATACAATAAAAAAACATTTTTACTTTTTCTCACTATTTTAATTCCTTCTTTCCTTTTAAAAAATAAGCAAGTTATAGCCAAAATAAATAAATAAAATCAAGAGGTTCTCGTAGAGTACTACGAACGTTTAGGGTGCTAACACCTTCCCTAAACGTAACTAACCCCCGAACCCTAATCTTTAAAAATGTGGTAATTTAGAACTTTTTTCCACTTTTCATTTAAAAAATTAAAAGTTCAGTCGTGAAATAAAATTAGTGAGTCAACGCTAATCAATAGCTTGATCTCCGAAAATCACCGCGACAGAAATGGCGACTTCACTGGGGATTCCCTAAGAGGGTTGAGCCTAACTTGGTTTTGTTTAATTATTTTGTGCTATAACTTGCTTAAAATAAAAATAAGGTTGTAAATATGTGCCTATGTGGTTTTTTCCTTTTACGTGAGTGGTGAGATAAGTCCTACACCCGGACTTGAGGGAAACATAAGATAAGATGGTGGTATAATCAAAGTGACTTTCCGAGGGTAAATTTCGGATGTGGCACATGTGATAACCCCACTCAATGGAGGGATCTTGGAAGTATTACTATGTCGGCATGAGTAAGTCGTGTTCGGCATTGATATTTTCAAGTGACCTATGAAGTTGAGGACCTTTAGTTACCTTTAACCCATCTTGGCCTTTTAGGACGTAGTGCGGTGGCTAACCAAGAGTAATCTTGAATTAGTTGATACGCGATACTACACTCAAACGAGACTTTCTTACAAATATTATTGGATCGGGAGTCAATCTCGTAACCCGACGATATTTGGAAGGGGTTGAGGACTTTGGGAACTTGGTAGAACTCGTGATACAGGTACATGTGAAATCATAGTCCTTACCAAATGGCGTGTTTACCCTTGACTCCAACATTATGGACTTAACCTTACCATGTTTTCTCCGTTCTTTAGCATAACCATGCATGCATGAATTCATTCATAAACATTTTTTCATCCAATTATCGAAGGACTTAAACAAGTTTTTTTAAACATCATAGAGGAGCACTAGGAAGTACACCTTCAAGAGCCCTGATTTGTTGAATTTAAGGAAGCTAGGAGTCTTTAGATTTCTTTTAAAAATCTAGCTTCCACTAAAGGACTTTTGAATTGGTCCCTTGGCTTGGTTTCTAAAAAAGAACTATTTTGTAAGGCCTTGATGCTCAAATGAAATGTTCAAACCATGATGTTTACAATTACCTCAACAAAGTCCTTCGATAACAAAACTTTCTTCTTTTTGCATAAGCATAATCATGCATCATATCGCATTCATAGTTTCTCAAGCCGAGTCTCACGTCTTGTTTTTCCAAAGGTCAATCCGCCGCAGTCCAAAGAAATTGGCCCGACGAATTCTCCACAAACTGAATCGCATTTACAACACTATGGCTAATAAAAAAAGAATGGATCTGTTAGAGCAAGAAAACCAGAACCTCCGGGAAGAGGTGGCCAATCTCCGGGAAGGGATGGAGAAGTTGACCTCCATGATGAGTGCTCTGTTGGCTTCCCAAGCCCAGACGTCAGTTCCTCAGCCTGCTGTTACTACTCTTGAGCAGCCAATCTTATCTGCTTTACCAACTTCTACCATACTTGCTCCACCGCCCGGCACGTCTAGAGCTTACCTACGGGGGATGCCATTTCTATCAGACGAAGGTTTTCATCCCACTTCTTTTGGAACCCCAACTCCGGCTATCCAGAAATCAGCTCCAGCCCCAACAAAGGCCTCGGCAACAGTATCAACAACAGCCTCGACAACAGGCTCCCCAACAGTCCGACAACAGAATCGGGTTCAGCGGATATCCCATTTTGATCCAATCCCCATGGCGTATGCAGAGTTTCTTCCCGCTTTGCTTGATAAAAATCTTGTTCAAACTAGGGCACCTCCTAAGGTACCTGAAAGATTGCCAAGGGAGTATAGACCTCATCTTTCTTGTGCTTTCCATCAAGGGGCATCCGGTCATGACGTTGAGCATTGTTATGCCTTGAAAGCCGAAGTCCAGAAGTTGATCCAGGCCAACATCCTATCCTTCAAAGGGTCGAGTCCCGATGTGCAAGCTAATCTACTACCTGGCCATGGGACCCCATCTGTTAATTTGGTGCAAGATTACTCAGAAGCTCACCCTGTTGAAGAAGGTGGCAGTGAATTTTGTAACACATGGCAGAGATTACTGCAATTGGGTCGTTGTTGACATTCCCTCAGCTACTCATAGGTCCAAGTAATGTGTTTTATTGTCTTGTCTTTTCAAAAAAATCCTTTCGTTCCGCCCGAGACGAAAGTGAACTTTTAGGGCTTTTGTTTCATGCATTCCCATCATCAAATAAGAAGTCGTTTTGTTCCTGACTATGTTTTTTATTATTCTTAGTTTTTTCTGGAAAATGGTAACACAAAAAACCCAAAAATATTTTATTTTCTGTCTTCAATCAATTTCAAAAAAAAAAAGTTTGCATCGTTCACTCATCTTCTAAAATCAATCATCAATCATATGCAGACTAAGCATCAATAAACCCGTTGAACATTGTAACCCTATGCTCTCTCCCGACTTTGAGTTCCCTGTTTACGAAGCTGAAGAGGAGGATGATGAAGGGATTCACGAAAAGATCTCTCTGTTACTAGAATATGAAAATAACATCATTCAGTCTCATGAAGAAACACTGGAAGTGATAAACTTGGGTTCCGAGGGACTGCTGCTACGGTATTCCTGATAAAATTTCAGACGAATGGTGCTATCGAGGCTGCAAAAAAAAAAACAAACAAAAAAACAATAGCAAAAGCAAAAAAAAAAGAAAAACATCAAGAAAATTGTCCAGAAAATGGTAATCACTTACAAAGACTGGCATGGGATGTTACCATTCGCTCTGCATGGGTACCGTACCTCAGTGCGCACTTCAACAGGGGCAACCCTTTTCTCTTTGGTTTACGGCATGGAAGCAGTGCTCCCTGTGGAGGTCGAAATCCCGTCGATGAGAGTTTTGATGGAAGCCAAATTGTCCGAGACTGAATGGTGTCAAAGTAGGTATGACCAGCTGAACTCGATTGAAGAAAAACGCATGGCTGCCTTGTGTCATGGACGCCTAACTATGAAGGCTGAATTCGGAATCATGAGGAGTAGGGAAGGGGCTTTCTAAAACACTAAAATTTTAAAAAAAAAGAGGAGTTTAGCGCTCCGGTGCGGTGGCGCCGCCGGGGCCGCCGCGCCGGAAAAGCTTCGCTGACCGGAGAAGAAGAGAGAAGTGAGAGCTCTTTTTTGAGAGAGAAGAAGGAAGAGAGAGAGAGAGAGAGAGAGGAAAAATGAGTGGAATTTCAGATTTTTGCCTATATATGCCCTTTCAGACCCGCGGCCCAGCAACCCAGGCCTAGCTCGGCCCACTTTTCTTTTTTCTGACTTCCCTCTTTCTGCTTTCTGCACCCCCATCCCCTGCTACTGCACCCCCTTTTTCTTTCTTATTTCTTTTTATTTTCTTTATCGTTTCTTGCATTTCATTTTTAATTCCTTGTTTTATTTTCATGCATTTTATTTCATGATATTTATCTTGCAGTAGTTCATGCTTTTTTCCTATTTTTTTTTTATTTTTCTTTTAGTTCATGCATTTTTATTTCTTTGTTTATATTTAGCATTTTTATTTTATCGCATTTGCGATTCTATCTTTATTTATTATTCCTTTTTTTCTAGAATGTATTTAGGTACAATGTAAATATAAATGAGCATATTGCACTGACAGTCACTTTATTTTTTTTCGCATTATGTCAAAAAAAACAAAAAATACAAAAATATTAGGTTAGTTTATTTTTCAAAAGGACTTCGTGGTGATCCAACGTCACCACGGAAATTCCTCGTATTTAGCTTTTTGTTCTTTTAGTCTTAGTTAATTATAAAAAAAAAAACAAAAACATGCAAATAATCAAAAAAACCACAAAAAAATCTTTTCATAAACAAACCTTGATTTTCAATCAAGTGTCCTTTTTTCTCTTTTATTTTCTTAAATAACCAATAATCTACTTTAATAACACTTAAATCCTTTTCAAAAATAAAAAACATCAACCAATCTCATTTTGCCACTTGGCCTTTATTTTATCTTTAAAACCTTTTTTAAAAACCAATAAAAAACACCTAAACAAATCAAACGGCATTTTTACCCCGAACTACGAGGTTTTGATCCCTCACGGGTACGTAGGCAAAGGACCATGTCCTTCCAAATCATAAAAAATACAATAAAAAAACATTTTTACTTTTTCTCACTATTTTAATTCCTTCTTTCCTTTTAAAAAATAAGCAAGTTATAGCCAAAATAAATAAATAAAATCAAGAGGTTCTCGTAGAGTACTACGAACGTTTAGGGTGCTAACACCTTCCCTAAACGTAACTAACCCACGAACCCTAATCTTTAAAAATGTGGTAATTTAGAACTTTTTTCCACTTTTCATTTAAAAAATTAAAAGTTCAGTCGTGAAATAAAATTAGTGAGTCAACACTAATCAATAGCTTGATCTCCGAAAATCACCGCGACAGAAAACATATTTCTCCATCCACGATGTATGAAAAAGGTAAACAATCCCATCTTTAAAATCCTCCAACTTGTCTTTTTTACTATCTGCAATTAACAGATAAATCAATATAAAGTATAAACCCAACAAATTTAGTTATAACAATATCAACTAAACGAATTGTTTAAAAGCTGGAAAATGTGTGTAGCAAGCTATCATTGATCCTTGAAATTTCTGGCTGGACAATAACCAGGACAATAAAACAGGGCACGGTTTGCAAAAACAGAGTACAATTAAAATCAATCAGAAGCAGCAAATAAAATGTGCAGAAAAGTAAAAGAGGCACAAGTATTTGTTAACCCAGTTCGGTGCAAATGTCACCTACGTCTGGAGGATACCAATCCAGGAAGAAAATCCACTATAGGAATTAATCCTTAAGACTCAGACACTGACCCCCAGTTCCCAGCCTAAGCAATCAACCTCCTCCTAGTTCAGATTTCTACCCAACACGTTGAGTATTAGAAACTACTAACTTCCTATCCAAGTAACTACCCAGTTACAACTCAGCTTCTGAACAAATTACCCAGTTTTTGAAGAACACACTTCAATACACTAACACTTCATTCGTACCTAAAGGCTTAGAATGAATTACAACTCAATCACACCTAAACCAACTCAGTTTGAGTGGTGTACAAAATAAACTCTAAGTTAAAAACAAAAGACTCAATTCTAATTTCTACAATAAACTCTCGTAAGTCTTGAACAATGGCAGCAGCACTCCTTAAATAAGCTTCAGCAATTCTCATAAATTTGAAACCAATCTTCTGAATATGATATGATACAGAATTATGAATGACTCAAAAGGAAACAAACGATTCAGCATTGTATCTTCTAAGAGATTACTTCAGAAAATATGAACTTCATAAACACGAGCCAAATCTTCATAAGATCTTCACTAATTCAATCAGCATTCTAGAACAATTCATCCATGATTAAACCTTGACAAATCTCGCAAAGATTCACGCAGAAAGAACTCAAAAACACCCAGCTTCTGAAGAAGTCAACGCGGGTCAACGGAATGAATAGTGCGTCTGATGCACTGTTCCTGCGTCTGAAGCATTTCAGCTTCTGATGTACTGTAGCTGCGTCTGAAGGAGCATTCAGCTTCTGAAGGGCAAAAGTGCTTCTGAACTTCTTCAAAACCTTTTTCTTGCAACTGAAGATTTGTTATACACATGGAGACGCTTCCATTGAACACATTGCATTAGCCAAAACAAGCAGCCAACATCAAAATATCAACAATCTCCCCCTTTGGCAAATTTTTGGCTAAAATCAATGTTTCACAAAACCAAGTTCTTCAATTCACCATAAACCATACTCAGCAATGAAGAACACCACAAACTACAGACATAACAAACAGATAGGCAGCGGACAAAAGCGAATTCTTGCATGAAAAACCAACCAGTCTCAGCTTATGAACAACCTGAAGCACACAAATCAACTACTGACCAAATTCTGATAACTCTTCAGCTTCTGATCATCACATGCACTCCTGAAGCTTCACAAACACACCAGTTTCAGTTCACAACTCTCCCCCTGCAACTCAGCATTCAAGATTACTCCCCTTTAATTCTGAACTGCAGTAACTTCTGAAACTTCTGAAACACATCAACACTCAGGATCATAACATTCATGTACTCCCCCTGAGACACAAACTCCCCCTCAAGCATATCTGCACAGTTCTTGATGTAATGCAACTTGCTTCTGAGTAATTCTGTCAGCTTCTGATCAAACCAGTCAACTTCTGAGGAAACACATTTCTGAATACATTCTGAATACCAACACAGGTTTTTCTCCCCCTTTTTAGCCACAAAATTATGACAAACCATAATCTTCAAATGAGGAACAAAAATCATCAGAATTAGTCCCAGCATCAGACTCAGACTCAGCACTTGCAAAACTGGCAGGTACTCTATCTTCCTCACATCCAGTTTGCATTAATTGCTATAATTCTTCATACAGACACACACCCAACTTGCTTCTCAGATTCTCAAACTGTTTAGCATCCAAAGCCTTTGTGAAAATGTCAGCAATTTGATTATCAGTATCCACATGTTCTAGCTGAACAATCTTTTCTTCCACAAGATTTCTAATAAAGTGGTGTCTGATATCTATGTGTTTAGTTCTGCTGTGCTGTATGGGGTTCTTAGAGATGTTAATTGCACTTAGGTTATCACAATATAGTGTCATAGTTCTTTGTTCAATGTTATACTCTTCCAACATCTGCTTCATCCATACCAACTGTGAACAACTACTCCCAGCAGCTATGTATTCAGCTTCAGCTGTAGACAGTGACACACAATTCTGCTTCTTACTAAACCAAGAAATCAAGTTATTTCCTAGAAAGAAACAACCTCCTGAGGTGCTTTTCCTGTCATATGCACTTCCAGCCCAGTCAGCATCACAATATCCCAGTAATTCAGAACTTGAACTGTGTGAGTACATGATTCCATAATCACTTGTATTGTTGACATATTTCAAGATCCTTTTCACTTGTGTTAGATGACTCATCTTAGGATCAGCTTGATATCTTGCACACACTCCAACAGCAAAGGTGATATCAGGTCTGCTTGCAGTTAAGTACAGTAGGCTCCCTATCATACTTCTGTATTGGCTTTGATCTACTGAAACTCCTTGTTCATCTTTAGTAAGTTTCAGATGTGTAGCAGCATGTGTCCTCTTATGACTAGCAGTTTCCATTCCAAATTTCTTCACAATGTTCTTGGCATATTTACTCTGAGAAATGAAAATTGTGTCATCCATTTGCTTGACTTGCAGTCCAAGAAAGTATGTCAGTTCACCAATTAAGCTCATTTCAAACTCTGACTGCATCTGCTGAACAAACAATTGAACCATCTTCTGTGACATTCCACCAAACACAATATCATCTACATATATCTGAGCAATCATCAGACTTCCATTTTCATCTTTCACAAACAATGTCTTATCAGAACCTCCTTTTCTGTATCCTTGTGTCTCAAGAAATTGAGTAAGCCTTTCATACCATGCTCTTGGTGCTTGCTTCAATCCATACAAAGCTTTCTTTAACTTGTAAACATGATCTGGAAATTTTGGATCCACAAACCCTTTAGGTTGTTCAACATAGACTTCTTCTTGCAAATACCCATTCAGAAATGCACTCTTCACATCCATCTGGAACAATTTGAACTTGAGAATGCAAGATACTCCCAACAGTAATCTTATGGACTCTAGTCTGGCCACAGGTGCAAAGGTCTCATCAAAATCAAGTCCCTCTACTTGAGAATAACCTTGAGCAACTAACCTTGCCTTGTTTCTGACCACAATACCATTTTCATCTGTTTTGTTCTTGTATATCCACTTTGTGCCAATAACATTTAACCCTTCAGGTCTTGGAACAAGATCCCACACTTCACTTATTTTGAATTGATTCAACTCATCTTGCATGGCTTCAATCCAAAATTCATCAGTTAGGGCTTCTTTCACATTTTTAGGTTCAAACTTTGACACAAAACATGAATCAGTAGCAGCAGCATCTGAACTTCTAGTTCTGACCCCTTGATCTAAGCTTCCAACGATTAAGTCTCTAGGATGATCCTTCTGAACTCTAATTGATGGCCCTTTACCAGTAGGAACATGATCTGGTTGAAATTCTGCTTCTTCAGACTCTGCTTGATTTTCTCCTTCTGAAGATTATTCTTCTGATGCTTCAGACTCTGGAATAACTTCAGACTCACCTCTATCTTTCTCAGCAGACAGATCAACAATTACCACATTAATGGACTCCATCACAACCTTGGTTCTGGAATTAAACACCCTATAAGCTCTGTTGTTCACTGAATAACCCAGAAATATTCCCTCATCAGACTTAGGATCAAATTTTCTTCTATTTTCCCTGTCAGCCAAAATGTAGCATCTGCTCCCAAACACATGAAAGTATTTCACTGTAGGCTTCCTTCCTTTCCATAGTTCATATAAAGTGGATGTTGTTCCCTTTTTCAAAGTAACTCTATTATGAATATAGCAGGCAGTGTTCATAGCTTCAGCCCAAAACATATATGGAAGCTTCTTAGTATGCAGCATAACTCTAGCACATTCAGCTAATGTCCTATTCTTCCTCTCAACTACACCATTTTGATGAGGTGTAATAGGTGCAGAAAATTCATGTTTTATTCCTTCAGAAGCACAAAATTCTGAAAATCTCTTGTTTTCAAATTCCTTGCCATGATCACTTATGTTCTAACAATTCCACAGTCCTTCTCTCTTTGTAACTGAATGCATAAGTCTCTAAAAACTTCAAATGAATCTGACTTCTCTCTAACAAAACTAACCCATGTGTATCTTGAGTAGTCATCAACCATTACAAATGCATACCTTTTCCCTCCAATACTCTCAACTTGCATATGCCCCATTAAATCCATATGTAAAAGTTCTAGCACTTTAGTAGTTACCTGGTGTACTAATCTGGGATGAGACTTTCTTGTTTGTTTTCCAATTTGCAATCACCACAAACATTGTCCTCATTGATCTTCAGATTAGGTATACCTTTGATAGCTTCAGTACTTAGGATTTTCTTCATGCCTTTCAGATGCAAATGTCTCAATTTCTGGTGACAGAGTCTGACTTTTTCTTCTGAACTCATGAGACATGAAGTCAGGCTTCTTTCTTCTTCAGACACCCACAAATAACAATTATCCTTAGATCCGCAGCCTCTCATCAGAACCTTGCTTTCATGATCAGTAACAACACATTCTTCTTTGTTGAAATTTACCTTCAAGTCTTGATCACAAAGTTGGCTAATACTGATCAGATTAGAGGTTAAACCTTTCACTAATAGCACATCATTAAGTCTTGGCAATCCTTCACTGATTAAATCACCAATACCCAGAATCTCACATTTTGCTCCATCTCCAAATGTCACATAGCTTCTGGAATAAGATCTTATATTACTCAGCAGCTTCTTAACACCAGTCATGTGTCTTGAACACCCACTATCAAAATACCAGTCTTCTTTTGAGGTGGCTCTCAAAGAGGTATGAGCTATAAGGCCAACATTCTGAACTTTAGGCTTCCACACCTTCTGAACATAATTTCTGGTAGCAATTGGTTCCACTCTTCTATACTGAAAATGTTCAGGATAGCCATATAGTTTGAAGCAGAATGGTTTGATATGCCCTTTCTTTCCACAATGATGACATATCCATGGATGATTTCTTCTTTTGTTTCTGTAAAATTTATGGGGTTGCTTCTGAGGTAGCATCTAAACATGCTTCTTAGGTAGCATCTGAACATGCTTCTGAGCTTGCTTCTGGGCTTGCTTCTGAGGTCTCATTTGAGCTTGCTTCTGAGCTTGTTTCTGAGGTCTCATTTGAGCTTGCTTCTGAGGTCTCATCTGAGATGTCCCAATCATAGAGTCAAAAGTCTTAGTGGCAGGAACAAACTTTTTAACTAAGTTCATCTGTTTGGGGCTCTGAGTCTGATCAACAAAGCCTAAACCAGTTTTTCCTTGTTTCTGATTCTCTAAAATTTCATCCAACACATCAGTAGCAATATTCATCATCCTCACCTGCTTTTTCATGTTCTCAAGTTGGGAATTTAGCTGGCTTACTTCTTCTTTCAGTTCTGAATTCTGCGCTAAAAGTTCCCCTTTCTCAGCCTCCAGTTGACATATTGTCTCCTTCTGATCCAGAACTTTCTTGCACACTTCTACACTTCTGGTATATAGCTTCCTATAGTTGTCAGACAGTTCATCATATGAGGTTTTAGCAACTTCAGACACAGATGAAGCTTCAGACTCTGAGTCAGACTCTGAAAAAGTTTCAGACTCTAAAACTTCAGACACAGTTTTAGAGTTAGCTACTGACTTCTGAGATAATAACTTAACCATCAGACTTGTATCAAACTTAGCTGATTCACTTGCAACATCTTCTTCAGAATCATCATCAGACCATGACACAGCTAGGCTCTTCTTCTGCTTCTTAAGAAAAGTGGGACATTCAGACTTGATATATCCATAACCCTCACACTCATAGCACTGCACACCTTTAGCTTGATTAATTTTCTCCTCAGACTTGGTCTTCTTCTCATCAGTTTGTTGCTTCTTGTTGTTGAATCTGAAATTCTGACCTTTTGTTTTGGATTTTCTGTCAACCTTCTTCAGAATTTTGTTGAATTGCTTTCCCAGCAACACTAGAGCTTCTGATAAATCATCCTCATCAGACTCTTGTTGATCATCAGCTTCAGAATTGACAGTAAAAGCTACACTTTTCCCTTTCTTCTCAGGCTGTTTACAAAAAGCAGTCTCAAAGTTCAGAAGTGACCCAATAAGCTCCTCAACCTTCATAGTGGTGATGTCATGACCTTTTTCTATAGCTGTAACCTTCATGTCAAACCTTCTGGGAAGAGACCTGAAAATTTTCCTCACTATCCTCACTATCTTCTCATCTGACATCTTCTCCCCAAGAGACTCAAAGGAATTTGCCATGTCCAGCACATTCATGTAGAAATCCTGTATGCTATCATCTTCCTTCATCTTCAGGTTCTCAAACTTAGTGGTCAGCAATTGGAGTCTGGACATCTTCACCTTAGAGGTTCCTTCATGAGTTGTCTTCAATATTTCCCAAGCATATTTTGCAACAGTACACTGCTTGATGAGTCTGAACATGTTCATATATACTCCATTGAAAATTGCATTTAAAGCTTTAGAATTTCCAAGAGACAGATCATCTTCTGCTTTAGTCCACTCTTCTTCTGGTTTTAGAATCTCAGTTTTGTTCCCATCTTTGTCTAAAACCACAGGATGATCCCAGCCTTTGAGCACAACCTTCCAAGTTCTGCTGTCAATTGATTTCAGGAATGCACACATCCTGGACTTCCAGTACTCATAATTCGTGCCATCGATCCAACAATGGTGGTCTGTTGACATAACCTCCCTCTCTGTCCATGCTTGCCAGAAAACACTTCCCTGGAGCTCACCCAATCACAGACAGGGTGCCTGCTCTGATACCAATTGAAATTTCTGGCTGGACAATAATCAGGACAATAAAACAGGGGACGGTTTGCAAAAACAGAGTACAATTAAAATCAATCAGAAGCAGAAAATAAAATGTGCAGAAAAGTAAAAGAGGCACAAGTATTTGTTAACCCAGTTCGGTGCAAATGCCACCTACGTCTGAAGGATACCAATCCAGGAAGGAAATCCACTATAGGAATTAATCCTTAAGACTCAGACACTGACCCCCAGTTCCCAGCCTAAGCAATCAACCTCCTCCTAGTTCAGATTTCTACCCAACACGTTGAGTATTAGAAACTACTAACTTCCTATCCAAGTAACTACCCAGTTACAACTGAGCTTCTGAACAAATTACCCAGTTTTTGAAGAACACACTTCAATACACTAACACTTCATTCATACCTAAAAGCTTAGAATGAATTACAACTCAATCACACCTAAACCAACTCAGTTTGAGTGGTGTACAAAATAAACTCTAAGTTAAAAACAAAAGACTCAATTCTAATTTCTGCAATAAACTCTCGTAAGTCTTGAACAATGGCAGCAGCACTCCTTAAATAAGCTTCAGCAATTCTCATAAATTTGAAACCAATCTTCTGAATATGATATGATACAGAATTATGAATGACTCAAAAGGAAACAAACGATTCAGCATTGTATCTTCTAAGAGATTGCTTCAGAAAATATGAACTTCATAAACACGAGCCAAATCTTCATAAGATCTTCACTAATTCAATCAGCATTCTAGAACAATTCATCCATGATTAAACCTTGACAAATCTCGCAAAGATTCGCGCAGAAAGAACTCAAAAACACCCAGCTTCTGAAGAAGTCAACGCGGGTCAACGGAATGAATAGTGCGTCTGATGCACTGTTCCTGCATCTGAAGCATTTCAGCTTCTGATGTACTGTAGCTGCGTCTGAAGGAGCATTCAGCTTCTGAAGGGCAAAAGTGCTTCTGAACTTCTTCAAAACCGTTTTCTTGCAACTGAAGACTTGTTATACACATGGAGACGCTTCCATTGAACACATTGCATTAGCCAAAACAAGCAGCCAACATCAAAATATCAACAATCCTTGTCTGTGGGAATAGAATTGAAGAACATTTATAATGGACCACACAATAAGGTATTCACCACCAAGCCAACAATTATGTATATCGGGAAATGCAATTATTTAGAATCTAGAACTAGAATAATATCACAAGAGTCAGTGGTGTGTATGGAATAGAATATCTATGATTTATCATTACCAGTGACTATTCCAAGATTGATAGGAGAATTTCACCTTATAAGCTAAGTCTTAGTGTCAATGGTTGCATAAATCTATCTCAAAGCATTTAAAAGTTAAAATAACAAAAAATCATCATCGTTTTCTAATCTGAACCAGCTTCCAATTACCTAAAAAACAACCTATTACAGTTACACAGTCAATGAAAATCAAGAATGAACGAAAAGGAACTGACCCAAAAATCCATTTCAAATCAGCATTAGCTGCTTGGAGCAACCATTTCTTCTTTTCAAAAATCAAAAACATCTTCACCTGTTGAGAGTTGAAAAAGCACTGAAATAAACCATCACAAAGTTAGGGATTTGACAAAAAAAACTTCATAAGAAAAAAAATTGAAAAGGAAACGAGATCAAATAAACTCACAAAGAATGACTCTTTTAATGGAGATTTTAGTGTTGGTAATGGCGCTCCATCACCATCGAGGTCGTGGCCTTCAAAAGAGGCGAGAGAGGAAAAAGAGACCATAAAGGAGGAAGAGAAGTAGAAGATTGAGATCTAACACTAGAATCATCACTAAGTTGTACAGAAAATTGTTTTCACTATTCTTAATCCCAATTTTTCATTGAAATCAAAAGCTTCAAACCTAAAATTATCAATTTCATTAGAACAAATCAAAAGGTAGGATAATTTAATTAATCCCTAATTCCCAAATAATAGAGCAAATTGATGGGAGGGAAAAAGAATAAAAACACCTGGATGGAGTGCGGCGATGGAGGTAGAGAAAGAAAGTGAGAGCGGCGAGGAGAGTTTCTGGAGAGAAAGGAGAGAGAAAGTGAAAAAACAGACTTTCTTTTGGCCAAAAGGTTTAGTGTGAAGCGCGTAAGAAAAAAAGGTATAAAACTTGTGACCCTTAAGCCCAACAGTCACAATAACAGTCGCAAAAGTGTAATTTGTGACAGTTCTAAGCCAAGGGTCGCAAAGTAAGTGTCGCGAAATGACAAATTTCTTGTAGTGTCAGTTTGAGGATGATAAGAAGAACTCAATCTCATCTTAGTTCCCAAAGCTTCTTGCAAACTCCCAAAAAACTTAGACGTGAACCTCAGATCTCTATCTGACACAGTGCTAGATGGAATACCATTCAACTTCACAATCTGCTCAATTTAGATCTCCGCCAACTTAATCCAAAGACATAGTAACCTTGACAGGAATAAAATGCGCTGATTTCGTCAACCGATCCACAATTACCCAAATCGAGTCGAAACCCTTTCCAGTCTTCGGCAAACCACTCACAAAATCCATAGAAATGCTATCCCACTTCCACTCCAAAACAAACAACGGTTGCATCACTCCAGACGGCTTCTGATGTTCAACCTTAGACTTCTGACAAACCAAACAAGCATAAACAAACTTAGCAATATCCTTCTTCATTCCTGGTCACCAAAATAACTTCTTCAGATCTTGATACATCTTCGTCGCTCCAGGATGAATACTCAAACTACTACGATGACCTTCTTCCAAAATCTTGCTCTTCAGCTCGGGTACATCCGGCACACAAACTCGACCACAAAATCTCAAAACTCCACTCTCATCTAATCCAAAGTCTACCTCCTTGCCTTGGTTAACCAACACCAAACAATCCATAAGCTGTAAATCCACTTTCTGACCCTCCTTGATCTCTTAAAGAATGTTACTCGTCAGCTTCAACATTCCTAACTTCACACCATTCGAAGTCAGCTCACTCACCAAACTCAGATATCGAAACTGCTCAATCAACTCCAACTCTTTCACCATAAGCGCCAACATGTGCAACGACTTCCTACTCAAAGCATTTGCTACCACATTCGCCTTACCTGGATGATAACTCAAATCAAAATCATAATCCTTTAAGAATTCCATCCAACGCCTCTGCCTCATATTCAACTCCTTATGACTGAACAAATACTTCAAACTTTTATGATCATTGAACACCTCAAACATCAAACCAAAGAGATAATGCCTCCAAATTTTAAGCACAAACACCACTGCTGCCAATTCCAAATCATGGGTCGGATAATTCCTCTCATGCACTTTCAACTGCCTCGATGCATACGCCACCACTTGACCACTTTGCATAAGCACACCGCCTAAACCCATCTTCGAAGCATAACAATACACCACAAAAGAATCCTTCGCGCTCGGAAAAACCAAAACAGGTGTAGTCGTTAACCTCTTCTTCAACTCTTGGAAGCTTTCTTCACACTTAGAATCCCATACAAAAGCTTGTCCCTTACGAGTCAACTGCGTCAACGGCAAAGCCAACTTAGAGAAACCTTCAATAAACCTCCGATAATAACCGGCCAAACCCAAGAAGCTTACAGACTTCAGAGTCTCCCACTGCAACACCACATCAACTTTCGACGGATCAACTGCTATTCCACCTCTAGAAATAACATGACCAAGAAAACTCACTTCTCGCAGCCAGAACTCACTTCTAGCATCAATTTGGGCGGGTAATCGATACATTGAGGTCTTATACGCTCTAACCGGTGATGGTATTGGTTCTGCACCACCGAATAAATGGATGATCATGTATTATATGGGTTTCCTCATTGCACAGAGATACAAACATGTGATTTTTCTATTGTCCATCGAGAAAGGGTGATCTGAAACTTTTTTCCCTCTATGTGGTGCATCGTCGCATAGAAACCGAATGATGTGTATGGCACATGTGAATGACAACCAATTTATGATGATATATTTGAAGGATGGTTGACCAATTCCTTCCACTTCCGTGCTATGGAGACAACACTGTTGAGATGATGCAAAAAAATGGGATGAAAGATATGTCGGTCGGATTGTTGCATATAATGAACTAAGTCGGGTGGAGGGTTATGAGGTAATATGAGATGACGATTAGTACTTTGTTGAAAATCTTGATCCTGGAGAGAAGGTTGTTGCTGATAAGATGGTTGAGATGAGGTGAAGATTGAAAATGATGAAAGCCTTAATCTTGATGATTGTAGCATAGATCTTGGGGCAAATTAGTTGAAATTGAAAATGTCCTTAGTATAAATTTTATTTTGATGATGTTTTATTATGCTTTATTAAGTTGCTAGATTATTTGATGATGTTTATTGTTCTTTGCATAATGTTTAGAAAATGTTAAAGCACCTAGCAATCCATGATCTTAGGGTTCCTCAAATTTCTTTAGTGTCAAGTTTGATTTTGTGCCAAATTTGCTTGTTTCTATGTGCTTGAATCGATTTACAACATCTTGAATCGTATCATTCTAATTCTCTGGTCTTGACCTGGTTTGTTCATGCCATTTGATTTGATTCACAAACTGCTGAATCATATCAAGTTTTCTCTCTGGTCTTGTTTTTGGCTTGTTGAATCATATCACACTTCTTTAATTAGTATCAATCTTCATCTGGGTTACTTTGAATTGATTCAAACATTTCTTAAATCGTATCAACCTTCATGCTCAAGATTTGTTCATTTGCACATGTTTGAATCGAATCAGACTTTTACTGATTTGAATCACTACGTTGTTTTTGGCTAAAATTTTGCACCTGTCACTCATTTCTATATATAGCAATATCCCCACAACTCCCAAACTACTCAAAATTGCAACTATCTCTCTTGAGTCTTCAAACATCTCTTTCCACTAGTTCTTAAGATTAAACATTTTTTCTAAGAATCTTTGTGGTCTTTGAGTCATAGATTGCTAGAGTGCTATAGGGATTGTAGATTGGTTTCTTTCAAAGAACTTGATTGGGAATCAAGGGTCCAAAGTGAATAGAGTGATTTCTTTCCACCTCCAAGGAGATTGGGTGTTCATTCTAATCTTCTCAAGTTCAAGGGGATCCAAGCTCTGGACAAAGCAAAGAAGAGATCGAAGTGAAGAACTTCAAGGATTGCATAGGAGTTTGAGTTTCAAAGACTTGGAGAATCACCAATGTCAATGGTTACTTAAAGATCGGGAGCTGTGGTTGCTTAGGATTAAAGATTAGGGTAATTGATGGAAATCTTTGTAATCACAACAATTGTAATTAAATTTCAATAATAGTGGAAGTCCTTGATAGAGACGTATTCTATCAAGAAGACTATATGTACCCCGAAGCGAGGACGAAAGGGGGAACTACTATAAAAATTTTGGTGTTCTTCTCTTCCCTTTACTCTTTAATTTTGCTTTAATTGTTGTATATAAAGTTTAATGATTGTTATTAGTTGATTAAATTGTGATCCTTTTAAAACTTAACTTAATCTTAATTCATTGAATTAAGATTCTTTTTAAATTCAATTTCATCACAATTGAACTTCAATTAGGTTTCTAATCATTAATTCATATACTTTGTGTTCCTTAGAGTTAGATTGTTTTATTGCAATTAGGTTTGGTTTGAGCTTGTCTAGTTTTGTAAATTGTGATTGTTGAATATCGAAAATTGATTGTGCTAATTAAGATTCTACATTTGAACATCTCAATTCAATATTGAATCTTAGTGTTATATTTCTTGTCTTGATTTTTGTTATTGTTTATTGTGCCTGAATCCAAAAAATCATACGTTTTCTAATTACGTTTTCGCTAAACTCTTGAAAATTTCTAAATCGCTATTCACCCCCCACTAGCGCATACTCTTGTTTGCCATATAGGCCAACAAAAATGTATATCGTTGGTTGAAATGTGTAATGATATAAATTCAACTTTTTTGGTATAATGATATATATATATATATATATATATATATATATATATATATATATATATATATAATGATTTTTTTGATATAATTATAACCTCATTGTCTTTTATATTATTTTATATATTGAAAAATTGTTTAATCCACAAAGACAAGAAATCACTGCATGTTGTTTTCTTTAACCCGAATGATTTCGTATTATAGATATTTTGAAAAAAAAAAAAAGGTGTGAGAACTGATAGTATAAGATAGAAAAAGTAATACTCATTTTGCAAACCAAGAGGCCCAAAGAGAAATCATATTCTAGGCCCAGAATAACATGTTTGTCCACTTTGGCTGTCCATATTTATAGAAGAAAGAGACAAAGGTCACAAGACAATTTAATATTATTTTATATACATTTTAAGAAAAATACTAACGAATGTCTTATGAACACACGTTAAGAAATTCAATATAGTAATATTCGATTGAGAAATGTGTGTTCAACTTTTTTAAAATTTAAAATTGTTATTTCTAATAAATAAAATAACTTTTGGTTTTCATACGTACTTATTATATTTTAAATGATAGAAAGGAGATTAATTTTATTTTGTGAGAAAGATTCACTTCTTTAGCATCAAACATTGGCTACAATCTCTTGACATAAAATCACACAAGTCTCTTTCAATTTAAGGAAAGAATCTCATCTCAAGTTTGAATCTTTATATGATATAATACACAACGTTAAAACTCTTGAAAAAAATATCATAATGCCCGTCAATAGTTTGTAGCTTGAGCGAAAATATTGCTTCATGATTGAAAACTTATTAAATATGTGGGGATGATTCAAGACAATGGTGGTGTGCTTGGGATATGTCAAGCCACTAGTAATGAGGTCTGATGGTGTAAACCAACAGTAATAAGATTCAAGCGTGGCATTGATAACGTTGTTTAGGTCCGACCGATAATCATTTTTGAGGTGGAGTCCGACCCACTATCATTTTTAAATTGAGTATAGGTGAGGCCCGAAGCAAGGACTAGGGCTCTACTTTAGGGCCGTTTCTATGAAATTGGATCTCAGCTCTCAAAATAAAGATGGACACCTAGGAAAAAAACTCGGATTTTTTTAAAGAGAAAAAAATGTTTATAATTTTTGTTTTGTTTTATTTTTTAAGAAAATAATTATAATTTTGCTGTTAGAACTTTGTTATTTTATACTACATGTATGGGCGAAAAATTTCTCTTAAAAAAAAATAAGAAGAAAAAAAGTTATATTGTGTTTGTTTTTGTTAATATACAATCCCCAAAAAAAAAGAACAAAAAAAATAATTAATGAAAAAAACATGAATCCTGGGAGTTGAATTCAATGCTATGAGAGTATAAACATGGATAGCTACCGCTTGGGCCAGCATGCATTACATATAAAAAAAATATTTGGGCCCCCAAATTTTGGAGGCCCAGCTCTAAAGAGCTGTTTGCACCCCCAAAGACCTGCCCTAACTCTATCTTAAACAAATTTTAACTTTCTTTAATGAGTTCATCCATTTTTTTGTTGTCAAGTATTCTAATAGTCCAGTGACTTAAATGAGTTCACCCTTTAAAAGTGAACTATGTAGAGTTCAATATAATTATCAAATAAATACCAATTAGTGGCTTAAATGAGTTCACCCGTTTAAAATTAAACTATGAAGAGTTCAATATAGTTATCAAATAACTACCAATAAATTTTTCTTTTAAAAAAAAGCAAAAAAGAACTAGCATATCATATAAAAAATAAAGCATGACATACATGTAGGGGAACTTGAATTACACTTGAGATTTACATATCATGGTATTTTAATATAGCATGCAAAAATTAAAATATTGATTTCTGTATTTTTATATAATAAAAATTTGGAGGTAGCTAGGTTCACCTTATAATTTAAATAGTTAGCTGTGGCGTATATTGGCAATTTGCAAAGCACATGGTATTCTCCATGATAAGTTATTTGTTCATTTAAAGCTCATTGACCATTTCCTCAATTAAGGTCTCAACTTCTTGTCCTATTCTTTCTCCAAACATTCATGTGCTCACATGTGTCCCCATGTTTCACATCTAATTCTCTCTCTTACAAGGGAACATTTTGACTAAATATTTATATAGCATAGATATACTTTCAGTTATTACGGTTATGGTAGTTGCATTTGTATCCATATACTGCCAACATATTTTATAAGAAGTATTTTATTTCAATTATATGTTAGTGGCTTTGGAAGGTCCTTTTATAATGGCCACTTGAATTACATGACTTATTTTATATACACTGAGAAGCAGACAAGGATTGGTTTCAATAACTACATTCTGCACATTGTAAACTTCTAATTGCGTGGAGGATCAAACGTTGATCCAATCTACATTCATTGAACTAACGGGTTTACTCTAGAGTCCACACATTTAGAAACCATATTTGAAAAACTTGTTTCAGTTTATTTTAGTAAAAAATTCCAACAACCAGTTTTATTTATTCTGTAATTATCAGTTATGTGTAGGGTTAGGGATAACTGATTTCATATTATTTGAATTTGATTTGATTTTTCAAAAAATGAGATGACTGCCACGCATCCAATTAGGGGTCAACCCAACATATATTGAAGCTTAAAACGGATTTTAAAATGAGGTCTTTTACAAATCATAATATTATTTTATGAAAATTATTAATTTTGGTTTAAATTTTATTTTCTCATACATTTTAAAATACAAAATCACTTAGGAAATTAATTATAATGTATTAATTTCGGTTAATATTTTATTTTCAATTGATAATAATGTCAATTGATTTAATCTTTGTTGAAATTATATTTATTTTAGATAAAATTATATTACTTTTAATTTCAAGGATGTTTATGTGGAACAAAAAAAAGGATGCTTATGCGTTCCATATATCTCATGATCAAATTGTCCCTTAGACCAATCTTATTTAGAACTTCTTAATCCTTCCATATAAAACTCTTCTGCTTTGAAGACTCATTTACAATAAGCTTCCAACCAATGTGGGGAGGGTCTAAAGGGACGTGGAAGATTCCCTAGGTCCGATGGTCTAATGTTTGTAAGCCTAGCTAAGAGCGAAGGAGAGTTGTGTATTAGATATTTAAGGTTTGTTAATCTTGCCCAATTGCGGACGATATCATTTCAGCCAGATATACAAAAGGGTCTCGGTAAGACCATCGTGGTGGGCGGGTGGTGGGTTTAAGAGGTGTCTTAAACTGGTGGAAGAATATATCTTTATTGGGAACAAACCAGTGTCTACTGATTGGTTCTCTGAGATTATTGTCAGGAGGTTAGAGATGGTCGGTCTATAGATTTGGAATAACCCCTACTTGAGTGTTATTCCTTTGAGGATTTGTTATCCCAGGCTGTTTCAGGTTTCTATTCTGAAAGAAGCTAAAGTGTTTGATATGACTGTGAGAGAGAGATCTGGGAGGGCTTGGGATCTTAAGTAGGAGTTGGTAATTTTGGGAGAGTTGATCCAGACTTTAGAGAGTCCAATCTTTTATGAAGGTGTAGACTATTGGGTCTGGAGTAATGATTCATCTAGTATCTTTTCAATGAGGTCAGCTTATAGGTTCCTTCATAGGAGGGCTAGTGAGGTGGATGAGTGGTCAGCTGGAACTGTGCAGCTTCTCAAGGGTATAAGAGTCTCAAAGTTAAAGTTTTCTCTTGTGTTTTCTGTAATGAGTATGTAGAGTCGACTAATCACAATTTTTGTTAGATGTCAATTTTTAATGCAGGTATGGTATCATGTGCTTAGATGGTTGGGGTAGGAGTTTGTTTTACCTCCAGGTTTAGATGGTATTCTTAGTATTCAGTTAGACTTGAGTGGGGGGGGGGGGGGGGGGGGAAGGTTAGGTTAGGTTTCTTATTAGTCTGCCAATTTGTTGAGATCCTGGAACGCATAGATCTTTTTGGGGCAGAAGACGTATGTGCTCCAGTTGGTGGATATGGTTAAATTCACCTCTAGAAAATGGTTTTTAGGAAAACATTTTGGCCACACCTGTTCTATCTATAAGTAGGATCATGAACCCATTCTATGTTGACACCGATAGTAGCATGTGGTGGATTTGTCTAGGAGTTGGTTGCCTGTGGGGTTTGTTCATAGTCTTCCTCCTATTCGACCGGGGTGTGTTGATCTTGATAGGAGGCTAGATTATTTTTTGGCATTGTTTCAGTTTTCACTCTTGTTTTATCGTGGAAGAGCTCCTTTGACTTTCTTATTGTTTGACTTGAGTACTTCTTATAATCAGGATTTTTATGTGTTTGTACACTTATAAGAGATTTCTCCTTTTAGATTTTATATATATTTATTTTCCATTTAAAAAAAAAGCTTCCAACCAATGAAAGTCTCATGTTGGTTGGTTGTAATATGGTGTCCATATGTGAAATATTTGGTTTAGATTATTGAGGAACACGATTTTTATCATGGACGCTCTACACCAAATTTTTTTCCTTTCTCTTTTACACTCTTATATTTTTGTTTAGATCTGGAATACACGATTTTTATTATAGACTGCCTACACCATATTTTTTTCTTTTCTCTTTTACACTCTTATATTTTTGTTTAGATCTGAAATTTTTTTCTTTTCTTGATCTGGAAACAATTGGTCGGATTTTCTCGCTCGCGCGCGCGCCCGTATTTTAAGAGTGACTTAGAAGTTGAATTTTTTTACGATTTTTTGCAGGCATGTTTAGGACATAAAAACAACATCGCCCCCAAAAAACGAGAATTTTCCGACAAGGGACGGATTAAATATGAATTTTTTACGCGCCAAAAACTCAAGAACGCGAAACAACAAAACAGTCTACACCAAATTTTTTTCCTTTCTCTTTTACACTCTTATATTTTTGTTTAGATCTGGAATTTTTTTCTTTTCTTGATCTGGAAACAATTGGTCGGATTTTCTCGCTCGCGCGCATCCGCGTGCGCGCGCGCCCGTATTATAAGAGTGACTTAGAAGTTGAATTTTTTCACGATTTTTTGCAGGCATGTTTAGGACATAAAAACAACATCGCCCACAAAAAACGAGAATTTTCCGTCGAGGGACGGATTAAATATGAATTTTTTACGCGCCAAAAACTCAAGAACGCGAAACAACAAAACATGCACCTAGAAAATGAATTTTGAGCTGGTTTTTTGCAGACACTTCTATAAAAATACATATAGAGGATCTGCAAAAAACCAGCTCAAAATTCGTTTTCTAGGTTCATGTTTTGTTGTTTCGCGTTCTTGAGTTTTTGGCGCGTAAAAAATTCATATTTAATCCGTCCCTTGTCGGAAAATTCTCGTTTTTTGTGGGCGATGTTGTTTTTATGTCCTAAACATGCCTGCAAAAAATCGTAAAAAAATTCAACTTCTAAGTCACTCTTAAAATACAGGCGCGCGCGCGAGCGAGAAAATCCGACCAATTGTTTCCAGATCAAGAAAAAGAAAAAAATTTCAGATCTAAACAAAAATATAAGAGTGTAAAAGAGAAAAGAAAAAAATATGGTGTAGGCAGTCTATAATAAAAATCGTGTATTCCAGATCTAAACAAAAATATAAGAGTGTAAAAGAGAAAGGAAAAAAATTTGGTGTAGAGCGTCCATGATAAAAATCGTGTTCCTCAATAATCTAAGGGTTAGAAAAGCCTTTCCCATGGTGGGGAAAAACTTTCCTTTCCCATGTTAAACGTGGCCGGTGAAAGAAGCCATCATAGCTTTTTTTTTTTATTGCCCCTTTGCTCTCAAGCTTTGGAACAAGTTTACTTAGGTGGTAAATTTTAGTATCTAAAGTTCCTTTTTGATTTATGCAATAGAGGTTGTTCTCTCAAATGCAAAAAAAAAAAAAAAAGTATAAAAATATTAATTGAGGGCAATTATGCATATTCTCTATCATCTAACGGTGTGAATGAAATGAAAAAAGCACATAAAAACAACACATTTTCAAGTCATGCAAAACTTCCTTTCAAAAGCGTCAAGCTTCCATTCACACGAAGATCCATTTATTTCTCTTCACCGAAATGAAGAGCAAATCAAATAAGCTAAGATAAAAGAAACCTAAGTTGAAGCTCAATTAAATGGCTTATAAATATACATTGTCTTAAAAAATATTGGCGTAAGTTTGACTAATAACAAATAGTTTTTTCTTTAAAAAAAAAAACAAACAGGAGTTTTTTACTTTCAAATAAAAAACAAATATGAGTTTTTTTTTTTCTTTTTCTCTCAAGTCTTAATGTTTAGAAGAACCTTGATGACTTAATATATCACGTGTGAGTTAGAGTTTCATATTTGATGAAAAAGTTGAGGTTGAACAACGTATAAATGAGAAGACCTGCAAGCTTAATGTCTTAATGTTTTTAGTAGAGATGTGGTGTTCAATCTCACATGTGTGGTAGTTCTTAATTCAATATGAAGATCCAACTTAGTATGGCTCTCCTTCATGACTCAACAATGATATCAAAGGTTTGTTCGACTTTGTAGATGAGCGGAAAAGATTTCTAATGTGATTGCGCTTAACTAAATGTAAAAATCTAACCCAATAAGGTTCCCTAATGGCCCATCAGGATTGAGGAAAGGAAATTGTCTCCCAAACAAAATTGCTCACTCCCATGCAAACTGACGAAAATACCTCCAATGTGACTTAAGTGACGTTCGGTATATCCCAGCGTGACTTAAGTCACGCTCGATACATACCAACGTGACTTAAATCATGTTGTGTACAATGCCAACGTGACTTAAGTCACACTTGTTTTAGGTATCTTATGTTTTCACAAATTTTGCACAAAGATAATATTTTTTGAAGACCCCAAACATACAATATGTTATGTTCATTTTTTAAAAGCATGATATGTCTTAGAAACATCAATAACAACAATTCATTCGTGATTCAAAATAAATAATAACTAAAAATAGACAAGTACGCGTAATAAATTTCAAAATTAATAGAACACGACAAATTTATTTAGTTATACTTTCATATCCGTTCAAATTAATGAAGCGTTACGTTACATTACATTACATTATCCCTAAGGATGTTGTATCATCATGATGTTGGATTAAAATCAAATTCAAGAAGGTTTGCCAAAAATGTTGGCATTGAAGCGTCTTATACTTAGTGTAAAAATTTGCAAGTCTCTTTCAAAACTCAAATGAATGAAGAGAACACAACACACGTATTCTACCAAATCAACTATATAATTTATCACATCGAATCCCTTCATATAGGATGAGTCATGACAAAAAGGAATGCATTCCAATATATTCATTTGAACTTAATCCTACTGCCCTGCCAACTGACAAGTTTCAATTGACAGAGGAGCATGATCAAGCTCAAAACAACATCTTAGAAATGCATTCCCTTTTGTCACACTTATCCTATACGAAGGAATTCGATGTGAGAACCAATATAGCTGATTCGGCAGAATACATGTTGTGTTCTCTTCATTTTTGTGAGTTTTCAAAGAGACTACCAAACTTTTACGCTAAGTAAAAGACACTTCAATGCCAACATCTTCAGCAAACTAACAAAAATTAAACTAAAATCCAACAAAATAATGACACAACATAATAATACTACCTAAACATATTCATTTGGCCGAATCAAACTCTTGAGAATATATTCAGGCGACCTCAGCACCGTAGCATCTATCTCGATCCTCGGGAACATGTTGTGCTGACCAAATATCGAGAACATCCTCCTCACGTCGTCGTCATTTGTTAACTCCGTCCGACTAAACGTCAATCTCCGCTCTGAGTCAAACAATGGACGTTTATACCAAACATATTCCACCCTCCTCATGTCTCCGTGGTTGAGTCGTTGGTTGATTTCATCAAGTTGATCCTTCAGTTCCTTTAACGTAACATCTTCCTGGTCCTTGTAAAAATTAGGGTTTCCACCGTTGAAGCATACATGAGCATTGAATAAATTGTCCATTGTTTCAGATCTACACCATAAAAAATTAAAAACAATCAATGAAAACCTCATTCAAACATTTCATCAAACACTTGGAGTGCAAATTATACATAAACCCTAAAACTAAAAACTACAACCGAAACATGCAAACATCTAAACATTTAAGCAACATAAGTCATTTACATATAAACACTGTATCATTTCTTGCCAAAAAAATTAAAATTTAAATAAACCCTAAAACTAAAAAAATTCAAATTTAAGAGGGAAAATGTAACATATAAACATAAAATATCAATGGTACTTGATTATGAAAACTTACTTGTTATTGGAGTGGTGGGTGATTTGAAGTTGAAGAAATTTGAGGTTAGATGATTTGGGAGAGTTTTTAGAGATTTGAGAAGTAAAATGGAGAAATGAGGTATTACCTGGGTTATAAAAAACGCAGCGTGACTTAAGTCAAGCTGACATCTATCGAGCGTGACTTAAGTCACGCAGGTTATACACCAACGTGACTTAAGTCACGCTCTGTTTGTGTCAGCAACCAGAACACGCAGAATGCACCATTTCTCCCTGTTTTCATTCATCCATTCATTATTTCATTTTCATCCATTTTTCATCCATTTAATCAATAATTCAATCATTTAAGGTTAAAATACACAAATTCAATCAAAGTTATAATACTAAAAAATAAAACAAAAAATGTACCAAAATGTCATAAAAATGCGCAAAGGCGCGAGTGTAAATATAATACATCCATGTCATAAAAGAATAACAAAAAATATACAAAGTACAAACGTCACAAGACCTACTTCGCTGGACTATGGCTCCTAGTCCTCCTCCAAGGAACCGCCTCCTCCTGCAAGATGAGATACTCCGACTGGATGCCCTGCATAATAGTGGCAGCTACTGGATTTCCAAACACATCAGGACAACCAATTGCAATGTCCACTCTAGCTCTGACGTTCTCAATAATCTGCAGTGGGTCGGGAATCTGTCTGGCCCACTGCTGCTGAACAATAACCTCCTCGTAAGGAGGGACAGAAGTCGCATGCTCAGCAACAACATCATGGCAGCTCATGATGGAATGAGATACACTGTAGAACCATCTAATGTATCCCTCTTGACACTTCCACTGCCTAGTCGCTACAGTCGGTCGACCCCGAAGCGCCTGTGGAAGGACATGGAGCAGAAAGTCCTGAAAGGCCACAACAACCACCTTAGCCTGAAGAGCCTGAATATCAGTAGGAGATCTGGGGACGGTCTGCACATGTCTGTACTACCTGAGAACCCGCTCCGGCTAGTGAAGGCACATAGTCGTCTTGCTAGCCATGATCCAACCGGAGTACCAGCAAATGTCGTGGAAAGGCGTGATGTCCCGCCGGTCCTCGTACGGCCTCCAGACCACATCAGTATTGACCATCAGATCAATGATGTCACGATAGTGTGTATTATCAACATGGCCCCTGGGCGGTCTCGATCTAGCAGCAAGCGGTAGTCCGGATTCAGCCTCCTCGAAAAGATCTTATTGAAGTGCGCCAATATCCATCCCTACAAACAAATATTTCGGCATCATAAACGCATAAACAGGCACAATAATATCGTAATTCATTTATAATATGTTATAGAAAAGAAAAAAAATACTACCTCAAGTAAAGTCATGTAACCGCCACAAGCGATAATGTTCGGGCTCGTAGCAAGAGAAAGCAGGTGGTAGAGCCAAGCAAGTGTCATCCCGCCCCAGGAACATTCATGCATCGTGTCCAAATCCCCAAGCATTTCTAGCCGCAACAGCTGAACACTTTGTTGTTCTTGTTGGCGAAAATGGTGATGCCAACCAAGTACAACAAAAACGTTCTAATGCACTGCTTCCTAACCGTCACCTTCTCTGTAACACCCATACTAACTTTAACTAGTATATTAGCATGTGCGTTAAACTGATACTGGATACATTTAAAATTTTCAATAATAATAATACATCACAAATGAATGAATACAATTTTACTCGTTGTACAATTAATCCAATACTATTACAATACTTATACAATGTCCAAAACGCTCCTGAGCTGGTACACGACGAGCAACTGTACTCCATCCAGTATCTCTATGAAGATCTCCATCACGAACCTTTGATTTACCTGTAAACCTGCACCAGAAGGAATGGGATGAGACATAATGTCTCAGTGAGCTCCAGCCCAACCAACTGTTGGCAACCACAGGGAACCTAGGGTCGCCATGCCTACCTTGGCAATCTCGGGGATTTCCTATAATCGCCAAGTCTTTATCTTCCTATGACTTTAAGTCTTCCCATATCTTTAACTGCCTATAACTATAAATATGATCTGGCTTTAACTATAACTATAACTTCCTATGACTATAACTTAGTGGCCGAGGGGAAACCTAGGACCACATTCTGTTAACTGTCTATAACTCTAACTGTAAGTTTCCTGTGACTATAACTGTAACTGTAACTTTGACTATAACTATAAAACATAAAACCTATAAACAGTTCGATAGCAGTTTTATGTTAGTTGTTAGCGTTGAACAAACAATTAATCTGAGTTCATTTTACGGAGGGCACCCGGGTGGAGCAACCCCGAGATACGTCTCCCTATAAACCGGTGAAATTCCTATCATATCAGGCTAACACCGGACTCCCTATAAAACGTGTGGACAACCCTCTCGGAGAAGTCCCATCCGGCGAATCCCGGAGTCTGATGAACACGCCCTGTAACTGTAAAACGTGCAAGCACGCCAATATCTTTAATCTTTAATTCTTTAACTTTAACGTATAAACATATAATCTGTTACTATAATCATATAACATTCCTGTAACTTATAATCTATAACCTATGATTCATGGCTTATCGTTCTCATAAGCCACCTATAATCGTTGGAGAACCAACACTATAAACCTTATCTGTGACTATGCTTATAGAAACATTCCTATAATCCTCGTATTCTAAACTGAATACCTCTAAGATCTCTTATACCTAAAAAAAGGTTCTCGACTTAGTAAAGCTGTCTGCATTTCCTAAGAGTTATCAACTCACGTGCAAGGAATCTATCCATAAAATCCTTGCACTCATACTATGATTCATGCTTTCCTATCAAGGGATTCGACACATCGTTGTCATGTGCCGCCATTAGGGTTTAACTATTCATATAACCTTTACTTCCTGTAATTCCCATGCCTTGCGCATTCCTTGCTCCTCTAATTTCTCAATCAATAAAAGACTTTGGATGAGTTAAAATGGTGGTTAATGTTTCTAAAATATATTATAAGAAATCAGTTGCAAAAAGCCATGCCCGCGCGCACCAGGACCCCCAGAACAGCTCAACGAAGTTGGGCTGTCCAGGGTTGGTCGCTACAAGCGCCCCCTTGGTCGCTACAAGCGCCCCTGGTCGCTACAAGCGCCAGTGTGGTCGCTTGAAGCGCGGGCAGGCAGGGATTTTTCCTGCTTGGTCGCTACAAGCGACAGCCCGTCGCTACAGCGACCGTACCAGTAGAAAAATGTGTAAAAATGTGATTTTCCACCATTTTTGCCCAATCAAAGATACCCAAGCATCCAAAACATGCTAGGGATGATTTTCTATTACAAATTGATAGTTTAAAACATGTATGGGCAAGGAATTAGCAAGTAGGAAATTAGGGTAAAACTCTAAAACTTCTATAATTTCTCCTATGAGATCAAACGCTATAAAACTCACAAAAAGGGATTCTAAAACCCCTAGGGAGCTCACCTTAATCTTGATTTGGTGCTGGTTTAGCTTACTTGCCCTTTATCTCAAAACCCTAGCTTTTTGCCCCTTTTTCCTTAGCTTCCTCTTGCTCAAAATTAGTAACTTGCTTGCTTGCATGAAGATGGAGAGTTTGGGGGTGAAGTTTAATGATTGTTGAAGGATTGGAGGGAGGGCGCATGAGTGGAAGAAGAGAGAAGGAAGAGGAGTTGTTCTAGAGAGAGAAAGAAGTTTGTAGAATGAAGAGGAAAATGACTTTTGTCATATATAATACCCATGAGTGGTAATTACTAAAAGGCTTAATTGCATGTTTGGTCCCTTATGTTTATTTTAGTTTTCAAGTTGGTCCCTTATGTTTTAAAAGTTTCAATTTGGTCCAAAACGTGTATTTTAGGTTTCATGTTGGTCCAAAACGTGTATTTTAGGTTTCAAGTTGGTCCCTTATGTTTGCAACGTTAGCATAAGTTGGTCCCTTTCAAGTTGCTTTTTTACACCTGAAAGTAGGATTTTCTATTAAAATTTGAGCTCCAATTATGTTCACATTCAGATTCAAATTGAAATTGCATGGAAAACGACGAGAAAAACGGCCTAGAACATGTTTTGGACCAAATTGAAACTTTTAAAACAATAGGGACCAACTTGAAACCTAAAATAAACATAAGGGACCAAACATGCAATTAAGCCTTACTAAAATGCCATTACTCAAAACACCTCTGATACATCGTCTTAATACTGATAAATACTTAGGTCATAAGCGGGATATTACACTCTACCCCCCTTAAAGAAATTTCGTCCTCGAAATTTAGAAAATCATTCGAAGATCCTGAAAAGATAAATTCCTTCTACCTCTTTCTCAACTATGAAAATCTCCGGTTCCTTTTACTTGTTGGGATTCCATGGCAACTCTAATGTCTGACATGTAGATTGGTCACGTATCTCGATTAAACCATATTGAGTAAAACTTATTCTTTAGCCATGATTTCCATCTCTGTAAATCAAAACATGTGACAATCTCTTTCCAACCGAAGGGTCTGACGTATAATACATGACTATTACCTGTTAGGACGTATGGTTATCTGAACCAACTTTTCCATCTCATCTGACTATGATTTCTGTTCGACATATTCCTTACAAATCTAATTTAAAATTATTAAGTCTTGGATTTCACTTACCGAATTCTATCAGTTCTTCTTTAATTGACCGTTTAATCTTAACCTGAAGACGTCGGGTCGATCTGATTTTCCTCAATTATTCCTACTTTCCGAGGAATCTATTACATCACCTTCACTTCCAAAGAACTCTTGTCTTTAACTTACGCCTCGTAAGACGACCTTTTACTGTTACATTCGTATCATTCTTCATATAAATTTATTCTTACATTGAAAGACATCTGATATTGAGCAATCTCAAACAGAAGTAAAGTCTTTTACATATTTCTTCATGATTCAAATACAAGGTGATGGCTGAACTTACGGTACAAGTTCCTTTCTATCTGACATCCTGGTGTAACTGTTATCTCAACCATGTACATTGTTCACATTCCCACTGCGGGAAACCTTAAGGCTCTAGAAATCTTATGAGCCTCTCGTGCTCCAATTTAATTAATCAACAATAACGCGTAGCTAAAGGTCTTAGGAGCTTTATTCCTTCTAGGACTCTGACATTCTTGCATCATTCAAGATATTTCTTACTCATGGGATTGACACTTTCTTTAACAATAATTTTCAAACTTATGAAAGTCTTATATAAGTGACGTGTGGCATAAGTCGTCTTCATATCCTCATATAATACAGTCCATAGCACATAGCTTCCATACACGATCGAGTACGTGTACACTACTATCGAGTACACAGTACCCCGCATCATCATTGTCCAACTAACAGGACATCATACTTAATCAACATGCATTCAAGACAATGCCACGCCAACTTAGTCACTCTTCTTGCTCTTAACTCATACTTGAATTCTTTGAGTATCTACAATCCCATACATAACTATGATTATGTCCCTTTGACGTTATAACTTATTTCGTTCATGAACATTCTCTGTTCTCCAAAAGAAAACTCTATTCTGATCGCTATTCAAAATAGCACCCTTAAACTCTGAATCCTTTAATTCATGACTTGAATTCACGTAGCCTTTTACTATAAACTATGAATAATCCTCTGATTTGTGTACAACATTTCCTTCCTTTAACTATTAACATTAAGTTCAGGAATTTCTGAACTTCCCAACTGAGATTTGTTCGGTAACAACAAACATGTTCTGCTTAAACTTTCCTGTTAAAACCTTACCGACTCCGTACCACGATTACTAATACATGTCTCATGACTATAAATATGTTACACTACTATCTAAGTAGTATAAACTCTGCCTGATCAGTATACATAATACTAATCATAACCTGTTACATGCCTGTTACCTGCGACATGCTAGCATAACGTGGGTACGATGCGGAAAAACTACATGCCACTGAATAATTCCTCTTTGATTAAACTTACTATTCAAGTAACTTAAAGTTACTGAGCTAAACAGCTGGATCACCGTATTAGGTGTGGCCCTCTTTGCAATGTACTTATTGTGCTATAAACACATCCCTTTAAGTTATCAAACTACTTCGATTCTCTTGTCTTATGAGTTTCGAGGTCTGAAACATTCCTCGATTTATCTATTGAAAGTTCCTGTTAGCATTGATGACACATTCAAGTCATTACTACTTACAATTATTCTGTAACTTGAAAATTAATCTCTGAATGCCTTACTTGTAATTCCTCTGACAAGGACTTCACAAACATCCTTTTCTCTAAACTTCAGCTTTGATTTGTCTGTTAACTCATAATTGGATTACTTCTCCGCTGCGCCACTCTGATTTAAACATTTAACCTTGGAATAGAAGTAATACACCCCTATTACCATATAAAATCTCTTTGGCCAATCTTTTAACTTTATGACTTTGTAGTTACCATTCATGACCATCTTACCTTATGATTTCTCTTGTGGTTTAATCCACCTGTTAAACTTACTGATTGCTCGACGCTTGACTTTGCGTTTCCTTTCGAACATAACAAAATTCTTACTTTCGCGAAATACACCGAACCATGTAGACAGTCTTTAACGATGAATATGAGCCCAACGATGCTCCTATTAAAACAACTTAAGTTCATACTTTATTTACTTGTGGTAACTTCTAGAAACATTCTATAACTTCCGGAAATTCTCGTCTTTCATATACTTAATCGATTAATGAATCGAGTCTCATCATATAATTATCCGTAAGGATTTCACATCCACGACCTTTTTCCAAATCACTTAGGTCCTCATAACTCTGACATAACTCTTGGTTACTCCTCAGGTTCTTCCGGAAATAATCCGTCTGGATAAAACTCAACCTTTACCAGCTCTCCTATAAGTCCAAACACATACTACACCTCTTCGAGTATCCGATTAATAAATCTGTAAGCTTCAATACTTAACATTTTCCATTGGATCCTTCCTATAACTTATTACTGTATTCACAATTCCAATCTAATCTCGTTACCTGAAAAACATTCCATATGTCTTCTAGACCGTTGCCCTCTTCATGGTTTCGAACAATCCAAGGTATGTATTTTCTAGCATCTTAACACATACCAACATAGTGTGATCTTTGTCGGCTTACCCGAATACATGTGAAACGAGCCCATCGAAAGAGAATATTGAACTCCTTAACTTCAACCATAACTTTAACTGTAACTTATATATAAGTGACGTCCTTCCCGTTGCCGGAGCCTCACAATAGTTCTTGGCTAATCCTTGAAACCAGTCTGCTATAATCCATCAACATAAGATTCAATCTTAACTTCGTACCCTTACCTGGGTTTCCTCTGTCCAATATTTCGCTCAATCCATAAATGAGTCTCTTAACTATAGGATATTAAAATCTCATCCGTTTTAAGTGTGCAAGTCCTTCCACCTTACACACTATATCCTCACTGGAAGTCCAGAGTTTCCAATAATTAATTGATCATTCCTTATTCCAAGTCGCTGGGTTTGGTACCGTAATTCTCTAACTCTGCACCCGGAATAAAACTCTATTCCACTTTAACTTTTCAATTTGCGGTTCCCGTTGAGATTCCAAAACATTCCTTAGAGTATTTCCATAGTTCTTTACTGTTCATGTCTCCTCGGAGAAGGCATCGTTTAATGATGCGTCCAACTAGTTACGGTACCTGACCTTACTCTTTAATACCTCTTATATTCCTGAAACTTTGCCATTAACTGGCTCAGTTACTTCACTGTTAGAGAACCATCCTTTGACATTAAACACTTGCCAATTTCGTCTTAGAATCTGACGTCTTAACCTTTACCTTTCGTACACTTCTTTCCTCCTTGGTCACATTCAGCTCTCGGATATTCGTCCTAACTGTCATATACTAGACTGAGTTGATCAGGCTTAACTAGATGTGACATTTAGAACAACATCTGGAACCCAATGATTCCACTACTTTCATTGAATCTTAAATGACCCATGGCACGGTCTGAATCGACCTGCTCTGATACCAATTGTAACACCCATACTAACTTTAACTAGTATATTAGCATGTGCGTTAAACTGATACTGGATACATTTAAAATTTTCAATAATAATAATACATCACAAATGAATGAATACAATTTTACTCGTTGTACAATTAATCCAATACTATTACAATACTTATACAATGTCCAAAACGCTCCTGAGCTGGTACACGACGAGCAACTGTACTCCATCCAGTATCTCTATGAAGATCTCCATCACGAACCTTTGATTTACCTGTAAACCTGCACCAGAAGGAATGGGATGAGACATAATGTCTCAGTGAGCTCCAGCCCAACCAACTGTTGGCAACCACAGGGAACCTAGGGTCGCCATGCCTACCTTGGCAATTTCGGGGATTTCCTATAATCGCCAAGTCTTTATCTTCCTATGACTTTAAGTCTTCCCATATCTTTAACTGCCTATAACTATAAATATGATCTGGCTTTAACTATAACTGTAACTTCCTATGACTATTGTGCGCACCTCGTTTTTTTCCTCGGGAAAAAGACGCGCAAATCCTCCGAGGTCGTCCTCGAACGCTCGGAGGGCCTTTGTGAAGCCGCCACCAAAGTTTTTGTGTAAAGAGAACGTTGATAAACCCTTAAGTTTTTTTTTGTTGTAAAGGGAAACGATAATAAAACCCTTTGACGATGAGGATAAGGATTAGGTCATCGCAACCATTGTCGGGTTCGGGAGTCGATTACGCAAGGGGAAGGTATTAGCACCCCTCACGTCCGTTGTACTCAACGGGAACCTTCTATTTGGTTAAAGCTTGAATTGTTTTTTAATATTGCGTGCATGTTCATATATGTTAAAAATATAATAAAAGGGGGGAAAGAGATAAAAACAAACGAGAGAAAAAAAAGTTTTTATTATTGCGCTTGACAAGATGTCGATCTTGCTCCTACGTATCTCCCGGTAGTCGGAGAATTCAAAGCGTACGTAGTTCTTTGGTAGAAAAACGTACATGTGTTGGTTGATTTTAATTGGACGATGTTTTAACCGAATTCTTGCGATTAAAACGTAGCTTGTATGCTCGCTCTTGGAGACTTATTAAGCGTTTGTTCGTGAATCGCATTAGAATTGTTAAAAGGTACGTCCGTTAGAGTAAAGGGTTGAATTGGTCGCTATGGGACCAAGGGAGGTGCAATGGACTCATACAAGTCAATCATTGACCGAGTGGACTCAAACGAGTCGGGCGATTGTTCGATTGATCCACTGAGATCAAGAACGGGTACAATGGACTCGGACGAGTCGAACATTGACCGAGTGGACTCAAACGAGTCGAGGGGTTGAGTCTAATGGCCAACGGGGGACCAAAAGGTTTGGATTGACCACAAGGAGCCAAGATTTGGTTTGGTTAGGGTTGTTTATTGAAAAAGAGGAATGACGATTGTCCGAGCGACGAGACATACGTCACGCATTCGTACAATCGGGGCGATGGAGAGACATACGTCACACCATCCCTTTTTCATTCATGTTTTTGGTTTGAATCCTTTAGAAATCCCAAGGTGTTACAAAACATTTGGTTTGAAAACCCAAAATGGGAAGGTTTAGCAAATTTGCTAAAAAAGCGCAAGTTCGTCTCATTTTGCGAAAGTGCGAACATAAACGGTGTATGTTCATCTTTGAGTTTTGAACATCATGAACAATATTTATTGTTCAAGTTTAGATTGAAAAGATGAACATAGCTTGTTTGTTCATGTGGTTTTGAAAGTTTGGGAACATAACTTGCTTTGCAAGTTATCCACAAAATGGTCATACGAACTTGTGATTTTGTCAAAATTATGCAAAATCCTTGTTATGGTTTGAAGAACAGGGGTTTAAAAACTCTTAGGTTCTGAGCTCTGGGGCTAGAACCTCAAAAATTGGTCATTTTGACACAAAAACTCAGGTTCTGAGTTCTGTCATGATCGCACTGCGACCATGACTTCGCACTGCGAAGCATGCGAAATTTTGGGTTCAGAAGCTGTTTCTGAACCTTTGTTCAGAAACAACTTCTGAACACACTCAGGACCTTATAGATGGGTGAAAAACTTTGAGTTTTTGGGGTGAAAAAGGCTGGACAAACCAGTTTTGATGTTTTGAAAACCTTGGGATTTCTTTGAAATTCAAAAGGGGTTTTTTAGAATCAAATGGTTTTGAGCCAAAATAGCTATGCAAACACAATTGTAAATGCAAGATAAGTGCTTAGAAACTTACAGAACTCCTTAGCAAAGCTCCAGCTGCACTTGATTTGATTTGGTTGAAGGCTTTCACAAAGGTTTTGAATATTGGTGAAGGTTTTGGAACTTTGGAAAGCTTTGTGTTGGATGTATTGTTTCTGGTTATTTGTGGAGTTTTGTAGGCTAAAATGAGTAGAGTTTCTGCTCTTGAAATGCTGTTGTTAACTGTGTTTGTATCCTTGGGCATTGCCTTCTATTTATAGGCCAAAACCAAATCTTTGTCATCATTACAAAATCCTAAAATTCAGCTGATTTGTGGCTAAGATCAAGCTGAATCCCTTTGCATTAAATGCTAATGGATAGAGGCAACCTTGCCTTGTACCAAGGGGCAAGATCCAGCCTGATTTCAGCCACAAATTCAACCAATTCTAGAAGGTAATGATGAAGAACAAAGCTGATTTGCAATTGGCTAATGCTTGGGGATCAATCCTTGCAATCTCAATGGTTGGTCAATAAAAACGTGCACTGTGATGTGCAGAGATTGAGGGATGAAAAAGGCTATAATTGGCTGGTGTGAGAGGGTGAAAAGCTGCTGCAAAAACAGAGTAGGCAATCATGGTTTTTTCAAGTGAAAAATCCAGCTGGTTTGACTGGTTTTGGGAGGAGCAAGCAGGAGGAAAGTCCTCAAGCAGGTGGCTGGCAACCTTGTGGTGGTTAACAGGTCACATGGGAGGGACTAGAGCTGCCCAAGGGCAAGCCCACTTGCTTGTCACATGCTAGGTTGGAAGAAAAAGCTTCCAACCTTGGCATTAATGGCAAGTCCTTCAACTCTGGCTTTGCTTGGCCCAATTAGCCATGAATGCTTCTTAAAATAATTATGGAAGTGATATGCAACAAATTCTGGAATTAAATCAAAGAAACCAAAAATCTGCAGAAAAATCGCAGACTTCGCAGTGCGAAGTGACCTTCGCAGTGCGAAGTCCTCAATTTTGAAATGTTGACTTTTCTGTTGACTTTTGTTGATTTTTGACTTTTTCTCCCTCTTTTGATTCTTTTTGATTTTTTTGTTTTAAAATGCGTAGGACAAAATTAGGGTACTACAGCTGCCCCTACTTAATTGTGTCTTCGCATAGAGTGCGTGAGTGCCGAGGGCATCTCATGAACTCTTTGCGAAGATCAATTAAGTAAAAAGAAGGACCCGAATTTTGTCCTTCGCGAAATGCAAATGCAATGGTTGGTAAGGGTTGACCGTATCCAGCCGCTAACACTGGAGGTAGATCCACTGGGGGATGAAGGTAATCTTATCTAGGCACTGCTTCTAGAGGTCGATTCCTGAGGATGGTGATTTACTCTAGGATGTCACTAGAGATGGAACATTGATGGAGATAATCTATTCTAGGATGTCACTAGAGGTTGAACATTGAAGTAGGTGATCTTATCTAGGTACTGCTTCTAGAGGTCGATACCTAAGATGGAAGTGATCTACTCTAGGTACTGCTTCTAGAGATCGAACATGGATGTAGGTGATCTATTCTAGGTACTGCTTCTAGAGGTCGAACATTGATGGAGGTGATCTATTCTAGGTACTGCTTCTAGAGGTCGATACCTAAGCTAGGTGATCTTATTCAGGTACTGCTTCTGAATGTCGATACCTAACGAGCTGTGATCTTATTCAGCCGCTAACACTGAAGGTCGATACACTGGGGGAGGTGATCTACTCTAGGTACTGCTTCTAGAGGTCGATACCTAAACTAGGTGATCTTATTCAGGCACTGCTTCTGAATGTCGATTCCTAACGAGCTGTGGTCTTATCCTAAATAGGTGCCCCTGGTTGAATGTTGATGGATGTTGGTGAATATGTGATACTCACTGGAGGATCCTTGTTGAGGATGCATGTTTTATGAAATGAAATGCATGTGTATGAACGGTTTAAATATGCATGCATAAAATGAAATAATGTTGGTTGGGTGCCGAGCAGAGTCGGTCTTTGTTTGTGGTTGTGTTCATGACAGTTGGGCTTTCTCTTTTTTGGTTGGTTTTTTGTTGGTCGGTTTGGAAGGACAAGGTCCTTTGCCTACATACCCAAATGGGATCAAAACCGGTGTAGTTCGAGCCTAAGCCCGAAAATTTGTGTGGGTTTGCCAATAATGATTGGACTTTGTTTGGGGTTGAGACTCCCTGGGGAGTATCAATGAGGTTTGGCTTATGGGGATATAAGGATCATTTTGGAAGCATGATCGATATCCAGCCTTGTTTGGTGTTTGGATGCTTTAGGGTGTTTACTGGGGAATTTTGCTCCTCTTGACCCTTGGGGTTCTTGCGCTCCGCGTGCCGCGAGCTACACACTTGCCTTTGCTAAGGAGCATAAGTCCTTTGGTGCAATATTTTGGTAGGAATTACCGCAATTCTTTCAGAATTCACGAAGATTCAAAATAAAGCAATGTTTGTTTGTTTTTTTCTCTCTTTTGGAAGAAAATTCTTTTGTTTATTTCCCATGTTTTAAAGCATTTTCATCATGAATAAAACAAAATTTTATGCGCTACTGAGAACATAAAATAACAAAAGGAAATTTATTCAATGCAGATTTGACCTTTTGAATGGGTAAAAATACACAAAGTGAGAAGTGGGATAGAGAAAGACAAGAAAAAGCAAAAAAGAAAATGTTGGTTTTGGCACAACACATGCTATTTCCTTATGACTTCGAGATTTTTGTTTGTTGGAAGATGCTGATGAGACCGATTCCTCTCCTCTTGAATCTTGTCCGGAGCTTGGATGTTGCAGTCATTGCCTTTCTTTTTTTGTGTTAACCCCTAACTTTTGCCTGGATCGCTCTTTCGAGTTTTTCAATCCACCGGGGTGTATTTCCTTTTTTTGATGTCCTTAATTTTTGCCTAGACCGCCTTTTCAGGTTTTCAATCTAGCAGGACGCTCTCTATTGCCTAAACCGCCCTTTCAGGTTTTCGATTTAGCGAGCTTTTTTTTCTTCTTTTTTCTTTTTCTTTAGGCATAATACTTCTTGACTGCATCGGAGTTTATTGAGAGTGGGAACTCCTCTCCGTCCATAGTGGTGATGATCAGGGCTCCGCCTGAGAAAGCTTTCTTTACCACGTACGGCCCATCATAGCTGGGAGTCCACTTCCCTCGGGGATCTTTGTGGATAGGTAATATCTTCTTGAGCACTAGGTCTCCTTCTTTGAATTCTCGAGGACGGACCTTCTTGTCGAATGCTCTCTTGAGCCTCCTTTGATAGAGTTGTCCGTGACATATTGCCGTCAGACGCTTCTCCTCTATGAGATTCAGTTGATCGAACCTTGTTTGGACCCATTCAGCTTCTTCTAGCTTGGTTTCCATCAAGACCCTTAGCGAAGGAATTTCCACCTCTACGGGGAGAACAGCTTCCATACCGTATACTAAGGAGAAGGGGTTGCCCCAGTTGAAGTGCGAATGGCTGTTCTGTAGCCATGTAGCGCAAAGGGAAGCATCTCATGCCAATCCTTATATGTTGTCACCATCTTTTGGATGATCTTCTTTATGTTCTTATTGGCTGCTTCTACCGCACCGTTCATCTTTGGTCGGTAAGGGGAGGAATTATGGTGCTCAATCTTGAAATCTTTGCATAACTCCTTCATTGTCTTGTTGTTTAGGTTTGCCCCATTATCGGTGATGATTTTGTGGGGAGTACCATAACGGCAAATGATTTCCTTCTTGATAAATCGGGCTACCACTTGTTTGGTTACGTTTGCATACGAAGCTGCTTCTACCCATTTGGTGAAGTAATCGATGGCAACGAGGATGAAGCGATGTCCATTTGACGCTTTGGGCTCGATCATTCCAATCATGTCTATGCCCCACATAGAGAATGGCCAAGGTGAGGTCATGACATTCAGTGGAGTTGGTGGTACATGCACCTTGTCGGCGTAAATCTGGCACTTGTGGCAAGTCTTGGCATAGTGGAAACAATCAGCTTCCATGGTTAACCAATAGTAGCCCGCCCTTAGGATTTTCTTTGCCATTGCATGCCCATTAGCATGGGTTCCAAAAGATCCCTCGTGGATTTCTTTGATGAGCATGTCCGCTTCATGTTTATCCACACATCTGAGCAGGACCATGTCATAATTTCTTTTGTAGAGGGTATTTCCACTGAGGAAGAATTGAGATGCCAATCTTCTGAGGGTCCTCTTGTCAGTGTGCGAGATACTTTCTGGATACTCTTGCTCTTCGAGGTATCGCTTGATGTCGTAGAACCAAGGTTTGTTGTCAAGTTCTTCTTCGACTGATGCGCATACAACTGGTTTGTCTCTACGATCCATCCTTATGATTGGTGCTTCGTTGTAGGAATTTACTTGGTACATTGATGATAATGTAGCCAAAGCATCTGCCACCTGATTTTCTTCTCGAGGTATGTGGTGGAAATTGATTTCATCAAAATGCTTGATCAATTCTACAACCCGGGCTTGGTAGGGAATTAAATTGGGATGTCTCGTTTCCCATTCTCCTTTGACTTGATAGATGACTAAGGCTGAGTCACCGTATACTTCAAGGTTTTTGATCCTTAGATCAATTGCTGCTTCGAGGCCTAGGATACATGCTTCATATTCTGCCATGTTATTGGTGCAGTCAAAGCACAACCTTGCTGTGAAGGGTTGGTATCCATTTCTTGGGGAGATTAAAACTGCTCCGATACCGTGCCCCATGGCATTTGAGGCGCCGTCGAAAGCGAGCTTCCATTGAGCTCCTGGTTCTGGTCCTTCATCATCGCTTGTGACTTCTTCGTCATTCAAAGCTACGACATCTTCGTCCGGGAAGTCGAATTGTATGGGTTGATAATCCTCCAATGGTTGGTGAGCAAGGTGCTCGGATAAAACACTCCCTTTGATGGCTTTTTGAGCAACATATTGGATGTCGTACTCAGACAGCAGCATTTGCCAACGGGCTATCTTCCCTGTGAGGGCAGGCTTTTCGAAGATGTACTTGATGGGATCCATCTTTGATATCAACCAAGTTGTATGGGTCAACATGTATTGCCTTAGACGTCGAGCAGCCCATGCTAAAGCGCAGCAAGTCTTTTCAAGTGAAGTATACCTTGTTTCACAGTCGGTAAACTTCTTGCTTAGGTAGTAGATTGCGTGCTCTTTTCTTCCCGTTTCATCTTGTTGTCCTAACACACAACCCATTGATCCTTCAAGTACGGTTAGGTATAAGATGAGGGGTTTACCCGGAACCGGAGGTATTAAAATTGGTGGTTCTTGCAGGTATTGTTTGATCTTGTCAAAAGCTTCTTGGCAATCCTCATTCCAATGAACGGCTTGGTTTTTCCTTAGCAGCTTGAAGATTGGTTCGCAGGTAGCTGTCATGTGTGAAATGAACCTGGCGATGTATTTCAATCTTCCTAAGAAACCCCGGACTTCTTTCTCGGTATTTGGCGCTGGCATTTCTTGAATGGCCTTTACCTTGTCAGGATCCACTTCAATACCTCTTTGGCTGACGATGAAGCCCAATAACTTCCCGGATCTAACGCCAAATGTGCACTTGTTAGGATTTAAGCGCAGCTTGAATTTTCTTAGGCGTTCGAAAAGCTTTTGTAGATGGACTAGATGATCCTCCTCCGTTTGGGATTTGGCAATCATATCATCGACGTAGACCTCAATTTCCTTATGGATCATGTCGTGGAAAAGAGTCACCATTGCTCTTTGGTATGTTGCCCCGGCATTTGTTAATCCGAAAGGCATTACCTTATAGCAGAATGTCCCCCATGGAGTGATGAACGTAGTTTTCTCCATGTCCTCTGGAGCCATCTTGATTTGGTTATATCCCGAGAAGCCATCCATAAAGGAAAAGACTGAGAATTGGGCTGTGTTGTCCACCAATATGTCGATGTGTGGTAGCGGGAAATCATCCTTTGGGCTTGCTCTATTCAAGTCCCGATAATCCACACACATCCTAACTTTGCCATCCTTCTTCGGAACTGGCACAATGTTGGCAACCCATGTTGGATACTTGGTTACGGCTAAGAAACCGGCATCGAATTGCTTTTTGACCTCCTCTCTGATCTTGAGAGCCATATCGGGTCGAGTTCTTCTCAATTTCTGCTTCACTGGCGGGCATTCCGGCTTGAGTGGCAGCTTGTGTACAACGATGTTAGGGTCTAAACCCGGCATGTCTTGATACGACCAAGCGAATACATCCACGTACTCTTGCAGAAGCTTGATCAACTTTCCTTTCACATCCTCGTGCAGGGAGGCTCCTATCTTGACCTCTTTCTTATCCTCTTCGGTCCCCAAGTTGACCTTTTCAACTGATTCTTGGTGAGGTTGTATTACCCTATCCCCTTGATTTGCAAGTCTAGACAATTCTTCAGGCGGTTCATAATCGTCCTCTTCATCATCTTCCGTTTGATTAATCGGGCAATCGAAGTCATAAGGGTTTAAGGTAGTGTTGTTTTTGGAGGGTGGATTTGTAGATCTGCATGAGTATGATTTTTTTTTTAGGCTTTTTGTAGAAAAATTTTTTTAAAACAAAAGCAAAAAGAAAAAGACTCAAATGAACATAAAAGATTGCTTTTATTCATGATTGTAAACAACTTTTAAAACATGGGGGCCCCACACGACTAATCATTTGCCTTGGGCAGAGCTAAATGATTTTTTTTATTTAAAAGTAAAAAACAAACAAACATGGTTTATTACTTGATCCTGGTAATGATCTCGGGAATTGCGATAGCCCTCCAATTATTCAAAGCTTCATCCGAAGCGCAACGATACACCAAATCAGGCACGTCTTCATCTACATCTTCGAGTAGAGCCACTTGATCTTCATGGATAAACCCCGCACTGATGAATGTTTCCGAAATGGGGAGGATCCCTTGCTTTGTAGGCTTTGAGAAAGTTTCGGCTGATGGATGATACCCCAACCCGAAGCAATTTTTCTTCTCCGGTATGTCCACTAATTTGCCACATCCGGTGGATCGGCTTTCTTCTAGGGCCTCTCTTATCGCCCTCCATGATGACATGGCTGTCCTAGCCTCTTCCTTGGGCTTTGAGCTCAATGTCACGACATTCGCCACTTCCAAAGATTGGAATGGGACGTCCACAGCTTCTTCATCCGTTTCTATATAACGGAAAGATGAGAGATGGCTTACCATCATGTCCTCTTGCCCGGAAACTACAATCATTTGGTTATCAATGATGAATTTCAGCTTCTGGTGCAGGGTAGAGGTAATGGCTCCGGCCGCATGGATCCATGGTCGTCCGAGAAGACAACTGTATGTTGGATTAATATCCATGACTTGGAAGGTTATGGTGAAAACCTTAGGTCCGATTTGGACTGGTAAGTCGATCTCCCCTATGACGGCTCTTCTTGACCCATCGAAAGCTTTTACGACCAAAGCGCTGGGCTTCATTACTGTCCCTTCACATGATAGCTTGAGAAGGGTAGTCTTGGGCATGACATTCAATGATGACCCCGTGTCCACTAGCACTCTTGAGAGGATGTGGTCCATGCATTTCACGGAGATATGTAAGGCGCGATTATGAATGTGCCCATCGTCGGGTAGCTCATCGCCATTGAAACCCAAGTACCTACTTGAGGTGATATTTCCGACTATCCCGTCGAATTGGTCCACCGGAATGTCCTTGGTGACATGTGCCTCACAGAGGATCCGCAGTAGTGCTTCTCGGTGTGCTTCCGAGCTGAGTAGTAAGGATAGCATAGAGATCTTAGAGGGAGTTTGACCTAGCTGGTCAATGACTTTGTACTCGCTCTTTTGGATTATCCTTAGGAACTCTTCGGCCTCTTTTTGCGGGATTGTCTTTTGAGAAGGCCCCGCTTGGTTCTCTTTTTCCTCCACGCTCTTTTCTTTGAGCGGTTCTCTTGGTAGTACAGCTGGCGTCTTCCCGAGTTCTTTCGGAGCGAAGACTCTACCACTTCTAGTCATTCCTCCAACACCGGTAATATTAGTGATGCTGGGCTCGATTTTGGCTAGTGGTTTTCCTTCCACATAGGCCACAGGTTGGTAATTCCATGGTACCCTCTTTGTGCTTTCAAAAGAGAAGGGTGCAGGTACGTGGAATGTTATGGGTTGTATTGGCATTGGTACCTCTCTCCTTTGGTATGGGATCTCGAGAGGTTTTGGGCCGTTAGACTCTAAGGTAGCAACGTCCGTGCCATCCTTTATATAGCCAATTTGGATCCAACCTTGGTCCATTAACTCTTGAAGACAGCTCCTCAACTCTTCGCACTCATTCGGGTTGACCTTGCAGGCTTCACAGTTGGCGTGCACTTCCTCGAATAATCCAAAGCCGGTTAAACGCTCCCTTATAGTTGACAGGGGAGTCTTAACATTGGATATCCTTTTGACTGGACCAAAGTCCTCTTGTTCCTCCACCGCATTTACAGAGGGACCCGCATGCCCCGGCAATGGGTTGTTCTTCACATTGGGGCTTTCCTCTTTGAAGGATAACAGCTTCTTGTCAATAAGATCCTGCACCTTGTGTTTGAAAACTCTACAGTTTTCGACATCGTGCCCCACGGATCCTGCGTGGAAATCACATTTGGCGTTTGCGTCGTACCACTGTGGATATGGTGGCGACATTGGTGGTAGTAGTCTTGTCTCGACCATACCCTTTTGGATTAGGTACGGTAGGATTTGACCATAAGACATGGGTACAGGATCAAACTGCCTATTAAAACAACTGTTCCTTGAGCTCACTTGATTCTTTGATGGGTACCCGCCTTGTTGCTGTTGCTGTTGATTTTGCTGCGGCAACACTACTGGTTGTCGAGGTGGATTTGCGGGAATTACTTGAGGTGAGTAACGCCCTTGAGCCGTTGCTGCTGCCACATAAGGATAGTGGTAGTGAGGCATTTGATTCGGTGGTGGGTAGGATGGTCCCATTAGAACGGCATTTGTCTCCCCCTCTTTCTTTTTGTGAAAGTTGCTGGGGGGCTTTCTAGCTCCACCTTGAGCTTCTGAAGAGCCTTGGATTTTTCCTCTCTTCACTCCGTCTTCTATTCTTTCACCGACCATGACTAGATCGGAGAAACCGGCGGACGTGCTTCCAATCATCTTGTCGTAATATGGGCCTTGAAGTGTGCCCATAAAGGTGTCGACAAGTTCTCTTTCCAATAGTGGTGGTTGCACACGAGAAGCTAGTTCTCTCCACCGCTGAGCGTACTCCTTGAAGGACTCGTTGCTTCTTTGTAGGAGGTTTTGTAGTTGCATCCTATTTGGAGCCATGTCCAAATTATATTTGTATTGCTTTAGGAAGGCATCGGCTAGATCCTTCCAAGTTTGGACATGGGTACGCTCGAGCTGCATGTACCAATCCAAGGACGCTCCGCTTAAGCTATCTTGAAACACATGCACCATGAGTTTTTCGTTCATTGCGTAAGCTGCCATCTTCCTACAGAACATCCTTAGATGGTTCCGAGGGCATTGAATTCCCTTGTATTTCTCGAAGTCCGGTACTTTGAACTTCGGAGGAATTACCACGTCGGGCACTAGGCACATGTCCAAGGCGTTGTGGGCACCATATGAGCTGAACCCTTCGACAGCTTTCAACCTTTCTTCCAAAACTCGATACATTTGGGTGGTATCATTGTCTTGGTGGGTGGTGTCGGGAGCAGATTGCCTTAGCTGGCTATTTTCCACATCGTGGGGAATTACTTCATGCTGAGTAGTGGAGGTTCCTTGAGGACGACGCTCTTCATTCCTTACGGGGATTGTGAGCGGTGGTGGAGGTGGTCCTTGACCTTCATTTTCGAAGGGTGGGGTATAATTCACAGGTAAACCATAAGGAGGCCATTGCACATTGGATGCATCCGTTGCTGGGCGAGGGTGGCTTTCTCGTGCCGATAGAGCTTGCATTAATTCTAGCATTTGATCCATCTTTCCTTTCATTCCATCAACCTCTTCTCTCAAAGCCGCTTGAGTTTGTTCCAAATTGTCCATGATCCTTTGTTTGTTAGCTCGTGTTCCGTACGAGTGCTGAGTATCTGGTTCTTGGACCGAGGGCTTTCGGGGTTTTCGGGCTATGATTGCTTTGAACTGTTTAAATGGGCATGAATGAGTTTTTTTTTTTTGAAAAATGCATGAAGATGCGTGTGGATGTATGTATGCAAAATATGCGTTTTTTTTTTATTTTGCTTTATGGAGTTTAAAGGTGCACGATTAATATTTAGCAATTCAAAATATTAAAGACCGGGAAATTGATTATACTTCAAAATATATTTGATTAAATAACATTTGTTTACAAAGTGTAACTAATGCTATTACAAATCAAATAGCCGCTCGCTTCTCGGCTTTGCTCATCTCCTCCCTATAGAAATCTATGGTGTCTTTGCAGAACTTCATAAACTTCCGGATCTCCATAGGGATGACAAAGTAGGGCATGACCATCTCGGCCTCCGCTAGCTTCTTTGGAAGTTGGGTGATCACCAAATTTGAGAATGCGACCAATTTAGTGAAATCCTCACTTAATCGGGTGGCGTCTTGCCATACATACTCAATTACTTCCTTGCGCTGGTCTAGCTTGACTCTTGCACTTCTAATCTCATCGTGTAGTTGTGCAATGTGGTCCCCATGAGCTCTTGCAATCTTGTCGAGGTACTCTTCGAATTTCTTGATGTCTTCTTCGAGATGATTGCATTTTAGCCTCCCTTGATGAGAGAGACCCTCATGTCTTTGCCGCTGGACGCGTTCGGCTTGAAGCTGCTCTTTGTAGTCTTTCACTACTTCTTGGAGCTGTTGATTTTTCTCTTGGAATTTCAACCTCCATTTCCGTTGAGCTTCGATGGCTAGTTCGCCAAACTTCTTAAGCTCTTGGTTGGAATGTAAGATTCTTTCCAACTCTTCGTCCTTGGCCACAAGGTTGGCATCCGCACTAACCAAGCCGCCTCCTATCCAATCCCTTTTCCCTTCGGAGGTTCTTAGCCGTTTTTGGCATACTAGGAGAGAATGTGATACTTCATCACGATCTCTCTTCGTCCTAGTAATTTCTCCTAAAGCTTGGAGGTGCTTCAATTCTAAGTCTCCGTTTTTGTTTTGGAGTTCTTGAATTTTAGCCTTGAGGTCCTCCACTTCTTTGTTGGGAATGATTGCAATAGGTTTAAGTGTAGGAGGTTTTGGAGGGTTTGTAACCACGAAGGGTAACTTGATTGCTTTGACCCTCTCCTTCACCCATTGAGTATAAAGGGGTTTGGCGACACAGTTTCTCTTGCCGACCCTTCCCTTGCGTACTTGGCTCCATGCTCCCCGGATTCTCTCTAGCAATGCCGGGTCTTGATCGCCTTCCCTTAAGTAGAAAGCTTCCAACAAAAGGTCATTAGGTTTATCCTCCATTGAAAAACCTAGTTGTCGGAGAGAAAGGACCGGATTGTAATTAATACATCCCTTAGTACCAATGAGGGGTACGTTGGGGAAGTCCCCGCAGCTGAGGATAATTTCCGGGTCCTCTAAGTTTGGTGAAAACCAATGGATGTCCTTCTCGGCGAGGGTTGTCATCCGTTGCGACCATTTGAGCTTGGCCCGGTTTTCCACAAAGTCTCGGTTTCTTGGCATGTGGGACATCATCCAAATTTGCACCACGGGAGTGCAACAAGTAATTTTGCGTCCCCTTGCTTGTTCATGCCTAGAGTAGAGGGTATGATAAAAATCCGCTAAGATTGTAGGAACTGGATTTTTAGTCATAAACACCTCTAGAGCCGGAAAGTCTACGAAATCATCCATGTTGGGGAATAAGACAATCCCGTAAACTAAGAGGGCTAAGATGGCGTTGAATGCCATTACCTCTTTATTGGCTAGTAAATCCCGAGCTTTGGCTTCCAAAAACTTTCTTGAAAATCCCTTAAGGTTCCCTCTAACTTCCAAGTTAGATGCCACTTCTTGGGTGTCGAGGTATAAGGATTCGGCGATAGCTTCAAATGTAGGATCCCTTCCCGGACCGAGATAGAGTTCATGACCTTTCATGCTACAACCCAAAATCTTCTCAAACTCTTCCAATGTTGGTGCTAGTTGGAAGTCTTGAAACGTGAAGCACCGTAGAGGTGGGTCGAAGAATTGCGCCAAAGTGGTTAAGGCGGTTGAATCTATTCTCACGGGTAAAAGATCAAGGATTAGCCCATAGCTTGCCTCAAAGATGTTCTTGTGGACCGAAGAGAGCCTCTTGCTTAGAGCTAATAAACTTTCCACCCTAGGAGCTTTAATTTTGAAGGCGAGCGTATTCTTGTTCCCGGAATCCATATTTCTTTTTGCTAATATTTGTTCGTTCTTTTTAAACTCCTATAAAGCAAAACGATGCGAAAATTACTTTCATGAATGCAAATGTTATGCAAGGGTATGGTTTATGAAGGTTCGGAACTTCCCCCCATCCTCACATGTAGGCTCTAAATTGGGAAATCTCCTAAGAAGAGGTCCTTAGAGTCATAGACCTCACATGGAATTAGGGTTGTCTATGGACATACGTCGACATGACTTCAATTAATTCCACGTGAAAATCTCATCTAAGCGGGGTTGGACATCCCACCTCACGGACATACGTCAACGCGGGCTTCCGCACACAACCTCCTTCTAACTTAGTGTTTTTCTCAAGCTCGGGTAGAGAGCCTCACACGTCCGGCATTAACCCGAACAATGTGGAGTAACATCACTCAAGTAACCCCCGCATTTGATATATATAATATGAATATAAAGCAGATAAAGCAAGATATAAACATAAAACATAAATATAACATGTATGAATAAAATAAATAAACATGGCACGCAAAGAAAATAAAACAATTGTCTTTAAACCAAATAGGTTAGGCTTGACTCGCTAGTGGGAACAGCGTCCCCAGTGAAGTCGCCAGCTGTGCGCACCTCGTTTTTTTTTCTCGGGAAAAAGACGCGCAAATCCTCCGAGGTCGTCCTCGAACGCTCGGAGGGCCTTTGTGAAGCCGCCACCAAAGTTTTTGTGTAAAGGGAACGTTGATAAACCCTTAAGTTTTTTTTTGTTGTAAAGGGAAACGATAATAAAACCCTTTGACGATGAGGATAAGGATTAGGTCATCGCAACCATTGTCGGGTTCGGGAGTCGATTACGCAAGGGGAAGGTATTAGCACCCCTCACGTCCGTTGTACTCAACGGGAACCTTCTATTTGGTTAAAGCTTGAATTGTTTTTTAATATTGCGTGCATGTTCATATATGTTAAAAATATAATAAAAGGGGGGAAAGAGATAAAAACAAACGAGAGAAAAAAAAGTTTTTATTATTGCGCTTGACAAGATGTCGATCTTGCTCCTACGTATCTCCCGGTAGTCGGAGAATTCAAAGCGTACGTAGTTCTTTGGTAGAAAAACGTACATGTGTTGGTTGATTTTAATTGGACGATGTTTTAACCGAATTCTTGCGATTAAAACGTAGCTTGTATGCTCGCTCTTGGAGACTTATTAAGCGTTTGTTCGTGAATCGCATTAGAATTGTTAAAAGGTACGTCCGTTAGAGTAAAGGGTTGAATTGGTCGCTATGGGACCAAGGGAGGTGCAATGGACTCATACAAGTCAATCATTGACCGAGTGGACTCAAACGAGTCGGGCGATTGTTCGATTGATCCACTGAGATCAAGAACGGGTACAATGGACTCGGACGAGTCGAACATTGACCGAGTGGACTCAAACGAGTCGAGGGGTTGAGTCTAATGGCCAACGGGGGACCAAAAGGTTTGGATTGACCACAAGGGGCCAAGATTTGGTTTGGTTAGGGTTGTTTATTGAAAAAGAGGAATGACGATTGTCCGAGCGACGAGACATACGTCACGCATTCGTACAATCGGGGCGATGGAGAGACATACGTCACACCATCCCTTTTTCATTCATGTTTTTGGTTTGAATCCTTTAGAAATCCCAAGGTGTTACAAAACATTTGGTTTGAAAACCCAAAATGGGAAGGTTTAGCAAATTTGCTAAAAAAGCGCAAGTTCGTCTCATTTTGCGAAAGTGCGAACATAAACGGTGTATGTTCATCTTTGAGTTTTGAACATCATGAACAATATTTATTGTTCAAGTTTAGATTGAAAAGATGATCATAGCTTGTTTGTTCATGTGGTTTTGAAAGTTTGGGAACATAACTTGCTTTGCAAGTTATCCACAAAATGGTCATACGAACTTGTGATTTTGTCAAAATTATGCAAAATCCTTGTTATGGTTTGAAGAACAGGGGTTTAAAAACTCTTAGGTTCTGAGCTCTGGGGCTAGAACCTCAAAAATTGGTCATTTTGACACAAAAACTCAGGTTCTGAGTTCTGTCATGATCGCACTGCGACCATGACTTCGCACTGCGAAGCATGCGAAATTTTGGGTTCAGAAGCTGTTTCTGAACCTTTGTTCAGAAACAACTTCTGAACACACTCAGGACCTTATAGATGGGTGAAAAACTTTGAGTTTTTGGGGTGAAAAAGGCTGGACAAACCAGTTTTGATGTTTTGAAAACCTTGGGATTTCTTTGAAATTCAAAAGGGGTTTTTTAGAATCAAATGGTTTTGAGCCAAAATAGCTATGCAAACACAATTGTAAATGCAAGATAAGTGCTTAGAAACTTACAGAACTCCTTAGCAAAGCTCCAGCTGCACTTGATTTGATTTGGTTGAAGGCTTTCACAAAGGTTTTGAATATTGGTGAAGGTTTTGGAACTTTGGAAAGCTTTGTGTTGGATGTATTGTTTCTGGTTATTTGTGGAGTTTTGTAGGCTAAAATGAGTAGAGTTTCTGCTCTTGAAATGCTGTTGTTAACTGTGTTTGTATCCTTGGGCATTGCCTTCTATTTATAGGCCAAAACCAAATCTTTGTCATCATTACAAAATCCTAAAATTCAGCTGATTTGTGGCTAAGATCAAGCTGAATCCCTTTGCATTAAATGCTAATGGATAGAGGCAACCTTGCCTTGTACCAAGGGGCAAGATCCAGCCTGATTTCAGCCACAAATTCAACCAATTCTAGAAGGTAATGATGAAGAACAAAGCTGATTTGCAATTGGCTAATGCTTGTGGATCAATCCTTGCAATCTCAATGGTTGGTCAATAAAAACGTGCACTGTGATGTGCAGAGATTGAGGGATGAAAAAGGCTATAATTGGCTGGTGTGAGAGGGTGAAAAGCTGCTGCAAAAACAGAGTAGGCAATCATGGTTTTTTCAAGTGAAAAATCCAGCTGGTTTGACTGGTTTTGGGAGGAGCAAGCAGGAGGAAAGTCCTCAAGCAGGTGGCTGGCAACCTTGTGGTGGTTAACAGGTCACATGGGAGGGACTAGAGCTGCCCAAGGGCAAGCCCACTTGCTTGTCACATGCTAGGTTGGAAGAAAAAGCTTCCAACCTTGGCATTAATGGCAAGTCCTTCAACTCTGGCTTTGCTTGGCCCAATTAGCCATGAATGCTTCTTAAAATAATTATGGAAGTGATATGCAACAAATTCTGGAATTAAATCAAAGAAACCAAAAATCTGCAGAAAAATCGCAGACTTCGCAGTGCGAAGTGACCTTCGCAGTGCGAAGTCCTCAATTTTGAAATGTTGACTTTTCTGTTGACTTTTGTTGACTTTTGACTTTTTCTCCCTCTTTTGATTCTTTTTGATTTTTTTGTTTTAAAATGCGTAGGACAAAATTAGGGAAGTCCTCAATTTTGAAATGTTGACTTTTCTGTTGACTTTTGTTGACTTTTGACTTTTTCTCCCTCTTTTGATTCTTTTTGATTTTTTTGTTTTAAAATGCGTAGGACAAAATTAGGGTACTACAACTATAACTTAGTGGCCGAGGGGAAACCTAGGACCACATTCTGTTAACTGTCTATAACTCAAACTGTAAGTTTCCTGTGACTATAACTGTAACTGTAACTTTGACTATAACTATAAAACATAAAACCTATAAACAGTTCGATAGCAGTTTTATGTTAGCTGTTAGCGTTGAACAAACAATTAATCTGAGTTCATTTTACGGAGGGCACCCGGGTGGAGCAACCCCGAGATACGTCTCCCTATAAACCGGTGAAATTCCTATCATATCAGGCAAACACCGGACTCCCTATAAAACGTGTGGACAACCCTCTCGGAGAAGTCCCATCCGGCGAATCCCGAAGTCTGATGAACACGCCCTGTAACTGTAAAACGTGCAAGCACGCCAATATCTTTAATCTTTAATTCTTTAACTTTAACGTATAAACATATAATCTGTTACTATAATCATATAACATTCCTGTAACTTATAATCTATAACCTATGATTCATGGCTTATCGTTCTCATAAGCCACCTATAATCGTTGGAGAACCAACACTATAAACCTTATCTGTGACTATGCTTATAGAAACATTCCTATAATCCTCGTATTCTAAACTGAATACCTCTAAGATCTCTTATACCTAAAAAAAGGTTCTCGACTTAGTAAAGCTGTCTGCATTTCCTAAGAGTTATCAACTCACGTGCAAGGAATCTATCCATAAAATCCTTGCACTCATACTATGATTCATGCTTTCCTATCAAGGGATTCGACACATCGTTGTCATGTGCCGCCATTAGGGTTTAACTATTCATATAACCTTTACTTCCCGTAATTCCCATGCCTTGCGCATTCCTTGCTCCTCTAATTTCTCAATCATTAAAAGACTTTGGATGAGTTAAAATGGTGGTTAATGTTTCTAAAATATATTATAAGAAATCAGTTGCAAAAAGCCATGCCCGCGCGCACCAGGACCCCCAGAACAGCTCAACGAAGTTGGGCTGTCCAGGGTTGGTCGCTACAAGCGCCCCTGGTCGCTACAAGCGCCAGTGTGGTCGCTTGAAGCGCGGGTAGGCAGGGATTTTTCCTGCTTGGTCGCTACAAGCGACAGCCCGTCGCTACAGCGACCGTATCAGTAGAAAAATGTGTAAAAATGTGATTTTCCACCATTTTTGCCCAATCAAAGATACCCAAGCATCCAAAACATGCTAGGGATGATTTTCTATTACAAATTGATAGTTTAAAACATGTATGGGCAAGGAATTAGCAAGTAGGAAATTAGGGTAAAACTCTAAAACTTCTATAATTTCTCCTATGAGATCAAACGCTATAAAACTCACAAAAAGGGATTCTAAAACCCCTAGGGAGCTCACCTTAATCTTGATTTGGTGCTGGTTTAGCTTACTTGCCCTTTATCTCAAAACCCTAGCTTTTTGCCCCTTTTTCCTTAGCTTCCTCTTGCTCAAAATTAGTAACTTGCTTGCTTGCATGAAGATGGAGAGTTTGGGGGTGAAGTTTAATGATTGTTGAAGGATTGGAGGGAGGGCGCATGAGTGGAAGAAGAGAGAAGGAAGAGGAGTTGTTCTAGAGAGAGAAAGAAGTTTGTAGAATGAAGAGGAAAATGACTTTTGTCATATATAATACCCATGAGTGGTAATTACTAAAATGCCATTACTCAAAACACCTCTGATACATCGTCTTAATACTGATAAATACTTAGGTCATAAGCGGGATATTACATTCTCCTCTTCCTCCTCCTCCTCCTCATCGTCATCAGCAGTAGGATGCTCCAACTCATTGCACCTATGCAAGAGTGTGTCATACTGTCTCATCAGGGTAGTGATACTAATATACCTACCACACTACTTTTTTGTCTCATCAAAAGCCTCATCCTCTATCATACCTAAACCCTCCAGCAATTCATACCTCTCTCGTAGTCTACATCCTCATCACTCATGAGCCTCCTAACGATAGGGATGTGTAGAAGACACGCCACATCATCTACTGTGACAGTCATCTCCCCTACGAGCAGATGGAAGTTGCTGGTCTCCTCATGCCATCTCTCTGAGAAGGCGGTGATGGGGGAAGAGTTGATGTTCACGTACCCAGTATAAAGGAGGGGTGCAAGACCGGATTCCTCCACCCCCTGCCAGAACCAGACATGTTCCTGTGTCTCGGGAGTGTCAGGTTCTCAATCTTCTTCTTGTGCGAGACAGCGTTCAAATTATGCGTCCTCTAAAACTGAAATACAAAAAATTAAACGAACAACAAACTGTTAAAAATATAAACATATGAATAACTAAAAAAGACATAACAATTTAATCGTAAAAAACAATAACAAATTAAACATTTTAACATAACAATCAATAGTAAAATTAAAATAAAATAAACAATTAAATTGACGCGTAACTAAATTAACGCGTAATTAAAATATTTTAACATAAAAATTAAATCGTAAAATTAAATTAAAATAAACATATCAATTGACGCGTAATTAAATAAAATTAATCAATTATACTTATTTCGGCATCACTCCAAAGTTGGCATGCCACGTGTTTACCGAAATTTGGTAGGAGCGACAAGTCAGTAGGGCCCCCAGGAAAGCTTTACGGTACGACCTCCTCCTGAGTCTGATGGGCGGCCTCACCCTCCTGCTGCTGAGCCGCCTGGTCGTACTGAGGCTGATACTCTTCATGTTGCTGCTGATGTTGGGTGGGGATATTGAACCAGTGGACTTTGGGTGTCCCTTTTCTCTTATGTGCTTTCTTAATCAAACCTATAATATTTTCATTACAGAATACTCAATGAAAGCAACGATTAGTATGACTTAAACACATGAGAGGAGCTCAAGAAAAAAAGACTAGTCATGTTGGGGATACTTTCTTAAGTAATTTTTTTTATAAACTTGGTATCCGGCCTGAGTACCGACTAATATGAGGGGACCAATCCCTTCATCCATTTGTTGGGACACATTTTAAAGTCAGAGCAAAGCTCTATGTGGACTAGCACACCAGAGTTGACACTAGAGAGAATCAAACCTAAAACCGAACACACTTTAAGGTCTCAAGTCAACACTATCAAATAAAACCAAGCGAGTTTCTTAAGGTAGTTAGTTTCCCCAAAACCGATCCAAATCGCATTGGAAAAAATGTTTTGGAGATACCAATTTTTTTCTTTCTTTCAAAAAAAATTCTTAACAGCATGTATAAATATTTTAAGGGTATCGATTTTTGTTTGGGAGTTATTTATAAATATTAAATTACTTAAACTCGTGTAATATAAATAAATAAAATATATTAATAAGTGACCTTTCCATTTCCTTTATAAGCAAAAAACCTCTAAAAAAATTGTTCTTCTCATTCTACCAATCGTGTAGTCTTTTTAATATCTTTTAATTTTTTGTCTTATATATTTGTCCTCACTATATTTGATCGCCAATCCAATGCAGTTACACATAGGGGGTGTAACGATTCGGTCTGGATCGGTTTTTTATCAAAAAAATGTATGAACCAATAAAATCTTTATTGGTTCGGTTTTTACTGGTTTTCAAAAAAGAAAACGAACCAAACTAGTCGGTTTGGATCGGTTCAGTTGATTGGTTTGTTTGAAAATACAATTAAAAAAAATCTATATTTTAACAAATTTGTATTTCATGTATACAACATATTCAAATATTTCATGGAACTTTGTTTTCCATGTTCTCTGTTTCAAACTACTTTTTATACTAACAGGAAAAAACTAACAAGAGATGGACGATCGATCCCAGCAGCGGTGATGAACGATGAGTTAGGTGTAACTGGCAGCTAGTGTTCTTTTTTAGTAGAAATGAAATAGTGTGAGTGATGAGATGAGATGATGATGAGAGAAAGTGAATGAATTAAGGAGTATTTTATGTTGGACTTTAGTTTTGAGCTTAATCATAAGTGTGTGTGAGGAGGGATAATATTACTAAAATGGGGAGTGAGGTTAGCATTGGTTCGGCTCATCGGTTCTTTGAATCTCAAAATTATAAACTGAGAACGGAACCAAACTATATCGGTTTAGGTTGGTTAGGTTCGATTTTGAACCTAACCGAACAAGGTCGGATACTTTTTCGGTTTGGTTTGGTTTGGATTTTCGGTTTCATCGGTTTTGTCCGAACCACTTACACCCCTAGTTACACTAGGGGAGCATCCACCCTTCAATTGCGTAGTTTTTTTTTTATAAGAAGTTTTTCTAAATTGAAGGTGTAACACTCCAAGACTGCTTTTTGCTTTTAGGATTGTTAATTGACTTTACAAACCAACACAAGTATTTTTAGTGTGTTTTATCATTACTCACAAGTTTTATGGGAAACTTTTCAGAATGTCATCTATTTCAAAATTGTTCCAAGTCAAACACGCTTAATTGCAGAATTATTATTGTATGCATTATTGAAATGAAGAAGCATCTTGTTGATATAAGTAGTACCAATAAATCCATATAAGCCCTCCAACTGTATAGTCTCATTCCTACATAATCTAAGGACTCATATCATTTCGATGTTGTTTGGTTCATTCATGCGTCCCCTTCCTAGAAGCATGCCAGGAGTGGCTCACTGTACGTGCCATACTCATCGGCCATGACTTGCCTCTCTCAACGTCACATCCCGCACCAATTTCTGCTTTGTTTATCCCCCAACACATTCTACTGGGAGATGTATGTTCAAATACCTTTTCTAACACCCGAGTCTACTTCAGGATTGCTGATTGGTCTCAAAAACCAACACAAGTCTTTTCAACGTGTTTGTCATCACACACTTTGGAAACTTTCTAGAAGGTCATCCATCTCAAAATTGCTCTAAGTCAAACACACTTAACTGCAGAGTTCTTATAGTATATATGATCTATTGAATGGTAGACGCATCTTGTTGATGTATGTAACATTCAACCATATAGTCTCATACCAACACAATTTTATGCACCCTCTCAATTCGCTGTGATTGATTCATTCATTTGTTTTATGCCTAGAAGCATGTCATGAGCCGCTCATTGTACGTGCCATACTGACAAATGATCACTCCTGACCTTTGGCGACACAAAAATTATTAAAATCTTATTTGTGATCTACTAGGTCAATTTTTTTTTTTAACCTAGTGTCACAAGATGGATTAAATAGTGTTGATTTGATTTCTATCGAAAATAAATTGCTGAAGACCTTGATTGTGAGACGATTATTAATAATTTTACAACAGAAAACGTAATGAAAAATCAACTCTAATGCTTATGACTGCACGCAGGGCAAAAAAATCATCATAAAATTAATTAGGACCTCCACTTATACAAACAATCTAAAGTCATAATCTAAACATAAAATAACTATCAGAATGTATGTGGAGATCAATCATCACATGACCATATTTAGTTATATGTTTTTCAATATGTACTCTTCCATAAATGGTGGTCAAAGGCACTAATAATATGTACAAAGATTTGGAAGCCAAACTTAAGAATTGTAAATCAAATAAAAAATGCTGGTAGCTCTAGAAAGCAAAGTTGATTTAGCCCAATAATGTGATCTTTACCATTGATTTATGTATATAAAAATTACGAAGACCAAAATTAAAAGAATTTGTGGACATTGTTTATTGGTAATTAACATAACCGACCATAAAAACCGTATCAAATCATGAAAAATTGTGTTATTATAATTTGCAAAAGCTTAAGCAAAACGATAGAGAACCTACTTAATTTTCCATTCATAATATATCCTTGTCTTTCTTCCCCACATCTTCATATTCTCCTTTTATTTTTTATATATATGTTGAGATTCTTCAATCATAAAGCTAACTTTTTTTAAGATTATTCAAGAATATATAAATATTAGAAAATAAGTATGATAAATAAAAAGCACATTATTGTAAGAATGCCCTTATGTGTACAAAAGAATTATAGATAAATTCATTAAAACTAAATAAGGAGAAATGGTTAGTTAGTTAGTTAGTTAGTTAGTTTGGTTTGTTATGTAACCACCAAAATTTGGTCAGACCTATGTATGACAAATTTTGATGATAAAGTCACATGGAGGTTCTGATGTAGGTCATTCCCTACCACAATATTTTGTTGACAAAATTCCCTACCTCAATTTTAAAGTGAAAAATAAAATTTCAGACCCCACAAGTAATTTCTTTCTGACATTGATTAAATTCGCACCCCCCTTGTTTTGTACACTGCATATGCAAAACACAGAATGTGCAAATGAGATAAAATTGGGTCAAATTTTTTGTTTTGCAATATTTCAAGTTGCAACTGAGTCTAAGGTTCTTTCCGGGAAAGATGGCGATGTTAATTAGATTTTGTTGGATCACCTTAGTTATTTATCTATAAAAAAAAAATTTGGGAATAAAAATATAGATTTCTTTGTTTGAACTAGATACGTTATCATACATTTTTTTCATCTTTTGTGACAAAAATCATTCGATTTTTCCCAAGAGAATATTTTTTCAAGTTCTCTTATGTTTTTAAATCATCCATAATGGAGTAAACTCATTTGGATGTTTAAGTGGTCTTGTGTGCGCACACAATTTATTTTATAACTATTTTAATGTTAAAACTAATAAACACTCAATATCTTCAACCTAGCATTTTAAAAAATATTAAATATGTCTCATTAATAATTTTACATCATTACATATTTCAACAACATACAATTATTAAAATACAAATTATAGGGCCTTTGTAAACGAAGAGGGAGGGTGCTTCCAAAGACATTCTTCTCTATCCATACAAAAAATTTCCGCTCACAATGAGGATGTTTATTTATTATTTAACATGGTGCTAAATATGTGAAACTCTGAACAACTTTATTTTATTGCAAGCTCCCTGAGCTCAGAAGAGGAAAAAAAATGGAAATACTGGTTTATTATTAATCATGTTTTTATGCTTCGAAAAAAATATAAACTTTGAAAGTATAGGAATAGTTTTCATGTTATTAAAAATGTTTTTACCTTTATAATGTTGCATGATTAATTTTATCAAGTATGAAACTTTGAAGAATATTAATCCGAAGTTAATCATGACGGAAGTGTTGAAAAATCATTTTGACCACATGGTCTCCAGTATGTTGTACGATGTTCTATTTTAACAAAGTTATATCGTTAGCCTCAACTTCACAAATTTATTCTAAACCAACTTTTAAAAATTTTGTTTATTTTTGCACTTTTAATTTTAAGTTGAAACCCTAAACAATTTCTTTTGTTTTTGTGCAAACAAGTTTTCAATTTGTAAAGATGTTGATGTTAAGCACACCACAATCTCTTTAGGTACGATTTTTATATACTACTTGTTGAGACAATGTATACTTGCACTAATTTTGTATTGAAAAAACTTATATTTTTCAATGCAACAAGTTTTTGTCACCATTACCGAAGATTGCAAGGTGTTAAGATTTCAACTAGTTTTGATAGATAGTTAGCTTGTTTTATTTTGTTAATAATCTCTTAGTGATTACCTAATTGGTGTGATTTGAATGATCATGTTACAATCATCACCATAGTTTCAATTTGATCCTGAGATAGAAATTACTAAAATGCAAGTTGTTCAAATCTAAGACAAACGATGACTTAGAGCAACTTTGAAGCAAATTTCAAGGCCAACAACAAGATAAAAATGGCTTTGGTAACAACCATTGGCATGACTAATGACAGAGAGAGAACCATCATCAAGTATGCCATGTTTGATCCAAACTTACTGTTGGAACAAAATGTATGAACAACTCTCTTTTGGATAGGGGGAGATTGTTGAAACAAAATGTATGAACAACTCTCTTTGAGGTTTTGATGATAACAAAGTGTTAAGAAGAAAATTGGTATTGCTAATGCTTTGTTCTAAGTTGTGCAGAACCATGTTCTTAATGATTCAGTAACTAATATTGGTTTTGTAAGAACAAACTAAGAGCAAGAAGGAAAGCATAGAAGCCTTGTTGCAAGTCTGAAGCAAAACTGGTCAGAAGTAGCTTCTGAAGGCAGAGTCTGAAGACTGCGTCTGAAGGGTGCTTCTGAAGGCAGAGTCTAAAGACTGCGTCTGAAGGGTGCTTCTGAAGGCTGAGTCTGAAGGTCAACGTTGGTCAACGTCTGAAGGCTGAGTTTGAAGGTCAACAGAAGTCAAAGTCTGAAGGCTGAGTCTGAAGGTCAACAAAAGTCAACGTCTGAAGGGAGCGTCTGATGAACAGTGCTTCTGAAGTGTGCTTCTGAAGTCCTGCTTCTGAAGTGAGCTTCTGAAGTACTGTGTTCCTGAAGAAGCTTCTGAAGTCTGACGTGGAAAGAAAAGCAACTGTTACCATCAGCATTTAATGCCTGCAGTGTCAGAACAACTCCAATGGAACAGTTGTCTCCTTGGCCAAAACATTCCCCAGCTTTTAAGGAAAGCAAATTCAAATATGGCTGCGTGCTCTGTTTTCTGCTGAGTTTTAGCTCACAATTTCAGCCTGACCTAGCTCAACTTTGCAACGGCTCTTTGCTTAATTTATGGGCAATCCTCAACAGCTCTATTATCCTCTATATAAGGATGAAGATTTGAAGAAGGAAATTAAAAAAAGACTCTGAAAAACTACTGACTGATATTGTGCTCTGTTTTGCTGTAAAAACACGATAGTCACCAAAACTCTTAGGAATTTTTTCAATCTTGTTTATCTTAGAATTCCCTAAGTGTAAGAGTCTAAATCTGTGTTGTATTAAGTGAACACCTCTGATATTTGATCAAGTGTTCAACTCAAACTGTATTTGTAAAATTTGTTTGAAACCTCAAAGTCTCAGTCTGTATACTGAGCAAACCAGAAGTCTCTTTACTTAGTGTATTGAGCAATTAGAAGTCTCTTAGCTTTGTGCTTTGAGCAGAGAAGACTCTTGATTGTGTGTCTTGAGTAGAGAAGCCTCTTTACTTTGTGTATTGAGCACTAGAAGTCTCTTGCTTAGTGCTTGAGCATTGGAAGTCTCTTACCTTTGTGGTTTGAGCAATTGTAATCAGTTTGATTATAGTTCAAATCTCTTGTTAGTAACAAGGGGACTAGACTACTTCCAACTTGTGGAAGGAACTAGTATAAAAACATCTTGTGTCTCTCTTTCCCTTTCTCCTTTACTTTTATACCGCTGCATTTAACTCTGAGTAACAGTTCAGAATCTGATTCTGAACTTGTTCATAAGTTTTTAAGAAAGGAAAAAGTGTCCACACAATTCAACCCCCCCTTCTTGTGTGTTTTTCTCACCTTCACTTACTGCATACAAGCATTGTAAGGTCTTACATCACTACATTCTAGTTTGATGAGTTCAAACCATGATGTTTCAAGTGTTATAAGCCATCAGATAGGTCAATGGAGCAATGATAGGAAGGACTTTTTGTTCTTCCTTCGCACAATAGTAAGTATGATGATTTTTATAAGAAAATAAATATTGAATCCAAAGATTGACCGTTCAATTTGGACTATTCTAAATCAATGAATGTAGAAAATGCTTCGTTTAGAAACATTTTATGAAAAGAGTTATAAATATGAATAAAAATCTTGTGCTGGAATTAGACGTCGTTAACTATTCATTCAATGTGTTCTCTCGATGCATATATACTTTTTAAGATTCAATTATATCTCCACCTGCCCCTCATCGTACGTTTTCATGTCTTGAAAATGACACAAAATCCATTGTATCAACTTCCGATGCTAAGAAAAATAACCAATTCATTCAATGGTTTATGACCGTACAATGTGTGAATGCAAACCTAACCCTGTGTCTAGTATTTATACATGATTTAATTCAGATCTCTTATCTAACAAGGTGATGTCTCACACTTTCTAAATCAATAATTCATTTTCATATTGCACATCAGTAAAAGCATTAAGAACATAATTAAATCAAAGACATTAAAAATAATAGGTTATATATAACTGTCAGACCAAGAGTATTACATTGATTTTCTAGTTAACCAAACCTAATCCCAACACAAAGAAAGATAATTTAGTTAACCATAGATGAAGTAACTAACAAAAAAATGAAGATTAAAGATGGAAGAACATGCAAAATCTGGATTCCAAGCACCCAATGGTGAAGAACAACTTCTCCCTATGTTTATCTCTCTAAAATGAGACTGAGTATATAAAAAGTGATACATAAATATGATTTACAAGTCTATTTATATAAGGAAGAAGAGCAGTTTCGCTGGGCAAATTTCTGATTGCCCAACGAATCAAGATTGGAGGGAAAAGTCATCTCATCTTTGAAAGCTACTAAACCGCCTTACTTCATTGGGCAAAATGTTTATCACCCAACAAAGCTAATCTTTCTTTTCTCCCTGAAAATCTATGTCATGCTCGCTTCCAGCTTGCATAGCGAATTTACTTGTACTTAAATTCTTTATTTCGTTGTAATTCCACAAGGTCAATATTTAACTACATAACATCATACTCATAATAACAAAATTAAGGATATTTCCACCTTATCTTACCTAGAATAAAATATTCAAACATAAATAAATTGGAGATAAAATTTTGCATTCAATCAATTTATTGAGCAAAATAAATTCATCTAATAAGAAAACTTATATGGTTTGAGTCTTTAGACTAAATGATTAATTAGGTAAAGAGTAGAATGTGATATTGCTTTATCTTTAAGAAAATTAGAATTAAATTTAGAGTTATGTACCATAATAATTGGTGTTAGATTGACATATATTTATCATTATTATTATTATGATTATGATTATTATTATTATTATTATTATTATTATTATTATTATTATTATTATTATTATTATTATCGATTATTCATTATATTTAAAAAATATTATGATCTTTTGAATAATCGGTTTTATCATATATACTAAATCCATCTAAATCCGGTGGTTAGTGTGGTTCACATGAAACCTAGAATTTTTCAATGAGACCAACATTGTTCTAGAGATTGCATATTGCGCAATCCAAGCATGTGCTGTGAATCTTTTAATTCCAGCCTACCCAATAATGTTTATCGAGGCATACTTCTAAGAAAATGAAATTGTGCAGTTAAGTGAAAAGAAAAATCAATATGCTGCAGCTTTCGTTGTTTATAGGATGGATTATTGGTAGTTTCAAATATATGCACCGTTCTAACATAGTTTGTCACAAAAAAAAAAAGGGAGGTTGTAACATAGTTAATATATTTTGCATCCATTCATGGGGCAAGGTAATGAGGAACGAGGAATATCATTTAGCTGCACTATATTTGGTTAACTACGGTTAAGATTAAAAAGAAGAAAACTCTAGCTATCCACTAGTGTGTATGATTTTTCAATCATGTTATCTATCTATAAAAATTAAAAAGAAAAAAAAAGATGGTCCAAACGAGATAAATATCAAATAGATAACTCTCCTATTTCCTTTTAAAAAAGAATTTGCTTCACAATAGTTATCAAACACAACTCGTCTTTTTAATTGTATAACAAATAATAAACTTCCCTAAAAAAAAGCTTCAAAGTATAATCTAGTAGTAAAAAAACAAAATTATAAATTCAGAGATTTAACCTTTGTTTGGGAGTTTGAAGAGGAGAGAAGGACTTTAGAGCGTAAAAAATAAAAGGAAAAATGAAGAAATCTTCCGTATCATATAAAAGAATATTTTTTAAAATTATGATAAATTAATATTTATGATTAATATATTTTAAATTTTAAGAATATTAAAACAACATAGATTGAATTAGACGAAATCATGTTAACCCTCTAAAACTCTTATCTAATTGATGTTGAGTCAAAAGTAAGTATTTTTTATATTGTCTCCACAAGGACTAGTGCAATACCATAAGTCATTCAACAATTGTTATCATTTTGAGTTCGGGTTTATAAGTTGTTTGTTATAAACTATTGGAATTTAAAAGCGATAATAAAGACGACAAGTAATAGGACGTAAAAGCGTTGAGATCGGAGTTCGTCAATCTAGCCTCGAATATATTCTAATGATCATGCATATGGATTCTAGCTTTTTAGCGAAATTATCACGTATCACTCGACAACATCATTCGTGTCCAAATGACGTCGTGAGATCGATCGTATCGTTTAATCGACGATTTTCCAATCTATTAAACGATACGAAAGCTTTACGTTCCGACACTTTATGTCATTATCAAAACCCAATTCCATGTCTAGAATTTCTTATTTTGATAGAAGATTATTCTAAACCTAGATTCAAAAGTATTTGTCAATAACAATTAAATCAAGCATAAGAATGAAAAGCAAGAATAACTTCAATATCACATAAGTTACTAGAATCATATATTTGCAAGATCAAAAGATTACATCTAATCTATATTAAGTACCTCCAATTCCAACAAGGGAATGTTAGTTGGTCACTGTCATGACAACAATACAAAAGTGGAAAGAAAGATGAAGATCCAAAGCTAAGTCTTGATTTCCCAAAGAATCTTAGTTAATCCACACTCCCTTCACTCTTGCTCCATGAAGATCACCTCTTTTATCCCTATTTTCTGTCTAAAACTATAACCTAAAAATATTACTACTGTAATAATACCAATCTCTCTAAACATTCAGCTTTTGAACCTATTTATAAGTGTTCTGTTATTAAGGACTTTGCTCTACAAAGTCCTTTCTTCACTACTGGGTTTCTGCCACCTCAGCCTTGAACAGTTCAAACCGTCCCTACTTCGCTCTGCGAAGTAATACTTTGCTCTGCGAAGGTTTCTGCCACCTCAGCTTCTGAACTTTTGAGTCTGGAGCTTCAGAACCTACTTCGCTCTGCGACCATACTTTGCTCTGCGAAATTGCTCAGACTCTAACCTTCAGACGCTGATCTTCAGAGTCTGATCTTTAAGTCCAAGGAAAAAGCATGTACCTACAAAAATGGTTGGCATTAGGTCTAAAAAGCATGAAATGATATTTATCCTTTATTTTGGAGCTTTTACCTAGATAATTTGCAAAACTAGTAAGAAAAGTGTCTAAAATAAATATGCTTTAAAACTAGTTTCTGGCACTTATCACTAATATAATTCTTGAGTTCCTCCAAATTAGAAGTATAATAATGTATTATGAAGAAAAATAAACCCTCCACTTTTGTAGTGTTTCTTTCCATTGCTCTTTCCTTTTTCACCAAGCCATCTCCTTTAAACTTGCAAACAAACCCTTAAGATTTGAGTCCCATTAATCCTCTTAAAAAGTGGTAAATGTAATTTCTTTAAGAGAAATGTTATTTGAACAACCATTTTATGAGACAACTTATGTGACAACCAAAATATACAAAGAAATGTTGGTCTTGACACAAAAACTAAAATAGTAGCGAGAGAAAATGAGAACAGGATGTAAGTATGAGAGAAAAAATTGTCATAAAAGTTGTCACAAAATGATTGATTAAATATCATATCTCATTTTTTAATAAGTGTTTGCCGAGTTTTAACATCATTCTTTACCTTTGAACGGGACACAATCTTCTTACCTTAAATTTTATAAATAAATAAAAAATAGAATATTTTTTTCCCTTCTTATTCTACACGCGCTGCGGGAGATTATTTCTTTCATGAATTTAAAACATACTTAAATATTGTCTCTTCCAAATGGTAAATTACCATGGCTATGTATGGAGTCCATAATCACGTACGATCTTAAAAGTTAGTTTAAAAAATAAGGGTGTTCGATTACTTTTATACATTCATTTGTTTAAAAATTTGAATAATGTAAGCTTCAATACCTATCATTATGTCTAATATATTAATGTGGGTCTTGTATCAAATTATATTGCAATTGTAAACGTACCCGACTCTAATATCATTTTAAATGATTTTGAATCTCATATAAATAATTAACACAAATGATAAGGGTGTTCAATTATATTTACACATCCTACATCTATAAAATGTGACGAATGTGAAACTTTAAGACATCTTCAACGTAACAACATAGACTGCTTAACAATTTTTCCTATTGAAATGGGAAACTATGTGGTTCAAAATAATGTGGTTCAATGATAAATTAATAAATCGCTCTTACAATAACATGACTTAGTAGAAGAATTACCCTTAGCTCAATCATAAAAATTTATAAATTATGTAAATTTACTAATTTATAAATTAGTAGTACTCCTTTAACGATATATTTCTTTTTCTTGATCAACAAGTTTTGTGCTTCTAATGTCACAAAAAAATCAAAAGTATTGAATACTTTATAGCAAACCTTATTAAAATCAAAGAAAGTTGTAACAAAAAATAATGAAACCAAAAATCAAAGAAAGAGTTTTCTTTTTATCATGGGTATCAAAGAAAGTGCTATTCTTTAGGCTAATAAAGCATCCCTCATAATCTTGTAACAGAACCAAACATGGCCATAATGTATCCAATCATTATTGCCAGTATCTGCAAATAAAAAAGTCACATAACTACAATATTATTTGTACATTATGATTTTGGCATTGTAGACTTTAATATATAAGAAGAATACTTCTAACAAATTGTGTAAATTCATTCACAATTATTTGAATTGACTTTCATATATATTTCATTTGTTCTCTCATTGATACAATGATTTGCTTCAATCAATTGATTGTCTTTTTTATACTTTCAAAACAATTTTATACTAATTTTTCACATGATCGAAGGAAGACATTCTACAATTTGATACCCCCCAACACACTAAAGCAAAAGTGGAGAAATACTACTTCCCTTCCCAACCAAAACTTTACCAAATATATTTCCAAAAATATTTTAAAAATTTAAGAAAGGAAACAAAATGTTGTAAAAATTTGTAATTAACACAGATAAATTCATCACGTAGTTCTCTATATGAGAAGATTGAACTTTACAAAGATTAAAGTCTCATGCACGTGGGGACACCTCCTTGATCCCTAATCTCAATACACCAAACAATTTCTCATTCAGCAATTTCAAAATGAGTAGTGTTCAATGGTGCACATATTAGCAATTGGAATTGATGGTGGCCTTACCTATAGTCTCTATTGGTATTAGAGTTAGGAAGTACTTATTTCAATAATAATGTGTGAATCTAGGAGTCTATGTTCAACTATTTCCACATGTATAATCGATGGTTATCCTTGTCATCCATATTCCATACCTCGATTTGGAGTTTGGGCTTGCTAGCTAGATAATGTTATTAATCACAAGTGGGTATTTTCTCGTGTTTTTTCTTAATTGAATCAAAACTTGATGCAAACTTGTTAAAGTGTTTGTATGAATAGGCTCCCGAGGGAATCCCTTTTCGAAATTAAGAAATATTCACCGAGTGAAGTTTTTAGTGTGATAATTACGACTTTGTTACTTAATATTGAAGTAATTCATATCTTGGTCTTTGTCAATTATATCTTGGATCCTATATATGGAGTGTATACAAGATGTACCTTAAATATTTGTTCCCCTTAAATATCTTTTAGCCTCATTTATGTACTAAAAATGCATTTGAAAAAAGATATATATCTTATTGAAAATGAGTGTTAGCTACACTCTTTAACACATAACACATACATTTCTATTGGTTAAAATTTTCATTACCCCCACCAAATTTATATGGGATCCACAATATGGATTTTAATCTATGGATAGAACGTGTTGTTAGCATAATTTCATGTATGGAATGCTATAATAAGTTCAGCATTACAAAGAATCCAAACGCGTATAAACATTTCATGCATAAATGGCATTAATATCAAAAGTTATTACACACACTTTTTTTCCATTGTTAGCATTTGAAGCACACGTGGTTTTGACATTTCAAAAAGTTAATTAAGTTAAGCATAAACAATTACTAACTTCGTTTCTTTTTAATTGTCACATTTTGACATTTTACATAAACCAAGACAATCAATAAATGTTACTACTTTTGATACAATAATTTATACTTTTACTATAATGACCTTATTCTTTTAATATCTCATTTCATATATTTCTCTCTCCGCAATAAATAACTAAGGGTAATATTGGTAAAACAATATTTAATGTTGCTTTGAACTTTGAAAGTGACAGTTAAATAGAAACAAAAAATTTCTCCAAAAGAGACTGAAAAAGGAACGGAGGGTGTAACGTACAATCCCAATTAGGATTACCATTTCATTAGCTACAAGTAGCAAGGGGTGGTATACAGTCTAGGCAAACAATCATAGCAATCGTGGTTGGGTTGACACAAACTCACAAACCCGTCCGTGATGTAAAAAATATTCCCTAGGCGATTTATCATCTAACGTGAGACTCTTAACACACTCTCTCAGACCTGATACTATTAGGATTGTTGCGTGAATATAAATGATGGGTGATTCGATAGTGAAAACATGATAGCAGGTGGGACATCATATATGAGGCTTTGATATCATTTTACAATATATGGTTGGCCTAACACACCTGAGGAAAAATCGTTTATGATGTGAGTATTATCCCCATTTATAACTATTTGTTTATGATATCTCTTATCCTATGTGATATACTCTTAACAAATTGGACCAACCGTTTAACACACTTAGGGATGTTAATTAATTTTTCCTTGTACGTACAGGGATTTTCGAGGAGATTGGCCTTACGGATGATCGATCCTAAAGGCATTGTGGATACGAAGTTGGGATCACACCCTCAACCTGCAATGTTCCCCGTCTTCAATGAATTCCAAAATTATATATATTATTTGTTAAATTAAATATTACAAAAAAAAGAAAACCTACATTGTACAACTTCAAAATGAAATTACAATATTATGCAACAATATTCTCATGACATAATATTGTAATTTCATTTTGAAGTTGCATAATGTAGAAATAATATGTAGGTTACTTAATGGTAAGTGATAAAAAAGCTCATATCTCTTTTTTCTCAGGAAAAAAAAAATCTCATCTCTCTTAAATCGTGATTATGAGTTTAATCTCTAACTTGTATATATGAAAGTTTACCATTTGAGGGAGACAAAATCTTCAAAAGTATTTTATATATACCCTTTATTGCTAGTTAAAAATTGACAAAGCTACCAGTTGCTAGACAAAAATAGAACCGACTTTCACTAATTAATTTTTTTAGGGGTCTTTCACTAATTATTTTTTTTAAAAGAAGGGGTCTTTCACTAATTATTGTCTGGGGGCATATTTCGAGAGAGGATACATTTCAAATAATTGAAAAAAAATTTGTTACACAATGTTTTAAAATTACTGAAAGAACATAACAATGTTTTTTTTTAGTTTTTTTGATATTAGCAGATAGCCTTAAAACAACAACCAAAAATAGAGAGAGAGTATCATTTTAAAACAACAACCAAAGACATAGGGAGAGTATCATTTATTACAACTTTTATATATTGACTTCGTAAATTTTGTAAGGCTAAAAAATACAAATATATACTAAGAAAAAATTAAGGTGGAAAAACCACATGTTAATTTAATAATTCTCACTACAATCTTTGGGGAAAACAAAGGAAGGTTGCTCTTGATTCGATTTTGATTACAAATCTTGTCGTTTTAATATGTCTTAACATAAATTCCATTTCGAAACGTGGAAAATATCATAACTTGAATCTGATCTAGGAAAATGGGGAATATATTTTTTTTAAATAACAACAATGGGAAATAAATTGAAATGTCAATTACAAAAAAAAATGCTCAAAGGTTTCATATTTTCTTTTCTTCATGTATTACAATCATTCTGCAACGTGTCATGGGCTAAAAATAGTAAAGTGACTCATGAGGTTGGTGATGTTACAAATGGAGTATAAGCACTAACAATTTGTGTTGGTTCTTTAATTAGATCAACATCAAATAAAAAGTTGATACGTTTTCGAGTAGTATCAACAATAAGATTCCTATGAGAACTCACCGTCATGTAAATTTCTTTCCAAATGAAACTTTTACAAACTTCTTTTTATTCTCTTTCTTGAGCCACATGATTAACCATTTAATAAATGACCTCAAAATCGATCCCCTAAATGGTTTAAACTTTACACTAGAAATATACATGTGGCAGTGCCTAAAAATTGTGGTACATGTTAAAATATAACAATTCATGAATAGTGGTTGGACATGAATTAAGTGACCACTGACTAGCCTTTGTTAGCTCGCAATTAGCAAACTAGAATGTTCCTTTTTAATTTGATGGCTTTTATCAATTAGCAAACTAAATTATGCTACCACTAAATTTCATTGTCTTCTTTATTTAAAAAAGTGGGTTATATAAAAAATTTCTTTGAAATTCTAAAAGATGAAGTAAGTATTTTAAGTTATTGAATTATAAGGTTAATTTAATTAATCATTTTAAATTATAAAATAGTATAGAAGTACAACAACAAAACCAACATAGTATGGTAAAGTGGTTGGTACTCGAGTTCTTTAACCATTTAGTTATTGGTTCGATTCTGTGCATATAGAAAAATATTTGTCGAAAGAGGTCAATACAACACAAAAATAATGAATAGGAGGGCACTTATATCTTGTGGAGGGCACTTATACACGTGTACTAATATTATTATTTTGACATCGATAATAATTTAAAAAATGAAGTAATTGAATGCAATCACATGTCTGTATGTTATGTCGGTTTTTAACACGAGCTAGCACACAAGGCATCAAGACTTTCAATATGAAGTGTTTCTTAGTGCTACTATCTTTTTAAACAATTTTATTGATTCTTGGTGGTGTTGTTTCATTCATAAAGATATCTCTAATCATAAGTCATAAGTCATAACCCATGTGTTATTATTTTCCAATGACATCACATGCTACTCTGAAACCACTGCCACATCATAACACCCCTTCACTCTATTTATACCCCCACAAATCCTCTTTCCCTCTCCACACTCCTCAATTCAAACAACAAAACCTCACCTCATTCTCATTCTCTTTTCTTCTCATTCTTTCATCACAATCTCATTTCCTTAACTTCTTCAATCATAACACAAACAAAAATGCATAACATTAGTCTAAACATGCCACCAATGTCTCAAACATTCGACCCTGAAGACATTTTGAAAAACCGTTGCATATTAGTGAATGGACCTGTTATAGTTGGAGCTGGTCCTTCAGGCTTAGCAGTTGCAGCTTGTTTGAAAGACCAAAATGTCCCTTTCGTCGTCCTCGAACGAGCTAACTGCATTGCTTCCCTTTGGCAGAATCGAACCTACGATCGTCTTAAACTTCATCTTCCTAAACAATTGTGTCAACTACCCAATTTTCCATTCCCTGATCACTTCCCTGAATACCCTTCAAAATTTCAGTTCATTAGTTACCTTGAATCATATGCTAAAAACTTTAACATAACACCAAATTTCAATGAAACAGTGCTATCTGCTAAGTATGATGAAACATTTGGTCTTTGGAGGATTAAATCCATCAGGAAAAAAAGTGATAAAGTTGTTGAAGTTGAGTATATTTGTAGGTGGCTGGTGGTTGCTACCGGCGAAAATTCAGAGAAAGTTGTGCCTGAATTTGAAGGTTTGAATGATTTTGGTGGAAATGTTATGCATGCTTGTGACTATAAATCTGGTGTGAGTTATAGTGGAAAAAATGTTCTTGTTGTTGGGTGTGGAAATTCTGGCATGGAAGTTTCTCTTGATCTTTGTAACCATAATGCAAATCCATCAATGGTTGTTAGAAGCTCGGTGAGTACTTAAATGAAAATTAATTACTTTGATTAATTATGTTAATCTTGATTCATAGTTTGCATTTTTATGTGTATAGATTGTGACCATGTTTATTTTTTTGTGTGATTTTTTAATATTAGGTTCATGTGTTGCCAAGGGAAATATTTGGAAAATCAACTTATGAGGTAGCTGTTATGTTGATGAAAAGGTTACCAATATGGATGGTTGATAAGATATTGCTTGGTCTAACTCGTTTGATTTTGGGAAATGTTGAAAAGTATGGTCTTAAAAGGCCATGTATGGGACCTTTAGAGCTTAAGAACACTTCAGGAAAGACACCAGTTTTAGATATTGGAGCACTTGAGAAAGTTAGATCTGGTCAAATTAAAGTTGTTCCTGGAATAAAGAGATTTTCACAAGGGAAAGTTGAACTTGTTGATGGAAAAGTTCTTGATATTGATTCTGTTGTTCTTGCTACTGGATATAGAAGCAATGTACCATCATGGCTTAAGGTTAGTTAGTTTAGTCCTTCTTTGCAATTTCATAATAATGAAACTAGAGTTAGTAAGTACTTAGTAGTTCACTTTGTTTAAGTTGATTATTTAATATTTTTCTATGTTATATATTGAACAGGAGAATGAATTTTTTTCCAAAGATGGAATGCCAAAAGATCCATTTCCAAATGGATGGAAAGGAAATGCTGGTCTTTATGCTGTTGGATTTACAAGGAGAGGTCTTTCTGGTGCTTCATTGGATGCAATTAGTGTGTCTCAAGACATTGCTAAAAATTGGAAAGAAGAAACAAAACAAAGAAAGAAAACAGTGGCTGCACGTCATAGGAGATGCATATCACACTTCTAAGAAACATATTTTGGGTTTGTTTAGCTTCTTTTGCTTATGGCAAAATAATAATAGCACACACAAAATAATGTAGAGTTCCTCAATACAAATTATAGTACACAAAAAATTAGCCCTCTCCTTAAGAAAATCCCACTGTTTGATAATAATTTAGATATTATTATTTTTTTTGTACAAAGGTTGATGTGGCTTATTTGATTAATTATGTTTTTTTTTTTATATATAATGTATGGAATATATTGTTTCACACTCTAATAATGTTGTATTGTATTACAAATTTCATGTTTTAATACTGAAGTCAAACCTATCTCTCTCTCTCTTCTATAATCTGATTTATTATTTTTTTGGTCAAACCCTTAATTTTAATCCTAATTAAGGGCAAGTGCAAGGGCTTTTGTCCTTCAGAAAAATGCACAATAAATATTGACATTGAAGTTGGAAGGAAACGAATTTGTGAACCTCATATATTCCCATGTTGCACAGCACATGGACAGATCCTGATGTCATAAGAAAATAAATATTAGATGCTTTGATGCTATGGATAGGAACCAAATTGGAAAGAAAAGAAACAATTTTACTCTTATCATAATGCACGATTTTGTATTGTAAATGGTTTTTTTTTATAATTAATTAATGGAAGTTTATATTTGATCGATGGAGAAAGAAAGAGAATCATACACAATTACACATTGGTAGAATTCGAGATTTTTACAATATGCAACAATTTCATGGATATCAATATAATTCTGTTTACTATAACATGAGTTGGATCTAATAGAAAAAGTTTGCCTCCCACACTTGAACAAATGTTCGAATCCAATTTGTTTCCAACATACTTTTATGAAAAACCAATTTGTTTCTTTTAACTAGTTCACTTTTAGCCTTGGTTATAGTTAGGATTTGTCATGTTGTTCTGTCTTATATTGTGTTATTTTGTCTTGTGTTGTTCTGTCTAATACTTACTTTACCAGATCAAACGTACCCTATACAAGTTTGTTATTGTCAGTGTGATCATTCATCATATCTTTTGACATTTTAATGGTAAAAACAAGTCGGGAAAGGGTGGAAATACATCATTATTTTACTTTTGAAAACACTAAGATTAAACATGTTTTTAGTACTTAAAAAACAATATCATATTAAACATGTCTGATCATTATTTGTCTTCCATACTATGGGTTACTCTCAAAAGTAACCCAACATATACGTTCTTCAAACCTACGTTTTCGATCAATGTGGGACTTCATACACACATTTAATAGTGTAATAGTCTTTTACTCAAGTTTGAGTTTATTCATGTATCCTCTCCCTCAAGTGAAAACTCTTTGATAGTTATACAAATTCATCGGTGTTGGCTTACAACATTAACATGATATGTCAGGTGACCACCATATCGTGAATCAAAATATTATTATATTGTGAATAAAAAATATAGAAAAAACAGAATTAGAATTTTTATTATATTAACAGACCCACAACACCTCGTTTCTTTGGAGTTGCCTGCTAGATTTTCGTCGCTAAACTATTAAAATATAAAAAGAGTATGTTAGTTTCAGCGAATTAATTTCGGAAGACCATGTTCTTGTTTCTATTATATTTCTTTTTTTGTATTGACCATCTGCTTCTTAGAGAAAATGGGTCATAGTAGTCTGGAATTCAACTGTGAGGTAAGTATAGTCTGATCAATAATTGCTTCGCTCAGAAATTGGGATTACCCCAAACAATTCATTTCGTAGTAGAACTCATAAGCCACTTGAACACCATCATTTGGTTTCTCGTTTCGGTTATTTGAGTGCATCCTTTAAACGATATCTTATAGTAGATTTTAATTTGTACCCCTTAAATTTTTTTGACAGAACTTTCTACCCTTTTTAATATTATTATTGTTAAAAGTGGATTTTCATTTCAATGGATTTTAATTTATTTACATCAGCAAACAAAATTTTAGTGGATGAAAATTATTTTAATAATATATATAAAAGATAGATTAAATTAATAAATTTAAATTACTAATCTTAAAGACTCAAATATTAAGTGATATAAATTTTATTATGAATTAAAAATGCTCTTTTATGTCATTTACATTTATCAACTAGTTGAACCATTAATTTTATCAAACAATTCAATTAATTTACTAGCTATTAATCATTAGCCATCAATTATATCAACTATCATCTATAAGCTATGTGTCATCATTCACCAACTATAAGTTATCATCTATCCGATCTTTTGCCCAACAAAGCCTTATTCGTACTATTGCCAGAGTAATATTTTTTCTTTACCATATGTAAGAACTGCATAGTATAACTTCGTGTAAGACTAATACTCCCATTGATCATATTTACAAGAGACATTTTGATCAACAAAAACAGATGTATTTGGTTCAAAATTTGGATCAGATTATTCAAATGTTCAAAAATTCTCTTGTAAATAAGATTGGGGGAGTATTCTTGAGCAAACCACAATTTGTTGTGAGAAGAAAAGTTCTCAATTTTTTAGAGCGTTTCATTTAATTTCTTCTGACGTTCTTATCAATTCAGAAGAAAAAACAAATTAAAAGTTATCATAAATAAATAAAAATGTTTGACTTATTTCAATTAAAAAGTTCTCATAAGTAAAAAAAATTGTTCTTGAGAAAAACTTTTTGAAATTGAATAATGTCACCTATCATATCTAAACTTATTGAAACCGTGTCTTTCTCATTCTTCCCTTCTCCTAGAGTTTTACCTTCCTTCTAAAAGCATGAGACACATATTTTTCCGATAAGAAAGAATTTATTTATAAAAGTCCAGACACAGCATCATAGTGTGAGAGACTCATTCTAGCTTTTAGGAAGAGTTGCAACTTGCAAAGGACACACTTAAGATTAAAAAAGTATATGTCCCACTTAAGATTGATGATCTTAAGTGAAACCCTAGTTCTTATAAGACCGTAAAAAAAAATTCTCTAATAAAAATATCTAATAGGTATCTGGTCTTAAAAGTTTAAGTCCCACTCATTATAAATAGTCTTACTATCACACTGAAACCACCTCATAATAGGCACAACCAACCCAAATAAACACCTATGGTATGACTAAAGATACATGGCCTAAAGCAAACAACCCAATACACCAGAAAATATCAATTGCTAGCAACAAGAAGCACAACGACAGTGTACCAAAATACAAGCCACCATACACCAAGCAAGTTTTCTGATTAACTATAAATTATTTTTAATTCTAAGTCAAATCTCAGCCAACAAACTGATCATTTTGGAATATTTCTTGTAGTAGGTTGCCAATAATTAATGTTTTATTGAGTTATATATAATAAATAGATTTTTGATTGAATATAATGAAAATAGGTTGGGGATGAGTTAATTTTATATAGTTGGACAAATTGAGTTTTATTGAATTTATGTGAGCCACCACCTCAAGATAAAAAGTTTAAATTCTTTCGAAAAACAAAAATCTGTCTTTAGTAAAAATCATTGAATTTCGAATATTGTTCATTCTTCTTTAATTTGCATTTTCTACTTCAATCACGAAATGATCAAGATTGTTGAACTCCAAAGAACTAAATTGGTACTTTCATATTTTGTGGGGACTAAATTTATAAATCTATTTTTTATGAGGACCAAATGGGACAAAATTACATTCTCGCTCAAACTTGCAAAATAGTAAATACAAACACTTCTGTCCTACTAAACCAATCTCCCAAATACTAGAAGAGCACTCTTCTAAGATTGTAAGCTTGGTGGTTGTTATAAATTTTGAATGTTTGAAGTTGTTGCAAATTGGAAGATTAGTTATGTATTTGGGAGATTGGTTTAATTGGATGTGAATGTGCATTTATTTAGTTAGTTTGAGAATGTAATATTATCCAATTTAATCTCCTGCAAAAAAATTAAAAGTATCAATTTAGTACTCCACAAAATAGGAAAGTACCAATTTGGTTAGAGTTCAACAAACTTGAATTTAGTCCCCCACATAATCCAGTCACGGTTCAAAAAAAATTATTAAGAATTTTTTTTTGCTAAAAGGACTTAATTGTTTTAGTTTATTTTTTTAAGGGACAAAAAGTGTTAATTTTTTTGTTAAAGACTAATATGTCCTCCATATTTTTTTAAGGGACCAAATTAGTGTATCTTCAGTTATGTGTTGGTAATGAATTATTTGAATATCTTAAACTCAGGAATGGATTCTCAATTTCTTTTTTTAATCCTTACATCTACTTAAACGATTTCATTCTCCTAAAACCCACATAATCAGTTGAATCAAATCGGATTTTTTACAGAAAGAATCTGAACCAAATTGCATACAATATAATGTTTGGATCGAATTAATGATTTTTTACCTTAACCGCTCTTAAAAAATTACTTTGTTTCATGTACAAGTACAAGCATGTAATATACTATGACTTTATAAATACATGTCTCTAAAATAACAACGAAATTATCATATCATTTCAAAGTGGTGGCAATTTATAACTATACGTCACCAACATTTTTGTATGGACTTGAAGTAATCATCATACTCTATTTTTTTTATTTGAGGGACCTTATACATATCATCATGTTGGCTATTTTCAAAAGAACACTAAATTAAAGGAGTGCCCATATTGAGAATGAGAGTTTGTAAACCTCCTCTGGTTGTGTGTGTGTGTGTGTGTGTGTGTGTGTGTATATATATATATATATATATATATATATATATCATGTAGTTGAACAAATCAAACCTCCATAGTTTGGGTCACAACGATTGATTAGGTGACTTTTATTCCTTCACAATCTTTTGATACACTCATTTCAAATCAAGTCACTAAGAAGATATAGAGAGGGCCCATAATCCTTAATATGTCCACTGCAACCATTCACTTGTTCAAAGATAGATACCATCAAACCAAATAATGGTTAGTTATGGTCAATCAAATGGTATCCGAGTTCAATTACGGATCAAACTTTACTTACTTTCTGACCGAATTCCAAATTATTCATAACCCTTTCTTTCTAACTTAAGGCCAAATAGATAGATACCAATACCATCAACTGTGTGTCCCCATCTGTAGTGTACTTAGCACAACACAGTTGCAAGTGGGAAAACCAAAATCTGTGGGAGCAGAAAACCCCCATCTATTTATACACATTGGTTTATTGAGTGTTCCATCCAAGTCAAAGAACAAAGATTTATGTTAGAATTTGGAATCCAATATATATACATTAATTGCAGCCTGCAATATGCACTACACTTCTGTTTCTTTTGTCGACTCAAACTATAGAACTTCCAAGGTTACCATAAAGGCCATGCAGTCTTTCACTTAGACATGATATAAGAAAACACATGGGTGGCACCACCCCTACTTATTCTATCAACATTCAAAGCCCATTCCTCCATGTTGGTGTTCAGAATTTATTTTACTAATGACTACTGTTTGAGTGCTACAGTTTACTTGATACATAGAAAGGGGTTTGGATACTGTCGTTACTCAAAAGAAACCTAGAACTTCAAGAGAAATAGACACAGTGAATTTAGAAAAAATTTATTTGTATTTAAATAATAGCCGGACTCGCTTGGTGATGAGACCCGCTAACTATTTTTTGTGTTTATTTTTCTTTAAATTGAGTCATTGATTTCTTTTGAAAAACAAAGAAGATTCCAACTCATATGTGAGATGTTGGAATTATCTCACTCACATGAAATGAAAGGCTCCGTTATGACTTATGATTTCATTTGAAAGACATATAGAAGAGTTTGCTGGAACCAATTTTTAAAATTATTTTTAAACACAAGTCTTACTAATATCTTTTGTCTATATCTCAAATGAACCGCTCAATTTCTTTTGTTTTTTTGAGTGTTTGATTAAAATAATGTTAAAACTTTTGAAGGAGAATTTTTCCGTTCTTGTTGTATCCGACTCGAGTGATAGTATCTACAAACCCTGTTTGTGCTAAAAAAAAAGTTTAGCCACAATATACATTGATGATTTGATTGATGCTCATTCACATACGTAATTATGAACCTTTCTTACTCTAATTGTGAACCTTTCTTGCTCTATTATTATGTATTAGTGTATAGAGAGAGCTAGTAACATTTACACGCGAGTTTAAGCCTTTTTATTGATATCGAAAGTTATCAGCATATGTTTTGACTTGTATGTTTTACACAACATCATTAATTTGTAGTTTTAATCTGGTTTGAACTTGATTATCTCAGTCTCTATATAATACCCAATTCAAAGTGACCTCAAGAGAGCTCAACTCTCAAGCCCAGATACTTTAGATTTGAAGAAGTATTGTAATCTGATATGTATCATACGCCGATACTTGTCCTCGATATATATCAGAAGAGTATCCGGGTGATTGAATTTTATTTTTCAACAAAACAATTGTCTGATACATTTCAGATACGCCCAGGATACGTGAGAGATACGACATTATAAACCAATACTCGCAGGATACATGATTTTTCTATTATTTTGTTTTATGTTTTTCTTTAAAAGAAAAATGAGGAAACATGATTTTTCTAATTTCTTTTTATTCTTTAAAAAAAATAAGAAAAATGAAAAACCCTTATAATATATACATTAGGTAATGAAATTCTTTTTGGGATACTATTCTCTTTTTGAGATATACGTGATTGACTAAGTAATGATGTTCTTTTTTTTCGAATATATGTAATTGACTGATTATCACCTTCTTTATTATCAATATTACTTATATTTTTTTTAGGGGAATATTACTTATATTTGTATATTGTGCATTTAGATATTTAATTTTAAATTTTATTTTTTTTATTAAAGTAACCTGATCGTATCATATCTTAATTTTGAAATTTTCACATATCTTTGTATCCGTGCCGTTTCATATCAAGTATCTTGGATTCATAGGAGCTCAAAATATAATTTTAGAGACCATTATTAAAAAACAAAAATATTTTTTAAGAAAATTTATTATCGCGTCCTATTAGCTTCTCATGTGTCCTATAACATTATGAAATATGTAAAAACATGTTCAAAACACCCTACATTTTTTTTGAAATTTTTAATTCGAACTGTGTATGGAGGGTGAGAAAAGAATTTGTCTTTTTTTTTAATAGCACTATGTCATGTGGCAAATTGTGAGTAATTGCAATTGTGCATAGACTAATTATTGACATAGGAGTGTTATAAACACTCTCTTATTGATAAAACTCATGTGGATTCCATACTTTTAAAAGGATCCACATAATAGCCGCTTGTATGCCAAGCCACATCTGAATATGCACTCAAATGCTGCCATAAAATGCACAACCCACAAACAAATGATTTGCAGTTTCAGAATGACCTAGGAAGCCGATTTAGTAATAACAACCAGGTCAATAACGAGACCTTCAAAGGTTCCTCTTTCTTCCACACAGTGTCGTAATATTCTGACCTTTCAGATTGCATAAGAGAACAAAGTGAATGATAGACCACTCGAATAGAGTGCCTTTTTTCCAGGGTCAAGACTCCAGTCTCATTTATCTTCCACGTCCCCCTGCAACAAAATATTAGATAATAACATGCTACACATCTACTGCTCCTCCTACGCCGCCACTTCCAACCGTCCTCACCCTCTCCCCACCCTAGCGAGCACATCTCTGCCACCTCCCCGCCTTGTATGAACTATGTTGGGTTTGGCACCAATGTTCCAACAAACTATTTTAACCGACATTTAAAATTTTGAGGATTAATCTATCTGTTCACTCCGTATTAGTTCATCAAACACGTGGTAATAATTAAATATGATAGTTAATCATATTCTATCTCCCTTATCATATCAACACATGAACTTCTTCCAGAGTATTGGCGCCATAAAATCATGTTGGAAATGGCTGCAGCATTTAGAACCCCAATCTGCATTGATGAAGCTACCAAAATCGCAACTTTGTTCTCTGAATAAATCCTTGTGGACCTTGATCTTAGGTATGTTTGATGATGAGATCATAGTGGAACATGATGGGTGTGTCATTAATTTTGAAATCGAATATCAAACTATTCCAGATTCTTGTAGTCGTTTTATTGGACATTTATTTACCAATTGGAAATATATTAGTTTAAAATAAAATAAAAAATTGTTCAAGAACAGCCAAAGATCCATTCAAACTCTAACAAAAATAAAATAAAAAAATCCATCCAAACTTAACAGGAATGTTTTCCAATAGGTTTATAAGCAAAAGAAAACAAATTTTATCTCAATGCTACATGGAAACATATGGTCAATGTGCCAACAAATGTATATTAGGATTTGATTATTTTGGTACATAATCTCTAAAAGATATTATGCTACTAAGGTTGATTCTAATTTCACAATGATTATGTATAAATCTCAAAAGTATAACAAGAGATAGTATAGAAAACCAAGTTATAAATTTAACTGATTCTTATTTACTATTTGCATGAGTAATGGTTTATGTTCCCCCATGGTTTGTTTTTCTTGTTTTTTCTTTTTTCAACAACTTTTTGGTGACATAGAATCACCTTGCCTTAAAAAAGAAGTGTGTGTTAATCGTTTTTTGTTATTCTTGAGTGGGATACTCATGTTTATAGGATGATACACATGTTAAGTGAGTTATACAATCATATAATTTCATTAGAAATAGTGAATACTATTGAGGCGTTCCGTAGACGTAGCTAAAAGCCGTCGAACCATGTTAATTCTTGCGCTCTCTATTACTTTCTCTGCAGTGTGCTACATCAAAGATCCGTGATTGTGTGGGTAAATTCATCGGCATGTGGCATTCGCTCAAATAGTATTTTGACACAATAACATAATGTTCAAGGAATATAGAATCCAGCATAGTAGTATCATACTATACGTGATTATGAAACACCAGAATATAGTTTAAGTCCTCTACAATGTTGAAGTTTGACAAAATGTATCTAATGATGTATAGTCATGGTTGATTTTTATTTTTCCTTGTATTGTGTACCATGAAAAAAGTTCATACAACTATATAGGCCTAAAGCTTATTACTGATAGTTTACATTTACACTATTAGTCCAGCTAGACACAGTTTTGACTTGATGATTGATTATTCACAATGAGTGCAATACAAAATGAAAATAGAGATTCAATGCATATTTTGAAGGCACACCTATGCCACTGATTGGAGCATGTAATCCATTAGAGTCATTTCTCTGAGAGCATCTTTTCAATTTCACCATTTTTGTTGTACATATCCACAATTTTTTTAGCATATGAAGGCATGTGCCTATCAGCCCTGCAACCAAATATGTTTCAACAATATAAACAAATCACACTGTTGCAACAAAGTGAAGATGGCCATAAATAAATTATCCTACACACCTTTCCTTTCCCCACAACCGATTTACGTATAAATAGTTTCGAATGGTATGATAATCAAGCGAATATCGTGCAAATTCAATGCCCTTTGGACCAACCTGAACATAGAAAGCAGAGCCAAGAAACAAAAAAAAATCACTATGTTAAGCATATAAATGTTGTATACATGTATCAAATTATCAATGGAACAATTGTGTAATAAAAGACATTTACCAAATTTAGTATGAATGCAATCAAGTTTCCAACAAATTTTGGGGCAGGCTGAGGAGGACCTCTTCCTGATTAAATCAGACATTCCAAGGAAAAATAATCAAACATTCATTGTTAATCAAATCAAATAGAGAAAAGATACTTAAGGTAATAACCATGGTAAATTAACTTCACATTCTCCCATGGAGAAATAAATCCACAGAATTTCATCAAAAAGAAAATATCATAAATAAAGCATGTGAAGATGAGATTAAAATTAGTTTCCAAATAGTGGCCATAGCATAGAAGCATTTGAATAAACCGCAATTGGCAACACTGGTCCAGATTCAAGTACTAAATGTAGGATCATAATCACAAAAAAAAAATGTAACAGAAACTTCTATAAAATAAATACATTACAAAATGAATTCGAAGCATACCAAATTTAGCTTTATCATCAGCCTTAACAGTCTCCATGACAAATGGTCGCCTATCCCCCTGAATAATACAGCAAAAAATTACATCTGTTTTTTCGAGAGAGGATTCTTCAGAGAAACGAAGCTGATAACTTACTGCATTAGTTGTTGGAGTAATCTCTAGTAAGTTCTTTACAAGACTCATCATCTCTCTTCCACGTTCATTCCTGTCGTTTCAAGAACAAAATATGCAGAATCAACTTCTAGTAAAACCATATTCCTTCAAGAAACATTTAGGTATGCCAATTCAAGAAAAATGTAGACCCAAAGAAAGTGCAAAAAAGAGACTTAGGCATCTTAAAAGTAGCTTTACCTGACAGTAATATATTGTGGATGCTGTGTCATGCTGATTCCGGAATATTTTGGCACGCCCATATATCCAACGACCAAGTCCTGAAAATTTTACACCATCTAAAAAAGTGTAGTTTCTATCATGAAAAACTGATGGTGAAGAAATTAGAATGGAACAATTTGCATAGAAGTGAACAAGTAAAAGTAAAAAACTCGGTTGTCCCAAGTTCAGGTGAAATAAAATGCATGCTAAAATGATAAGACAGTTGAGAAGAGAACAACTTACTGCTAAACCATTTGTATAGTCAAAACAGCTGTAGAAGAGAGAGATTCTGACCAATTAGTGCAACATAAAATGAAGGAACATATAAGAAATCAAAACCAAACCTGTGACTCTAAAGTCTAAACACAGTAAAAGAACAAATAACCTGTAGCAAGATGGAGCAATAACATCAACCAAATCATTTGCTGGGAGACAGAAATAAGGAACCTGTTCAAGTTTTGAAACTAAAATCTAAATGAAGCTTTTTGATTGCGAATCCATGGATATAGTAAAACAAAGGGTCTTCTTTTACCTCTTCAATACGACCGTCCAAATGCTTCAAGTGAACCTGCCAGGAAGTTTGAACTGAAACTGAGTAAGGCAATATAACCTTGGTAATAAAGCAAGAGACAATGTTATCGATTGCAAATGGTGGACCACGATGGAAAGCAAAAATTTCACGATTTTAAGCCATCACGTAATGCCCTGGCGGCGCCAACCTTCACAAATTGGCCATGGAAGTAGTAAAAAAATCTGCCCCCGCAGTCAATCAAGGCGCCACCATAGCTGATATTTGACAACATTGGCAAGAGGCGATAGTAAACCATTATTTTAAATGAAGCAGTTGGTATAATGAATTGTCCAATTTATATTATATTGCCTGACCAAAACATTGTGGTAGTACTGAGGAGAGACTTTCCTCCAAGGGTTTTCCTCTTCACAAAAGGTTTTTTCTACAACAGAGCGCTTGCTCCATTCGCACAATGCAATTTTCTAAAGGACTCCTTTCTACCCTTATTTTTCCACATTTAACTAATTGAATCTACTCTTACTAACTGCCCAACTGTTCCTAACTACTACGAGTTCCCTTTTTTCTATTGAGAAAATACCCTTTATCATAAGTGCATATAGTACAAGCGTTTATCACATAAGTGCTTGTGTATAAACTAATTTTATAAGAAAAGATAAAATAAAGTCAAACAATTTTCATATAAGCTATAAACTGTTTTCCTATGCTATCTTGGAAAGCTTATGGAGATAAGTTGAAAACAACTTATGGACATGTAATAAGTTGTTTTCATATGCTCTTCTAAACAGCCTCACAAGTGCTTATGCAAATAAAAAACTTAAATAAACTAATCCAAACAAACCCTTATAAAACATGATTTTTCAGTAGAGAACCTTGTAATCTTGCATAAACTCGTAATGGAGAACTGTTTCAGGTGAATCACTTGCAGCATTTAGAAACTTATCCAGTCCTTCCCTGGTTCCGTTGTCCACTGTAGAATAAGGAAGGATCTTAGAAAGTTAGAATTAGTCCAACATAGTCAAAACAATCCTAAAAGAGTATTGCTATAGTTTACGAACAGTTTGCACAAGAATAGCAAGAAAAGCAAAGAGGCGGTTTTTAAAAAACAAAAAATATATATGAATATGATCCTAGTTTGACGGCAATCATATCCATTGGTCAATGGTAATCCAAGGGTCACATTATGTTCGTGTGTTTCGTTTGTAGGCATTTCGTAACAATAAGCTTTACCCTTCCAAAAAAATAAACAGATGAATAGCAAACACAAGCATACCACAATTTGTGCCTAAAACATAGAGCTTATCCAAATTCAAGTGGTGCTCCACAGATCTTAATGCTGCAATTGAAGAAATTATTCTGCATTACAATATAACCAGTCACAATGGGGAAAGGGAAAGGAAACTAGAAAAGAATAAACCTTTACAGTAGTGGTACCTTGGACCTGGCAACCTACACCACAGAAAAGAAGACGCTTGACACCTGCAGCCTGACAATGATGAAAATTGAAACAGTCATAGAATGAATATAAAAAGGCTCTTTTGAACAATATCTGAAATAGAAAATGGGACATACACAGTTAGTGTAAACTAGTTTTACACTTACATTTAATGAGAATCAAGTGTTTTGTAGTTATTTTAAAATGCAGTTACTGAATGAGCTTTTTTTGGCAATATATTAAGTTTTAACCAGGGTAAAATAACTCAATCATTGGTAATTGACAGGTTGTCTTCTCTTCCAGTTTTATTTTTTGGTTCAGAGAGTCTCTTACAGTTACATATTGTAAGAATTCAAGTATTTGACCTTGTTGGACTCACTACAAGTTATAGTTGATACCAACAATTTGTTTAAAGATCTCTCTCCTATAAGAGTCCGAGAAATAACATAAACTGTAAGAAAATATCCAGTTCAAAACAATGAACAACTTTTTTTTGAAGGACCAGATGCTCTTAGGCAATGTCGAAAAATGTGATCATTGTACTGTCATAACTTGGACTGAAAGCAAAAACAACTGAATTACATAGAGAACATTAGCATCGCCTGAAAACATTCTTTGTGATGTTTTGTTAGGATGCTAGCAATGGGGGATCTTACAAAACTATGGAAACCGGATTGTTCGCCCGTAGATTTTATTGATTCAATGGAAAAGATACATCAACGAGCTATTATCTCCTACGCTAGAGCATTCTCAAGTTCACAATTTTCAAAATATGCTTCATGTTATCTAAGGGAAGGTTAGTCTCATTTGTAAGTCATAGAACTAGAGTACAGTTTATTAAAACAGAAAAACTAATTTATCTAACTGCTAACTAACAAATAACTAACATAAGTAACTATTATCTCTCTTTTTTTCTATAGTATACACAAGTAATTCTATCTTTTGTTGAGTGTTCTTCCAGTGGCCTATCATGTTTGACATTGTACCAATATAGGACAACACCTTAAACAGAACCACCATGTGGATTGTGACCTTCATCCATTTGAATGAAACTTATTTTAACATATCTTTCTTGAATAAATAGATAATTTTATTAGAATAAAGAATTTGACTCTACATGCAGTTGTAAGATGTAAACACTTAACAGTACTTATATGACACATTCTCTAACAAAAAGAGATTCACAAACCTCAACAAGAGCAAGGGTATTAAGGTTAGGAGATAATGTTGGCTTGACGCCTTTAGCAGCCATCACTTCTTCTGGTGTCCTGTAAGAAATGAAGTATTTTAGTAAGTAAAACTATATAGTGAGAGAAAATTAACATTTAACAGGTTCATTCAAAAATGTCATAACAAGATGCAAACCTTGCTAAAACAGGTCTGGGAGCAAATCTGTCATCAGGATCACTATGAAATACAAAGTTAGATTGAAGTTATTTACACAAAAAATAAAGTAAGATTAAAGAATGAAAGACATTAGAAACATGGACTCCAATCAAAACATGTAGATTTTTTAAGCTACCTTTGTACACAAATGACAGCTTCAACCATGCCTGATTTAAGCATTTCAATTGCAATGGTTGTTACTATACCAGTCCATTGAGCTCCTATAAAAAGAAGGAATTTTACAAGTAAAACTGTTCATCAGAACTTTGATAACATGACTATGCCCATCATAGACATAAATGTATAAATAATTTAATCAAGAAATTAGTTGCAACTGCAGGACATTTCGAAACACAATTTCATTGTACAAGTCAAGTAAATCTTAAATTACAGTTAAGCTTCTGGTCTGTCCAAAAACTCAATGAGGGCCTCTCTGCATTAACTAATTTAAGCTTAACTACTAGAATAGGAACTCGCGAAAGTGTTAAGGAGAACTTATAGAAACAGTTTATGAAGTGTCCATAAGTTTTTATCAGCTTATTTCCATAAGCTCTCCATGATAGCATATGAAAACAACTTATAGCTTATATGAAATCAGCTTGACTTTATTTTATCTTTTCTTATAGAAATAGCTTATGCATAACTTATATGATAAGCGCTTAATTAAGCTGTTTATCCAAACAAGGCATTAGTCATTGACACTGAAACCTTACTCCAAGGCCCATCATTTTTTTCACTCACTCTTGTCCTCATAAAATTATTGTAAAGGACTGTCAAATCGAGCAATAGTAGTATTCGCCGTACCATGTAAAAGCATCCAATTTATAAGGTAATCCATGAAGTTGATAAACCAAAACTGAAATCGGTTCAAACTAAATACTAAAGGAAACCGAAATATTTATATCAATGAAACATGTCAGTGGATCTTAATTTCTGTGATCCTAAATAAATTTAGGAGGCCATCAAAGTATGATAGGAACAAACTGGTCTTACTACAAAAAATGGGGAACAATTTCCTGGTTTAAAATAGTGGCAGAGCTTTGAGGGTTTTCCCACCTCCCAATGCCAAAAGGCCCATATTCTTTCAAATGACAAGTTGATCTCCTCCCTATTGATAGGCAGCCTAACTATTCCATTAACTAATTACCCACAAAGGGGTTACCTACCAATGTCACATACCAGAGAAACCATTGAAAAAATGCTTCTTAAAATGTAAAGAATGGCCAAGAGGTCCCACCAAAATACCAGGAAAGAATAATTTAAAATGCTTAGTTTGAACTCTAAAACTTAAGCGCAATAAATACACTGAACTCAAAGATTCTCGAATTTGATATAGTGTCATACTCATTAGAACGAGGAAGCATGAGAGTTAAACAATTTTAAAGTCAGAATATACCTTTGACAGGGTTAAGTTTCCGAGCATACAGAAGTTCCTCATAGACCCCTAAGTAGGTCTCATCTAAGGTATCAGTTTTTCTCCCTCTACCATGAACAACAGGTTCCAATTTCTGAAACAGAAAAAGAATGATAAAAGAGTCCAATCAATTTTGGTTTGTATAAACTGTCATTTTCTGGATGTAGTTATATCAGTTATGAAAATTCTCATGATTAATGCTTATAAGAGTATGACGGCAATGCTTGAATTAGGCATACAATAAATGAAGTTCAATTTAATGCTGAAATCATAAAGAAATAACTGCTGCATATTGAAATTTCAATTTGATATAATTCCTTATCAGCTTTGTGCAACAAAATGTACTAATATAGTCATGATAAGTAATCGTTCAATAGAAGTGAACCATTTTTTTGTCGCAAAAAGTAAATCTGGTTCAAATGCCAGATTCTTCTACATTAGAATGGCTGCTTATTGGTTATTTCCACTAGGTGCAAACTAATTGATTTGATAATGTGGCTAAACAACACAGCTTTGTTCCCAAAAATCATCACCTTGTTAGCAATTTGTGAAATAAGCGAACATAAAACTTAAGTCAGAGAAGAAAAGGAACCCTTTTCTTCAAGCAGGAGCTGCAGTGGAATTTTACGTATGTCCTTTTTTCTCAGTTTCATGCCCTATTATGTTTTTACATATGGCCTAACTCATCCTTACAAAATCAGCCTGTAAAATGAGGGGTCTCTTTCTCGATTTTTTAGGGGTTATCTTTTTTCAACGTGAGACTCGGGTTTTTCTCAATATACCATGCTCAGTACCGTTGAACTTGATGCATGGATAATTTGTTGGATGACCCAAATGGATAGCTCTGCTACTATATTATGTTTTGCTATTAGGACTAACTCATCCTTACAAAACTAACTTATAAGGTGAGGACTACGACTTTTTAAAAACATTTTTCAAATCTTATCTCTTTTCAATGTACCTGACTTTGACTTTTTCCTATTAAGTCCCTTCTTATTATGGGGTTGGTTTGGTGGTTGGGGTGGGGGGGAGTTACACAATGGTGTGATAGCGAGGTCGATGATTTGATCCCTACTCCTAGCATAACACTAACAATATTAAAAATGTCCTTTCATGTCACTTAATAAAACAACAACAACAACAACAAAACAACCACTTTATCCCACTAAATAGGGTCGGCTACATGGATCAAATTAAGTCATATAATATATGTATCACTCATTAAATAAAAAAGGGTAAATTAAAAATAACAAAAAGACATATACTTCAATCTTAGACATTCCATCTCCCAAAAAAGCACAAGCATTCTTAACATGAGCAATATAATATGTATCACACAATCCACAATGACTGCATTGATCTTTAGCTGGGTAAGTTCCACCTGGTGGGATAGGTTTTGACCTTTTCCTCCAGTCCTGTTTTGAAATGGAGGATTCTGCTACCAAAAGAAGGAGGGTCCGTCAGACTGATATAAGAAAAGAGAAGTGAAGGAAGGTTGCATGCAGACTATGAAGTATGAAGCACGACGCTGACACATATAATTACATTGAATTATATATTTTTTCAAATTATTATCGATGTCGACGTGTTAGTATCCAGTGTCCGTAACAGTGCTTCATATCATGCAGAGAAAAAGAAGAGCTGGTAGGTAGTACTTTACCTTGTGATGAAGAAGAAGCACGAATAGAGAGAGAAAGGGGTAGCGAAGAGAAAGAAGACATTGCTTAGCACCAAGCTCAGTTCAGCTGAGTGAACACCGATGATGATGTGGCTTTTTCTGTTCCACACAAGTCACAACATAGGAATCAAGAAGAGGATTTTCTTTTTCTTTTTTATGTTAACTCTTCTCTTTTTGCGAGAGAAAAAAAAAAAAAACCTTAAAGGTAAGGTATATAAGGTATAAAAATTTGTTTAGAAATCAATTTTTATGAATAATTTGTTTTTGATAGAACTTGTTAGTTCAAAATTGAAAAATCAATCTCTTTTTAAATTTAACTTTTAATAACATATAGAAAAATTTTCTGGTCCACACAACATAGTTAATTTCTATCGTCAATAATTATAAAACTAACTACCTCCATCTCCAATTAAGTATCAAAGTTTGATGTGTTTTACTCACGTAATTTACTTTGATCATATTTATTATAAAAATATGTTACTCTCTTTGTTTTAAAATAACTCTTACAGTTTTTTTCATATATGATAATACACAATTTTCATCATAATTATTTTTAATAATCTATTAACAAAAAACATTAAAAAATTGATATTTTGGAAATATTCTTCGAGACAAATCAAACAGTAACTTTTTTTTTTAAAAGAAAGATGTTTATAACATTTCATTAGCAATAATAGGAGCAATACAATTGGGTACTTGTAAATAAATATTGGGACTAGCAGATGCCACACCTGCACAGCAAAAGAACAAGAGAAAAAAAAATGGAGAAAATCCTCCATGGGGTGGTCATAACTAACACAGTGGAGGGGGCACCAGAGCCCTTTATCCTGTAATCTCACCCTCGTCGGAAGGAAGTCACAACACATTCTCCAGACAAGATTTTTAATTTCTAGTGGCACCTTTAACTTCCAAATACCTAACCAATAACCCGGTTTACGCATGTGAGACGTGTCAACATGCTCCTCCAAGCAAAGACGATAAGCGCTTTTGACCGAGTACATCCCATCCTTTTCAACCCACCAAATCAAACGGTCTTGTTGCACGTGGTCAATCAAGGGAGTGTGAAGAATGTCTGAAGCAATATCTGCGCTAAACACCTGTTGGATAAGTGCCGAAATCCAGCTTTTGACTTCAGTCCTTAAGATGCGTGCAACCGTTAGTTCCTTAACAAAATGAGCCCCGGGAATACGACCATTAATACAATGCCCATCCGGTAACCAAGGCGCATCCAAAAGAGGGATAGAGGTCCCAAAACCAATACACCAATGAGAACCACCTCTCACAATGAAACGCGCCTGGAGAATACTCCGCCAAACATAACTGGGATTGTGGTCCCAAAAGAGGGATAGAGGTCCCAAAACCAATACACCAATGAGAACCACCTCTCACAATGAAACACCAATAAAATGATTAATCAATTTTTTTATTCAATCTTATAAAATTTGTCATTTCTTTTTTGGGAATAAGAATGTAGTAAGAATTCGTCATTTTTTCTTTTATCAAAAGATGGAAGGCTAAAAATAAGGAAAAGTAAATTATTACTTATTGGGAACAATAAAAATAAATAAAGATAAGGGTTTAAAGTTTTGCAATTTAATCTATTTGCAACAGAGCAAAGTTTACCTATTTTGATTGCAGAATGTTAGCAGAGGTCAGGATTCTTTGAATCCCCTCTATTTAATTGTTGGAATTACGTAACAGTCAAGTCTTATTCATGCTATTTATCGTTGTCTATCTAAGTGATGAGTTCGTGGGGTTTTACTACCTATCAGCTGTCGAGTTGCACCTGCTGATCACACGGGTAGGTGCGTGTGGGGTCTTACTCTCTAAGAGATCTGGCTTATTCCCCTCCAGCTGTCAAGTTGCAACCTACTGATCATAATAAGGTTATGCGCGCACTATGGTATATAGTTGTCAATCCTATAGGGTCTGTACACCTTCGTAAGGATTATTAGTGTGGCGTTCTTACTCTCTTAGAGTTATTTGAAACATAGACTTAAATTAGAGTTCCTAAATTTCCAATGGTCCTAAAAGTTCCCTCATCTATGAATCTTAGAAGCACATATCACACTCTCCCTCTCGGTAGTTCTACAAACGGACAGCCCTATCAGCGTCGACCTTAACAAGGTGAACGGAGAGTGGAGTTACTGGGCTGATTTAAGTTGTGAAGTCACTTATTTCCTTAATTACTAATTAGTTACTTCCTAATTCTAGCAGATATGCATCAATATTAGGTATGTCACCTCTCTAAGTACCTTTCTCTCAGGGTTCGGCTCTCTTTCGGCGTGTTTTGTTGGAACAAAATGTGTTTAACAAGTCTCTCATATAATAAGGGGGAGATTGTTGAAACATTTATGTGTAAACATATCTCTCTTTATGGTTTTGATGATAACAAGGTATTAAAGAGAAAATTGGTTTATATGCTAATGCTTTGTTCAAGTGTTTCAGAACCACATGCTTATCAAGTATTGATTAATAATGGTTATGAAGAACAAGCTAAAGAGCAAGAAGGAAAGCCAAGAAGCAAGGTTGCGAGGCTAAGAAGAAACTGGTCCTGAAGTGAAGCCTCTGAAGTGGTCCTGAGGAAATGCTCCTGAAGTGCAGCTTCTGAAGACTGGGTGCTTCTGATGAAGTCAACGTAAAGTCAGCATCTGAAGACCAGCTTCTGATCCGTACAGAGAGAGAGCTTCTGATCACTGTTCACTCAGAAGCTTCTGAAGCTGATATGGCATGGAAAAGCAACCAGTACTGTGCGCATTTAATGCCTGGAAGTGTCAGAACAACTCAATGGAACAGTTGTTCCCCTGAACCAAACATTCTCCAGTTTTTATGGTGGGCCAATTCAAAAATGGCACCTGCCCTGTTCTGACAGAAAAAGTGCAGCACACGTTTGCAGCAACCTAGTCCAATTGCAACGGCTAACTTCCTGAATTCCAGCAAATCTCCAACAGCTCTATTTTTATCTATAAAAGGAGGGAGATTTGAAGAAGAAAATGTTGAAGACTCTTGAAAACAAAGAACTGAACTCTTGCTCTGTTTTGCTGTCAAAAATACGCAAGTTACCCAACCTCTTAGAAATTCTTTCATCTTTGTAATTTAGAATTTCTTAAGGTTAAGAGTCTTAACCTGTGTTGTATTTAGAGAACACCTCTGATATTTGATCAAGTGTTCATCCCAAACTCCTTTACTTGTAAACCAGTTTGGTCCCTAAAGTCTTAGTCTGAATACTAAGCAGTTGTAACCTCATTCCTTTGTGGTCTGAGTCAGAAGCCTCTTGTCTTTGTGACTTGAGCATTGAGAAGTCTCTTGTCTTAGTGACTTGAGCATTGGAAGCCTCTTCCTTGGTGGTTGAGCATAGAAGTCTCTTTCTTTGTGATTGAGCAGCTGGAAGTCTCTTTCTTAGTGATTGAGCAATTGTAATCAGAACTTGATTATAGTGAAACTCTCTTGTTGGACACAAGGGGACAGGACTACTTCTCACATTGAGAAGGAACCTGTATAATTTGCTGTGTCTTTTCTTTCCCTTCTCTCTAACTTGTTTTAATCCGCTGCATTCAACTTCTGATATCTGTTCAGAACTGATCACATCAGCTTCTGAACTGAACCTTAAGCTTTAAAAAGAATAAGAACAAGTTTTAGAGTCACACAATTCAACCCCCCCCTTCTTGTGTGTTTGTTTTTCTCACCTTCAGTTGGTATCAGAGCTCCGGTTCTGATATTAACACTTAACAGTGTGTCAGTAGGATCCTGAGAAAAACATGGCCTCAACAAGTGAGTCACCTCCATCCTCTCCCAGAAATCAAAGAAATGTTCAATATGACTATAATACTGAAGAAAAGAAGTCTAGGTCACACAATAAACCTCCTATGTTTACTGGTGACCCAGAAAAATTCTCTTGGTGGAAGAGCAAAATGTATAGTCACATTATTGGGATTGATGATACTCTATGGGATATCATTGAAGATGGAATCACTATCCCAGTAGATGAAGAAGGTGTTGCTGTCAACAGAAGAACCCTGAGTGATGCTGAAAGAAAGATCTATAGGAAGCATCATCATGTCAGAGGTATCATTGTGGACTCCCTGCCTCACACTGAGTATCAGAAGCTGAGTGACAAGTCCACTGCAAAGGCTATATTCACATCCCTCTGCTCTAACTATGAAGGTAATCAGAAGGTTAGAGAAGCTAAGGCAAACATACTTGTTCAGCAATATGAATTGTTCAGAATGAAAGAGGATGAAAATATTGAGACTATGTTCTCAAGATTTCAGACTCTGGTTTCTGGACTTCAGATTCTGAAGAAGAGTTATACCACAGCTGATCATGTGAATAAAATCCTTAGAAGCCTGCCATCCAAATGGAGACCAAAAGTGACTGCCATTGAGGAAGCTAAGGATCTGAATACTTTAAGTATTGAGGATCTTATAAGCTCCCTCAAAGTGCATGAACTGGGACTCAATGAGGATGAGTCTGTTAGAGAGCCAAAAACTTTAGCTCTGAAGTCTAAAAGAAAACCTGCTAAAGCTTTGAAAGCAATTGAATCTGAAGAAGAATTTCCTGAGGGAAATTCTGATGAAGATTCAGATGCTGATGAGCTTGCAATGATTTCTAAAAGACTTCAGTATCTGATGAACAGAAAGAAAAAGTTCTCTAACAGAAGCAGTAACTTCAGAGGATCTGGTTCAAATTCTAAGAGGGATATCCAGAAGGAAAGCTGCTACAACTGCAAAAAGCCTGGCCACTTCATTGCTGATTGTCCTGACCTTCAGAAGGAAAAATCAAAGGAAAAAGCAAAGAAGTCCAGCTCAAAGTCTAGCAGTTTCAGAAATAAGCTCAAAAAGAGTCTCATGGCAACATGGGATGATCTGGATAATGAGTCAGAATCTGATGAGGAAGAAGCAAACTTGGCTCTGATGGCAATTGCATCTTCTGATGTAGAATCATGTTCAGATTCTGATAAAGAAGATGAGGTATACTCTGAACTCTCTAGATTTGATTTAATTGAAACAGTTAATGATCTTATGAGCCATCTTAAAAGCAAGTTAAAAGAAATTAAATCTTTGAAAAATCAAACTAACTTGCTGTCTAAAGAAAACCTTCAACTACAGAGTCAATTATTTGAATATGATGAAGTAGTTGAAGAACTTAAGAAGGAGGCTCATAAGAAATCTGAAGAGGTTCCTAATGATCAGGAAATAGCTCTTCAGGATTTCATGTTAACTGGATTCAACAGAACTAAAATTGCCTCTATGATGTATAATATGATCAGAAATAAAGGTGAAGGCATTGGCTATGATTTATTCAAACCTTCAAATGATTTAAACTCACCTTCATGTTCTGAAAATATTTTAAAAGGCAATAGTATCTGTTTTGTGTCTGCTTCTGATAGTTCTGAGAAATTGAAAGTATCAGAATCTGAGGCTAAGTCCAAAGCTCTGAACAACTCAGACTCTGAAGCTTCTGAACCTAAGGGTAAGATGAAGGCAACTGTTAAAACCTTGCCTAAATCTAAGCCAAGAGGTCCTAGGCCTAAGAGTAAGAGGAAATCAGACTCTGAACTTAAACCTTTTCAGAATCTGAAATGTTCAGAACCTGGAACTAGTAAGTCTCAGAATCTGAATAAAACTGATTCAAATTTTTCTAAGACTGAGTTTATTAAAACTTCAAAATCTGGTAAATCAGTCAATGCTAAAAATTTTCAAACTCAGAATATCAGGCAAAGCAAGCCAAAGCAAACAAATCAGTTTTATGCTTCAAACTGTTTTAAGAAAGGCAAAACTGAAGCTTGCCTTGTGCCTGAAGTAAGCAAGGTTAGAATTCTGAAGAGATCAGAATCAAAGTACTCAAAAGGTCAGACTCTGAACAAATCAGAACCAAAGACCTTCAAGTCTCAGGTTCTGAAGAAGTCTGAGTCTAAACCTTTGAGAACTCAGGTTCTGAAGCACTCAGGTTCTGAAAGTCAGACTTATTCTAAATACAAGGAGTCATGTCCAAAGTATCAGAACAAGTCTGAATACCATAACTTCAGACACAAGAAGCCAAAACCTTTCAAGACTAACCCCAAAGGACCCATGAAAATCTGGGTACCTAAGTCTGAAATTATTACAATTGCAGATATGCTTGTCATCCAAAGAAAAGGAAAGGTCCTGGTACCTGGACAGTGGATGCTCGCATCATATGACAGGGGACAAGTCTATGTTCCAAACCCTGACTCTGAAAGAGGGAGGAACTGTGGGATTTGGAGGAAGTCAGAAAGGAAAGATCATTGGTACTGGTAAGATAGGTAATTCTTCCCTGTACATTGATAATGTTTGGCTGGTAGATGGACTTAGACATAACTTACTTAGCATAAGTCAATTATGTGATAGTAATTATGAAGTCCTGTTTAATAAGAACACTTGTACTGTAATCAGTAGCAAAGATAAGTCTGTAGTGTTCAGAGGCAGCAGGAAAAACAATGTTTATAAAATTAATTTTTCTGAATTGGCTCAGCAGAAGGTAGTTTGCCTTCTGTCTGTGAGTGATGAGAAGTGGGTCTGGCACAAAAGGCTGGGACATGCTAACTGGAGACTCATCTCCAAGCTTAGCAAGTTACAGCTGGTCAGAGGCTTGCCCCAAATTGATTATCACTCAGATGCACTGTGCAGTGCATGCCAAATTGGAAAGTTTTCTAAAACCTCTTTTAAACCAAAGAACATTGTTTCCACCTCAAAACCTCTTGAACTACTTCACATTGATTTGTTTGGTCCTGTTGGAACAGCCTCAATCAATGGGAAGAAGTATGGACTTGTTATTGTTGATGATTATAGTAGGTGGACTTGGGTTAAATTCCTCAGAACCAAAAATGAAACATATGATGTGTTTTTCAAATTCTGCAAACAAGTACAAACAGAAACTAATTTGAAAATTTTGAAAATCAGAAGTGATCATGGTGGTGAATTTGAAAATGAACCTTTTGAAAACTTTTGTGAAGATCATGGAATTTTCCATGAGTTCTCATCTCCTAGAACTCCACAACAAAATGGAGTTGTAGAGAGAAAGAACAGGTCTTTACAAGAAATGGCCAGAACCATGATCCATGAGTCAAAAATTGCTAAGTACTTTTGGGCAGAAGCTGTAAACACAGCATGTTATATTCAGAACAGGATCTATATCAGACCAATTCTGAATAAAACTTCATATGAATTATTTAAAGGAAGAAAACCAAGTATTTCTTATTTTCATCAGTTTGGTTGTACATGTTACATACTGAACAATAAGGTCTACCTAAAGAAATTTGATGCCAAGGCTCAAAAGGGTACCTTCTTAGGATACTCAGAGAGATCTAAGGCATACAGAGTGTATAATTCTGAAACACATGTTGTTGAAGAAGCTATACACATTAGGTTTGATGATAAGAAGCCTGGTAGTGAAATACCAGAGCTGGTTGAGAGTTTTGCAGATGTCAGAATCTCAGAAGAACCTTCAGAAGCTGAAACCAGTTCAGATTCTGATGAAGGTTCAGAAGCTGAAAACAATGAAGACTCTGAGAAACTCTCCAGCAATGACACTACTCCTGATGCCAATCAAGAACAGCATGGTTCTGATCAAATCCCTGGTGGCCCTTCAGAAGCTAATCCACCCAGAACCTCATTCAAGTACAAGTCTTCACATCCTGAGGAGTTGATCATTGGAAACAAGAACAGTCCAAGGAAGACAAGATCAGCATTCACTCAGAATGAGTCCATGCTTGGTCTGCTATCCATGATTGAACCCACAACTACTGATGAAGCACTTGCTGATGATGGTTGGATTGTAGCAATGCAAGAAGAGCTGAACCAGTTCCAAAGGAATGATGTATGGGATCTTGTGGCAAGACCTGATCAGAAGAACATCATTGGAACAAAATGGGTGTTCAGAAACAAGCTCAATGAACAAGGAGAAGTGATCAGAAACAAGGCTAGATTAGTAGCTCAAGGGTACAGCCAGCAAGAAGGAATAGACTACACTGAGACATTTGCTCCAGTAGCTAGACTGGAAGCAATCAGGTTACTTCTTTCTTATGCTATTAATCATGATATCATCTTGTATCAAATGGATGTTAAGAGTGCCTTCTTAAATGGTGTGATTTCTGAAGAAGTATATGTCAAACAACCTCCTGGTTTTGAAGATGTAAAATATCCAAACCATGTTTTTAAACTTAAGAAGTCCCTGTATGGTCTGAAACAAGCTCCCAGAGCTTGGTATGAAAGACTAAGCAACTTCTTAACTCAAAATGGTTTTGTAAGAGGTCAAGTTGACAATACACTCTTTAGAAAAACTGTTAAGAAAGAAATCTTAATTGTACAAATCTATGTTGATGATATCATATTTGGTTCTACTAATGCCTCCCTTTGCAAGGAATTTTCTAAGTTAATGCAGGATGAATTTGAAATGAGCATGATGGGTGAACTGAAATTCTTCTTGGGAATTCAAATCAACCAATGCAAAGAAGGTGTGTATGTTCATCAGTCAAAATACACCAAGGAGCTTCTGAAGAAGTTCCAGTTGGATGATTGCAAGCTGATGTCAACACCAATGCATCCCACCTGCACATTAAGCAAAGAGGACAATGGCACTAAGGTAGATCAGAAGCTGTACAGAGGTATGATAGGTTCTCTCCTATACTTAACTGCTTCTAGGCCAGATATTTTATTTAGTGTATGTCTGTGTGCTAGATTCCAATCAGATCCTAGAGAATCTCATATGACTGCTGTCAAGAGAATCTTCAGGTATCTGAAAGGAACAACTAATTTGGGACTTCTGTATAAGAAATCTTTAAATTATAAGCTAGTTGGATTCTGTGATGCTGACTATGCTGGGGACAGGATTGAAAGAAAATCCACCAGTGGAAACTGTCAGTTTCTTGGTGAGAATCTGATATCCTGGGCCAGCAAAAGACAAGCAACCATTGCTTTGTCAACAGCAGAAGCAGAATACATCTCAGCTGCAAGTTGTAGCACACAACTGCTCTGGATGAAACATCAATTAGAGGATTATCAGATTCATGCAGACAATATTCCTATTTATTGTGATAATACTGCTGCTATATGTCTGTCTAAAAATCCAATTCTGCATTCTAGAGCCAAGCACATAGAAATAAAACATCATTTTATAAGAGATTATGTTCAGAAAGGTGTTTTGGATATTCAGTTCATTGATACTGATCATCAATGGGCTGACATATTCACAAAACCCTTAACAGAAGATAGATTCAATTTTATTAGAAAGAATCTGAACATGCATTTTGTCTCATGAAAAATGTGCTTGAATCTGAATGTATTCCTTGATTCTGAGTTTATCATAAGCTAAGACTTATCAAACACTCACCTTCTGAGAGTTTGACTAAAGTTAAGCCTGAAAAACTTCAGAGTCTGAAGGATCAGAACCTGGATTTTTCTAACTTCTGAATCTGATAAAATTCTAATGTTGGTCAGAATCTGGTAAGTATAGTTTTGGGCAATGATGATTAAAAGCTTTGAAAGTTTATACTATAATCCTCCCAAAGTCATCAAGTAAAAATGTGTTTTTATGCTCTGATACTCTTTGTTAAAATTGCCTAACAAACAATTTTCAAGTTGGTATCAGTTTGTTTTCAAAATATTTAGCACAGACACATTTTAAAAGCCTAAAGTGTTTCAGACATGTTCAGTTTCTAGAACTCTTTTCATCTTGGTATCAGTCTTTAGAAATGTTTTTATTTGGTATCAGACTCTGAGTTAAAACCTTTAACTGATATCAGACTCTGAAATAAATCCTCAACTGGTATCAGATTCTGATATATTTCTTTAAAGCAAACTCAGAATTGCTCTGATACTGAACACTTCTTGAAAAACTTTTGCTCTGATGCTGAACCAGTGTGTACTGAACAAGTAATGTCTGAACACAGAATGCCCTGATCAGAAGCTCCAAACTTTTTTTCTGCTTCTGAACAGCATTCTATTTTTATTGCAAGTCATATACTCATTGTAAATCAAGTAGGCTCTGATAATCATCCTTGCTACTTGGTTATCCATATGATTGCACAAATATCTCACAATCTTGGTGAGTTCAACCTCTCCCAAATTCTGCATCCTTTTGAAATTTTGTCAAACTTGGTGTCAGAACTGCTTTCAAACTCTTTTAAAAAGGGGGACACTGAACTGCTTTGATAACTGTTTTCAAACTCTTTTCAAATCCATTTCTGCTCTGATAGATACTTTCCAACTCTCTTGACAAAGGGGGAGAAATTTTTCTGTCTTAAGAGGAGAAAGTGCTACTTTTTGTTGATGACAAAAGGGGGAGAAAAGTAAAACAAGTATTAAAGCACCTGAGCTCAAATAAGTTAAAATGGTCAGAAGCAAAGCCTATTAAAGCTCTGATACAAATTGTTAGGATGAAGATCTGATACAATTGTTAAGATAGCTCTGATACTGATCAGATAAGCTAAGATAAGCTCTGATACATTTCTGACTAGCTCTGATACATTTAACTTATGAGAACTGCTTTGAAGTAAAATTCTAGCTCTGATATATTCAGTGAGATATATAACTCTTAGTGAGTAAAAAGAATTTAAAATAACTTGGATAAGACTCAGGGAGCTTACAAAACTCATCCTGTGGATTATCAGACTTAGGGGGAGAGCTTACAAACCTCAGAACCTGAAGTCAACAAGTCATTTTGAATTCTGAGTGTAAATTTCACCATATTGTCTTAAATTAAGGTTAATTAACATGGATAAGAATCAAGGGGAGCTTACAAACCTAACCTTGAGGATTGTCAGACCTAAGGGGAGCTTACAAACCTCTCCTGAAGTCAGATTGTTAATTACACTTAATAACAATTCTGAAATTTTCACATTTGTGGTTTTAACTGAACTTAATTAACTTGGATCAGACTCAGGGGGAGCTTACAATCCTCACCCTGCAGTTAACTTGTTAATTAAGTTAACAACAATTTTCTGTTTTAATACTTATGTTTGTCATCATCAAAAAGGGGGAGATTGTTGGAACAAAATGTGTTTAACAAGTCTCTCATATAATAAGGGGGAGATTGTTGAAACATTTATGTGTAAACATATCTCTCTTTATGGTTTTGATGATAACAAGGTATTAAAGAGAAAATTGGTTTATATGCTAATGCTTTGTTCAAGTGTTTCAGAACCACATGCTTATCAAGTATTGATTAATAATGGTTATGAAGAACAAGCTAAAGAGCAAGAAGGAAAGCCAAGAAGCAAGGTTGCGAGGCTAAGAAGAAACTGGTCCTGAAGTGAAGCCTCTGAAGTGGTCCTGAGGAAATGCTCCTGAAGTGCAGCTTCTGAAGACTGGGTGCTTCTGATGAAGTCAACGTAAAGTCAGCATCTGAAGACCAGCTTCTGATCCGTACAGAGAGAGAGCTTCTGATCACTGTTCACTCAGAAGCTTCTGAAGCTGATATGGCATGGAAAAGCAACCAGTACTGTGCGCATTTAATGCCTGGAAGTGTCAGAACAACTCAATGGAACAGTTGTTCCCCTGAACCAAACATTCTCCAGTTTTTATGGTGGGCCAATTCAAAAATGGCACCTGCCCTGTTCTGACAGAAAAAGTGCAGCACACGTTTGCAGCAACCTAGTCCAATTGCAACGGCTAACTTCCTGAATTCCAGCAAATCTCCAACAGCTCTATTTTTATCTATAAAAGGAGGGAGATTTGAAGAAGAAAATGTTGAAGACTCTTGAAAACAAAGAACTGAACTCTTGCTCTGTTTTGCTGTCAAAAATACGCAAGTTACCCAACCTCTTAGAAATTCTTTCATCTTTGTAATTTAGAATTTCTTAAGGTTAAGAGTCTTAACCTGTGTTGTATTTAGAGAACACCTCTGATATTTGATCAAGTGTTCATCCCAAACTCCTTTACTTGTAAACCAGTTTGGTCCCTAAAGTCTTAGTCTGAATACTAAGCAGTTGTAACCTCATTCCTTTGTGGTCTGAGTCAGAAGCCTCTTGTCTTTGTGACTTGAGCATTGAGAAGTCTCTTGTCTTAGTGACTTGAGCATTGGAAGCCTCTTCCTTGGTGGTTGAGCATAGAAGTCTCTTTCTTTGTGATTGAGCAGCTGGAAGTCTCTTTCTTAGTGATTGAGCAATTGTAATCAGAACTTGATTATAGTGAAACTCTCTTGTTGGACACAAGGGGACAGGACTACTTCTCACATTGAGAAGGAACCTGTATAATTTGCTGTGTCTTTTCTTTCCCTTCTCTCTAACTTGTTTTAATCCGCTGCATTCAACTTCTGATATCTGTTCAGAACTGATCACATCAGCTTCTGAACTGAACCTTAAGCTTTAAAAAGAATAAGAACAAGTTTTAGAGTCACACAATTCAACCCCCCCCTTCTTGTGTGTTTGTTTTTCTCACCTTCATGTTTCCCTAGTTACTAATTAATCACTTCATGATTAGACAGATATGCATCAATATTAGGTAATGTCACCTCCCTAAGTGTCTAAGTCAGGGTTATGCTTCAGAGGAGACAAATCTTACCCACGACAGTAAAACTAAATAACATACAGAAAATAACTGAATAAAGACGTTAAATTAAATAAATTATCCCACAACCAGAATAGTGTTTCATCTTAGAACCCTAGCCTAAAAGAAATAAAACATACCCTAGAAATAAAACATACCCTAGTAATACTTGGAGTGAGGAGAGAAACTCCTCCCTTGAAGCTCCTAGGCGCCTAGAACCATGCGTCAGGCGCATGTGTGTGGTGTTTCAGGCGCTAGGCGCCTATAAGCATGTGCCAGACACCTCATCATGTGCCCAGGCGCACAAAACTATGTGTCAGACGCATGTGAGTGTTGTCTGGGCTCCGAAATGCCTATTTCTTTGTCTTTTTAGGTGTTTGCTTCCATATAAGATGTCTTGGAACTTGGGAACAAAATTTCTCCCTTTGTAACGTCTTCTGAGGCCTCTTGCATCTTCTTTCTTTCATCTTCCCAAGGTCTTCACAAATCTTCAGATGTCTTGCTTTGTCGATTTACATGATTTCTTCGTGAATTACATCAAAACACCCTAAAATTGCTATGTTTCAGGAAGAATAGAATTACAAACTCAAATATAGAAAACATTACAAATGTCCCGAAATCATAAGCAATTGTTCTAATACTCCTCTATTCTCGATGTAAAACCTACTGAAAATGATTGAAAAACATGCTAAGAATAACGTAAGATGACCTGTATGTCTTCTTCCATTTCAAAGAGTTAAGGACAACCTTTGTCAGTATGGCCAAGCCGTCCACATAGATAGCAAAATACACCCAGTTTTTTATACTTGAAATTAATGGTCGCGAAGCTCCCATCTTTGATTCGAATCTGCCACTTCTTTTTTAGCGGCTGAGTAACATAAATTATCACTTTCAGATGCATATAAGAACTGTGCAACGTGTTCCTACTGTCATATGCCTTCAATTCACTGAGAAACTTGCCTATTCCAAACGCCACTCGAGGTTGCACCAAGCCAAAGGTAATTGATGAAATTGAACCCAGATATCAAGATGATTCAAATTCACACTCATCGGCACCACCCCAGGAGAAATACGGTCAACCACCAGATTATAATTATCATACAACCAAGGGCCCTCCTCAAGGACCTTAACAACATCAAGACAGTGATAGAACTGGAATAAGAAGCGGTCTTCTCTCAATTGTGTGATGGATACACGTTTACCAGGACGCCTGAAGTGGCTTAGGCGTTCCTTAAAGTAGGCAAACCGCACCTGCTTATCAGTGAGGACACACCCAATAAGGTAAGTGGTCAAGGGTTTTTGTTTCAGCAGCAGCAGGGTTGTACCGTCATCTTATTCTTCTCACGACGCGTGGCAGTCCACCCCGGCCAGCTGGACCTCATTGCCCACGTACCCGCCACGTGGGCGAGATCGGGCACCCGCAGAAACAGCTCGGGTACGGAGCAGGCCCCCGAACCACACCCGGAGCGAGCTGACCATGTAAAAACCCGAGCTAACGGCCACATTTGGACCCGTCTACCAAGTCTTTCCCACGTTCCCATCGTAGACCGGGCTTCTTGGACGAGGACCAGGTCACCGCTCCAGGTGGCTGGGGAATCCCGTAAGAGCCGCCCTCATTTCCCTAGGATGGGGGGACGTATAAAAGGGGGGCTGCAACGGTTCACAAATCATCACATTCATTTTCCAACAGAGAAAAAACCCTAGCCAAGCTCGTGAGTCAGTATAAAGCTCAGGGGGTTGGTACTGTTGTTCAACCACCAGGAACAGTTGGCGCCCACCGTGGGGCCAGGTAAAACTTTCCCAGGCCTCAGTTTTTCTTAACCAAACACTCAAACAAGCCGAGTCATCCAGCTCATAATGGCCGGATCCCGAAACAACAACGCCGATCCAGATGCGTTACCGCCATGCAGCTCCAGCTAGAGGAACTGCGCCAACAGAATGAGGCACTCCAGGCCTCCGTCCAAACTCTTCAACAACAGCAACATCAGGAGCAGCAGGATGACCAAGAGGGTCCGGAACTAGAGGATCCCCAGCCCTTATCCGCCGAGATCTGGAACGCACCGGTCCCGGAGAATTTCAAACCCCCGCACCTCGCTTCATTCGATGGGAAATCAGATCCCACCGAACACCTGACGGCGATCAACACTCAGATGGCGATCATAGGAGCGGCGGACTCCTTGAAATGCAAGTTGCTTGCAGGAACCCTCAAGGAGGCAGCCCTCAGGTGGTACATGGGTGTGCCTCGCTTTTCCATAACCAGCTATCCCGATTTCGCTAGGCGGATGGTACACCAGTTCACAGCTAGCAAGCATAGAAAGGTCTCGACCACCAGCCTTTTTAACGTCCGACAAGGACCCCACGAGCCGTTAAGGGAGTACCTCGCCAGGTTCAACGAAGCTACTATCAAAGTCGCCAGCCCCAACCAGGAAATTTTCGTCGGAGCTTTCCAGAATGGATTGAGAGCTGGCCAGTTCAATGAATCCCTGGCCCAGAAACCAGCGGATTCTATGTAGGAAATCTTAGCCCGGGCGGAGTGTTACATCAAGGGCGAAGAGAGCAATGCTGAGAAGAAGGCCCGGGACGCACGTGAAAGGAGTTCTGGGGGGAATGAGTTTCATAGCCCCAGGAAGAATAGCTACCTTCAGCCGATGCGGGGATCTTTCAAGTCACCGGCTAGAAGGCCGTTAGAAAACTTTACGCCTTTGAATCAGAGGAGAGAGCGCATTCTGCAGGAGGTCCTTCATACGGGTTTGATTCCTCAACCACCGGCCTCGCGATCTGAAGTAATGGGAAATGATCCTGAGAAGTGGTGCAAGTACCATAAAGCCAGGGGACATCACACCGACGACTGTAGAGTCTTAAAGCGGGAGATCGAGAAGCTAATACAGGAAGGACATCTGAAGGGCTACGTCAGAGGAGAGCTGGGTTCCAGCCAGAGAGGGAACCAGCGCGGGCCACAGGATCCCCCATCAAGGGGTGGCGAGGACCCCGGGTCAGGCAGCGGCAATAGCAATCCACACGCCCGCGTAACCATCAACACCATTGCAGGAGGATTTGCTGGGGGAGGCGAGACTAACTCCTCCAGAAAAAGGTATGCTCGCCACGTGATGCACATCGACAGTTTGGAAGGCATGGGAATGCCCGTCCCAGAAGCTGATCCTGAACTCACTTTCTCCAGTAAAGATTTTGCGAGAATTCTCCCTCACGAGGACTACCCTTTGGTGATCAGCTTACAGCTTTTGAACTGTGTGGTGAGAAGGGTGTTAATTGATCCAGGAAGCTCGGTGGACATCCTGTACTACGACGCCTTCGAGAAGTTGAACTTGGGCGCGGAGTTGTTGCAGCCGTTCAACGGGTCTTTAGTTGGATTCGTGGGAGAGCAGGTGCAGGTACGGGGGTATATAACCATGAGGACAGTATTCGGCGAGGATGAAAGCGCCCGGCCCGTCTTAGTCAGATACCTGGTGGTGAATGCGCCCTCGTCCTATAACATAATCATAGGGCGTCCTTCACTCAACCAGTTGTCAGCAGCAATATCAACGCTCCACCTCACCATGAAGTACCCACTGCCCAATGGTAAGGTGGGAGTGGTCAAAGGAGATCAGAGGACGGCCAGGAAGTGCTACCAGGACAGCCTAAGAGTTCGGAAACCAGACTGCTCTTCGTCTAGGTGGGGCCCCAGCCCCTCAAACGCCCAGGATGTCAATTTTGTAGATTTGGATCCACGAGAGGAGTACGTCGAGGAAAGACTGACCCCCATCGAGGACCTTAAGGAGATACAGATCGGCCCTCAGGCTTCTCAAACTACTAAAGTTGGGACGGCTTTGACAAAGATTGAAGAGGAGGGGATAGTCCGCCTTCTGAGAAGAAATTTGGATTTGTTTGCATGGAGCCCATCCGACATGCCCAGCATCGATGTGAATGTGGTATGTCATCATTTGGCGGTGGACCCAAAGGTGAAGCCCATGGTCCAGAGGAAAAGGAAAATGGGAGAGGAAAAGCGGAAGGCAATGGATGAAGAGGTGAAGAAGTTGAGGGCGGCCAGGTTTATCTGTGAGATTAAGTACCCGACCTGGTTAGCCAACGTCGTGCTGGTGAAAAAGAGTTCGGGTAAGTGGAGGATGTGTGTCGACTTCACGGATCTGAACACTACGTGCCCTAAGGATCCATACCCTCTCCCCGCCATTGACAGACTGATAGATGGCACTTCAGGATATAAAACGCTGAGCTTCATGGATGCGTACTCAGGATACAATCAAATTCGGATGGATCCCTTGGACGCCCCCAGAACCGCGTTCATGACCAACGCGTCCAACTACTTCTACCAGGTAATGCCATTCGGTTTAAAGAATGCCGGCGCCACTTACCAGAGGCTGATGGACAGAGTCTTCGCCGACCAGATAGGGCGAAACCTGGAGGTTTATATTGACGATATGGTGGTCAAGACCGTGGAGGAGGGAAGTCATTGCCAAGACCTTGAGGAAATCTTGGGTTGTGTAAGAAAGTACAACATGCGTCTAAACCCCTCCAAATGCTCATTTGGGGTTCAGGCGGGAAAGTTTTTGGGATACATGTTAACCAAGAGAGGGATAGAAGCCAAACCAGATAAATGTCAGGCTATCATCGACATGAGGAGCCCCACGTCCGTCAAGGAGGTCCAGCAGCTCACAGGGCGTCTGGCGGCGTTGTCTCGTTTTCTGTCGTGTGCGGGAGACAAAGCTTTTCATTTCTTCACGACGCTCAGGAAGGGGGAGAGGTTCGAATGGACGCCCGAATGTGAGGACGCCTTCATTAAAGTCAAGTCTTTCCTGGCCACTCCTCCAATTCTCACGCGCCCAGATAAAGGCGTCATTCTTTACCTATACTTGTCGGTGACAGAGCACGCCTTGAGTTCAGTTCTTGTCCAAGAGAAGGAGGAGGGCGAAAAGCCGGTGTACTTCGTTAGTAGGGTGTTTAAGGGCGCGGAGCTGCGATACCAGAAAATTGAGAAGCTAGTTCTAGCATTGGTAACCACGGCGAGGAAGCTACGCCCTTACTTCCAGGGTCACCAGATCGTGGTGAAAACCAACCACCCGGTTCGGCAGGTTCTGAAAAAGCCAGATTTGGCAGGGCGCATGGTGTCATGGTCCGTGGAGCTGTCCGAATATGATATCCAGTTCGTCCCCAGGGGCAGTATCAAATCACAGGTGTTGGCAGATTTCTTAGTAGAGTTGAGTTCACCCGCTGAGGCCCAGTCACCTTTCGTATGGATCTTATCAGTAGACGGAGCATCCAACCTGAAGGGGAGCGGCGCAGGGATCGTGCTGGAAGGCCCGGATGACGTCCTGATCGAGCAATCCCTAAGATTCGAGTGGAAGGCAAGCAATAACCAAGCTGAATATGAGGCCCTAATAGCTGGAATGCAACTTGCCTGAGAAATGGGTGCCACGAATCTCAGGGCGCGGAGTGACTCGCAGCTAATGACCAACCAGATTGCAGGAGAGTATCAGACGAAGGACGGACAGCTGACGAAGTATCTGAAGAAAGTGCAGGAGTTGGCTCAGAACTTCACATTTTTCGAGGCGACCTATGTGCCGCGCGAACAGAACTCCCGTGCCGACATCCTTTCAAAGTTTGCCAGTACCAAGAGACCGGGACATAACAGGACGGTGATTCAAGAAACATTGGCAGCTCCCAGCACGGAAGCAATGATGGTGGGCGCTGTCCAGGCCGAAGAAGGAGGATGGATGACACCAATTGTAAAATATTTGGAAGGTAATTGGTCGCCTGCTTCAGACGAGGAGGAACAAAAGATGAGGAGGCAGTGTGCGAGATATACCATGCAGGCGGGTAAGTTGTATAAGATGGGTGTGGCGACACCGATGCTGAGATGCCTGGCTGAAAGTGAAACGCAGCTGGTGCTCTTGGAGGTTCATGAGGGCGTATGCGGAAGTCATATAGGCGGTAGGGCCCTCGCCAATAAGATCGTTCGCGCTGGGTACTACTGGCCTACCCTGTTAAAAGATTGCGCCGATTATGTCAAGAAGTGTGACAAGTGCCAGAAGTTTGCTTCTCTCCTCCATGCGCCGGCCGAAGTCTTGCATTCCGTCACCTCGCCATGGCCGTTCTGCCAGTGGGGCGTTGATATTCTCGGCCCTTTCCCTTTAGCGCCAGGTCAGCTGAAGTTCTTGATTGTTGGGGTTGACTACTTTACTAAATGGATAGAGGCGGAGCCCGTAGCAAAGATCACTGCCGAAAGAGTTAGGCGTTTTTATTGGAAGAAAATCATCTGCCGGTTTGGTCTGCCCAGGTGCATTGTATCCGATAACGGGACACAGTTCGCCAGCAAGACTGTCAGAGACTTCTGCAGCGGACTCGGTATCCGAACAAAGTTTGTGTCAGTTACTCACCCCCAGGCGAATGGACAGGCCGAGTCCGCCAACAAGGTAATTTTGAACGGGCTCAAGAAGAAACTTGATGACGCCAAAGGCCTTTGGTCAGAGCGACTACATGAGGTATACCCAGTTTAATTGAGTACATCCTAGTGTAATTTGCAAATGCTAGTCTGTCTGCTGCTTAATGGGATACGTCCTGATTATATTTTTGAAAACATTACTTAGGTCCGATTAAGTATTTTTTGTGTTGCTCATGTCATTACTGAGTGTTCAGGTACTTTGGTCGTATCACACGACACCCCACTCGTCCTTAAACGAGACGCCGTTCAGAATGGTATACGGGGCGGAGGCAATGCTGCCCGTAGAAGTCGATACGCCCACGTGGCGAAGGGAAAATTTTAATGCTGAAGGTAAGGGCGCAAATTTTTGCCGGGGATATCTCCTGGGATGACGCCTACACTATATATATTCGCCATCATTTATGAAACTACTCGACTAACAATGTTTATTTCAGAAATCTTTCAACTAACGCTGTTTGTTTTGTAAGATAACGAAATTGGCCAAGCATGCGACTTGGATATGCTGGATGAAATAAGGGAGGCCGCCCACATCCAGGAGTTTGCTGCGAAACAAAGGGCCGCCCGTAAGTACAACTCGAAGGTGGTTCCCAGGGACATGCGAGAGGGTGATCTTGTCCTACGGCAGGTGGTGGCGCCAACCAGGATGGGTAAGCTGTTTCCAAATTGGGAGGGGCCTTACAGAGTCCGTGAGAAGCTGCCAGGCGGTGCCTATAAGCTGGAGGAGTTATCCGGGAGCGTGGCCCCAAGAACGTGGAACGCCGTCCATCTGCGTCACTATTACAGTTAATTATTCGTTTCATTAATTTGTAACTTGCTTCTCGTACATTTGCAAAGTCGGGCGAGCTCCCGCATGACATTTTGTAATTTTGCATTGGTATTTAATAAGGTTCTGGGGTGGCACTCTTTTCCCCTGCAAGGGCAGGGGTTTTTAACGAGGCGCCCCAGTTTTTCAATAAGCGTCTTGATATATGATTATGAAAGACCTACGATTTTAAGGCGGTAAGACCCCTGCGGCGCTAAGACCTACTATTTTAAGGCGGTAAGACCCTTGCGGCGCTAAGACCTATTATTTTAAGGCGGTAAGACCCCCGCGGCGCTAAGACCTACTATTTTAAGGCGGTAAGACCCCTGCGGCGCTAAGACCTACTATTTTAAGGCGGTAAGACCCCCGCGGCGCTAAGACCTACTATTTTGAGGCGGTAAGACCCCTGCGGCGCTAAGACCTAAAACCACGTGGCAGCAAGGCCCCAGGCCAATGAGATTGCCCTTGCACGCTCAACTCGAAATCGATGCAACTGTTTTCTCGTAAAGTTCTCGGAACACAACATGTCGCCCTCACAGGGCTTAACCTGGGCACTCACATGAAGAAAACGCTGCAGAGTTTAAAATTCTAGCACAAAGAATAAGAATACACTAAAGTTGAAAGACGAACATTTGGAAACAAATTTAGAGTACGTTCCAATCAAAAACGATCAAGTGAAAGTTAAGGGCGCAAAGCGCACGCTACAGTTAAAATAAAATCAGAGCGTCAAAAGGGCGTTACATAAATAACATTAGGGATTTACAAACACAAAACCTAAGCTACTCCTCATCCACGATCTTCCCGTCCACAACAGTCCGGAATAGGCCGATTTCTTCCAGGGAAGCTTCTGGGTATAGGCAGGCCACCTGGGCCTTCGCCCGCTCAAAGCCCTTCTCCTCGGCCAGGACACTCTCTTCCTCAGATGCCTCTAGCTTCGCCCTCAGATCCGACATCGCCGTTTGATGCGCCTCGGTCAAAGCTGTTCTCTCTTCAGACATAACCTTGGCCGCTTCCTCTGCTTTAGCCTTGGCAGACTCAGCCGTCTCCAGATCTTGGCGCACTGAAGCGAGTTTCTCCTCCGCCGCTTTCCTTGCCTCCTCAGACGCATTGAGGGCGCTTTGCATCTGCGCCAGTACGCTCTTGTGCTCCGCCCTATGCGCTTTCTCCTTCCGCTCGAGGGCGAAGAACTCCTCCGTCATCACCTGGCCCAGCAGGGTGCCCTTTAGGAGGTGGACGCCCATCATCTTCTGTACTTGGGAGAACTCCATGGTTTTAAGTCTCTTCCTGTCGTACTCAAAGGTGAAGTTCTCCCGCATAAACCCTTCATAATCAAAGCTGGCGTCCCATAGCGAAGGGGGGGTATCTGTCACAAGGCGGGTAGCAACATGTTAGTCCACAGTAGAAGTACAAAGAGAGTTAAAAATAAAAGGACAGGAGTTCGGTTTACCAGCTTCCATTTCTTGGGAGGTCTGGGGTTGAGGTGGTTGGCCCTCATCCGCCCGTTTCCTCTTCCCTTTGGGCTGCACCGTGGCGTCTGCTGCAGCCACGACCCGGGATGGGATGGCGTCGATGGCGCTCGCCTCCCCTGGTACTGCGGTGCCACCGGCGTCCACGGCTCTGCGTTTCTCCCGCGTCATCAGGCCGGCGGGGTCACTCCTCCCGCGAACATCGCCTTCTTCAGCCCTTTTCTTTTTCGCCAGCTTCTTTTCCGCTGCGGACTTCGGCGCCATCGAATCTGCTTAAAAGTCAAAGAACTCATGTCTGCTAAAACGCAAACTTAACTACTGAATGACATCGCCCATAATGGGAACGAGTGCTACCTATGTATTCGCCAAGAGCGACGGGATCATGTTCTCTGTGGATAAGCTCCTTTACGCTCAGAACCTCCATGTGCTCCAGGATGTCGACTACATCTTTCTCCGCGTCGCTCAGCCTGTTGTAGTCATAGCCCGATACAGACAGGGGGTCGCCAGACCAATATAACGGAAACCCCTCATCGCCGCCTTGGCCCATGAAGACGGGAACAGAGGCGTCCAGCCCCCTTACTTTAAAGAATTTCCTCTTCCAATTTTTGTAGTTGTTTGCGAAGAGGGCGAACAGACCCCGTCCCTGCTGCGAGTTAATGGACACCCACGAACCTTTCGCCACTCCCTTGGTACAGTAGAAGGAGAGAAATGCGCCCACAGTGGGCGCCAAACCCAAACCTTGGCATAAAACTTCGAAGCCTCTGACGTATGCCCAGCCGTTAGGGTGAAGTTGAGATGGCGCTACATTTATAGCCTTAAGGAGCGCAGCTTCGAAGGGCGTGAAGGGAATCCTTAGTCCCAAATCCGTGATGGCACAGGCGTACATGTAGAACGCCTCATCTGGCACCCCTCGTGGACGACGCATGTAGACCTTTTCCCCTTGGACGCAGGGTTCGGTGACAACATCCGCTTCATCTCCCGTAGAGGACACCGCCTGGTTCTCCCGGAACTCCGCCACCCTCTTTTCGGTGCTGAACAAGGAGGACTGGGCGGACACATTCTCATCCACCCACTCGGCGCCCGTTTCAGATCTCGCCATTTTCCGCTCTCGCTCACCAGGTCCTGAAGAAAAGAGAATAACTACATCACTATCATGGCTACTGCTACTGGAAGCACTTAACTCTGAGAAGAGGGGGGCAGCACCGTCGTCGCTGTCAGAGCTCACCTCAGAGGCGACGAGGGGGTGTCCAAAGTATTGTCGATCCACGAGCGCCCAATCTACCGTCCCATCCGCCCTTCGAACGGCCCGAATGGCCGCATTCCACACTTTGCGTCGCTCCTCCAAGAGGGGAGAACCCACTGAGTTACCCTCACTATCACACTCCCGTATCACTACCATTTTTCCCTCTTTACAAATGTATTAAGAAGCGTAAGCGTAAAATGAGAGGAGTAAGGAGGTTACCTGTTCTTACAAATAGGAAGTAGGTTGCAAAGTTCGCCGGCGTGCTAGCAGAAGGCAGTTGCAGGTGATAGGTTCGAAAGGAACGGATAGTTTCGAAAGGAACGGATAAGTTCGAAGGAACAGACAAGCCCTATTTATAAGCAGAGGGCCTCGAGTTGCGAGCGCGGTCTGGAACGATGCGAGATCGAACGGTGCAAAGGGCCCGTCTTTTCAATGCTGTGCGGCTTGATTTGCATCGAAGCAAGGGAAAGCAGGCGAATCCCCAGCCGTCCAGATGTTAGTACGAACGGTCGTTGCCCATCCACCGTTGGATTTCAATTAAATGACCCACGCGCTGATAGGGTGTAGGCACCCGCAGGACACTAGGGTGGGGAACAACCACTGAAGCAGTTAGCAGACCGCCAACTCTCACTACAGACCGGTATTTCATGACGCCACATATCAGACACTCACTCGGCTCCATTGGACGATTTTTGTAGTCGCCCACTAAGTTAAAACCGAGCATATTATTAATCACTTCGCCTCTTCGAGACTTGTGCTTGGGGGGCTGTGTACCGTCATCTTATTCCTCTCACGACGCGTGGCAGTCCACCCCGGCCAGCTGGACCTCATTGCCCACGTACCCGCAACATGGGCGAGATCGGGCACCCGCAGATACAGCTCGGGTACGGAGCAGGCCCCCGAACCACACCCGGAGCGAGCTGACCATGTCAAAACCCGAGCTAACGGCCACATTTGGACCCGTCTACCAAGTCTTTCCCACGTTCCCATCGTAGACCGGGCTTCTCGGACGAGGACCAGGTCACCGCTCCAGGTGGCTGGGGAATCCCGTAAGAGCCGCCCTCATTTCCCTAGGATGGGGGGACGTATAAAAGGGGGGCTGCAACGGTTCACAAATCATCACATTCATTTTCCAACAGAGAAAAAACCCTAGCCAAGCTCGTGAGTCAGTATATCACTCAGGGGGTTGGTACTGTTGTTCAACCACCAGGAACAAGGGTCAAGGTAGAGGGTGAGGCCTTCATCAGTCAAGGTAAGGCCCTCAAGGTTGAGGTCGGAAGCATCCTTGGGTACAATGAGGGTGAGAATTCTGGACAGAAAGAATATGTGCTTAGGATGGAGATAACAGTTAGGGTTTACTATGAATTCAGAAGCAGCCATTGGAAGTAATATAAATAGGTGAGAACAGAAGCATCTAGGTTCTAACGTACCAGATGAAGTTAAAATCACTCACAGGGGATAGGAACGGAGCCAGGCAAGGATAAGGATGAGATGAGCAAGGCGGCGGCTCAATGGGGAAGAGATGGTAACCTAACCCTAGGAGAGAAAAACACGTATTTTTTATGAAAAGAAAAGAGTTGTTCAATTTCCTCCATAACAATATCTTATTTATTAACGTTCGTCTTTATATATTAGAAATAAAATATGCTCAAAGTAAAAGTTATTAGAATAATATTTATGGTCAAATTTTAACAATTATTGTTATCTGAGTAGTGTATAAGATAGTGTTCTATTTATCTTAATAAATATTATCAAAATTTCAACTTTTATAATTTTAGCTAATAAATAATTAAACATATTCATGATTAAAATTGTACACCGACATGTTTAATACTAAAACCGTAAAATTCATTAGTAACAAATAATTAATTAAAGAGGTGTTTACGTCAATAACAAAGATGATGGAAATTACTGATTGAATGTATCCATAAATTTACAGGAAAATAAAAAAACAAGAAAAAAAGTCTACATTTAATTTCAACCAAATCAATTTTTCCAAGTCTAAAAGAAACAATTAATTAAAGGTTGTATTTCCATCCAGCAATAATTACAGGTTGTAACTTTTGTTCTTTCAAGAAAATTTTGGACTGAAGATTATTTTCTACAAGATCAAGAAAATAAAATGTTGTTGATCGTTCTAATTACACTACAAAAAAGAAAGTGGGTCAATACATATTGTTGGAGAAAATTTGTTGTTGATATAGGAGAGACTTTTCAATCAGCACATAAAGTGATTTTCATGTGTACTATATAAATATGCTAATTTTTTTTATATTCTTTCATTAAAAAAAATCTGATAATTATTTTATATGTACACTCAATAAAATATATTTCATTTTGTTTGGAATAATTTTTTTATTTAGTTTGGAATATAAATAATGATGATGATAATTATAATAATAATAATGATAACTATTATTATTTAAAGTTGATTGTGTTGTCTAGTGATATTGGAGTGTGCTACTCTTAGGATTTCAAGTTCGATTTCCCCGATGTTTATTTCATTGACTACTTCGTACTTTAAATAACCCCTTGCAAATGGATGGTGGGGTTGGACCCCTCAAACTAGTGCGCCATTAGATTGGATATCGGGTTTTCAAAATAATAATAAAAATATATCACAAGCTAACTAATTAATAATATAGTGAAGCTTTAAAAAAACTAGACTCTAACCCGTACGATGCACGGGTTTTGTAGAGTTTCATATATAACTATCAAATCGTACGATGCACGGATTTTGTAGAGTTTCATATATAAGTATCAAACTGGTTGTATTATTAATTTTAGAGTTACATTCAAAGTCAGAGAAACAATCAAACTAAGTGATGACTGAGAGTGATCGACATGCAAAATCTAAAAAAAGTAAATTAGAAAAATTCAGTTTGAATCAACAAAAATGAATATGGAATGAAAGTCATAAATTAAATTCTGTGAAAGTAATCAAACGTGAAAATAAACACAATAAAAATGATAAATCATAGAAAATACTTTAATAAAAAGAAAACAATATACAAAAGTTTGCAAGGGCTGCTAAATCTATAAAAAAAAAAGAAAAAAGAACTGATATGTGGTAACATAAAGAAAAAAGAATAATGAAAAGGAATTGCTAAAAAAATGAAAAGGAACTTGTATGTAGTAACTAAAAGAAAATAAATAATGAAAAGGAACAGCTATCAGAAAAGGCTAACCGCAAGAACTGCTAAATCTATAAAAATGAAAAATGAAAAGTAATTGCTATCAGAAAAGGAACCGCCAATAATGAAAAGAAACTGCTATCGAAAAAAGAACCGTCAAGGTGTTAGTGACTTAAAAAAAAGGTCTTTAGGATTGCATATCCATTTTAGAAGCAATAATATTTCAATAAAAAACATCAGTACTTTGGTGGTAAGAGTTGTGAATTGGAAGCATGAGGTATCTGATGGACTGCAATAAAAATGACAAATCAAAAGAAAAAAAAAATGTATATACAAAAGTCTTCACCAAGAAATTGGTTCTAACCACAAAGGCTTTTAAGTCTATAAAAATGAAAATGAACTGTTATATAGTAATCGAAAGAAAAAAAACAATGAACAGGAACTCCTTTGTGTAACCGAAAGAAAAAAATAATAAAAAGGAACTGCAATAGCATTAATGGCTTTAAAAAAATGTAATAAAAATGACCTTTAGTACGGTATATTCATTTTGGAAGCAACATTCTTTCAGTAAAAGTGGTAAAAAATTTAAAGTGTTGTCATGTGTTACCTGATTCAATTCCTTGCAGACCTTTTTTTTATAAAAATTAATAAGGTCCGCCAAAAAGCGTGGGATTAGGGTTATTAGGTTTAATTGTATGATGGTGAGAGAGATGCAAGTGAGTGAGAAATGATTTAAAGATTGTGAGATTGAAAGAAAGAGGACCCGAGATTTGTGTTTAATATATAAAAGTGAAGCAATCACATTTCATCAAAAACATCAGTGCCCTAGTGGTAAGAGTTGTGAATTGGTAGCATATGATATCTGGTTTGATCTCTAGTATGAGTTTTTTCATAAATTTTTTTAAAACTAAAAATTAGATATATGAAAAGGTTAAAAGGCATGTCATTATGTGTTTCTCATGCAATAGAATTATAGAAAACCAAGAAAAGGTTTTTACTTTACAATGTTAGTAACAGAAACCTTTTCTTATAGAATTTCTTATGATACATATATTTTTATAATCCTTTTGGATTTAAAATTTTCTCTAAGTGGAAATTCTAGCTGGCTTAAACTCGTATATTATAGCCTGAAATCATATGTTTTTATAATCCAAAGGCATGGCGGGAAGTTAATAATAACATGGTGTAGTTATCGCGGTAATAGTGGTTCTATAATAGGAACGTGGAGGGAGTGATGCTTCAATTTAATTAATTATAATTTTAATTCATTAGTATAGGGAAAAATGTGGAAGAGAGAAGAAATGAGAAAATGACATAATTGTTGCATATTAATTTTGGAAGCAAGATTATTTCAGCAGAAACTTAGGTGGCCGAGTGGTAAAACATGTGTTGTGATAGCATTTGGTGCACGGTTCAACTCTTGGCAGAAATTTTTTTCAAAACCAAAAATTAGGGTTAGTCATAGAGTTAGGTCAAGACTACCTAACATTTAGAAGGAACCGCTAATAATGAAAAGAAATTGCTATCGAAAAAGGAACTGTCAAGGTGTTAGTGGCTTAAAAAAAAGGCCTTTAGGATTGCATATCCATTTTAGAAACAATAATATTTCAATAAAAACATCAGTATTTTGGTGGTAAGAGTTGTTAATTGGAAGCATGAGGTACCTGGTTCGATCACCACCAAGAGTTTTTTTCATAAATTTTTTTCAAAACTAAAAATTATGGCTAATCATTAGGGTTAGGGCAACACTACTTAACATTTAGTATTATAAAAAAAATACTAATAGGTCAAACCAACTTCTAATAGGTCACAGCTGTAACCACTGGATCACTAATGGTTTTTGTGACTTATAATTGCTTTTATTTTATATATATCTACGGCAATTATAAAAAGGGGGGTTTGAATGAAGGAATTAAGTAGTGTTTTAATTAAATCTAAAATATTTTTATGCACAATCTAATATATTTTGGTTTGTGATATGAAATATATTTTAATACTCAATAATATATTTTTATACTGAATATGATATATTTTGGTTAGGGTTAGTCATTAGGGTTGTCAAGACTACCCTAATTCTCTAATGCTCTCCTCTATTTATAACCTTTTAACTGAGCTAGGTTTCTCTCATAACTATTTAACAGGTTTACTCTTCAATTTTAAAATATATTATTAAGTACAAAAATATATTATATTTAGTACAAAAATATCTCAAATTGAGGACCAAAATATATCATATTCAATATAAAAATAGTATATTAGATTTAATTCAAAAATATCTCAAATTGAGTACCAAAATATATCATATTCAATATAAAAATAGTATATTAGATTTAATTCAAAAATATCTCAAATTGAGTACCAAAATATATCATATTCAGTATAAAAATATATTATTGAGTATTAAAATATATTTCATATCACAAACCAAAATATATTAGATTGTGCATAAAAATATTTTAGCAAAACTTGGGGACTAAGAAATCACTTTCTAACATATTCAACATAAAAATAGTATATTAGATTTAATTCAAAAATATCTCAAATTGAGTACCAAAATATATCATATTCAGTATAAAAATATATTATTGAGTATTAAAATATATTTCATATCACAAACCAAAATATATTAGATTGTGCATAAAAATATTTTAGATTTAATTAAAACACTACTTAATTCCTTCATTCAAACCCCCCTTTTTATAATTGCCGTAGATATATATAAAATAAAAGCAATTATAAGTCACAAAAACCATTAGTGATCCAGTGGTTACAGCTGTGACCTATTAGAAGTTGGTCTGTGGTTCAACTCTCAGCAAGGATTTTTTTTCATAAATTTCTTTCAAAAGAAAAGTTAGGGAGAAATGTGTCATTTTGGGTGTTAGGGTTGCATTAGGGTTAGGGATTCATGTAATCAGACTACTTAACATTTATATGTAAGTGATATATATAGTGATTAATATTGTTCATATAGTTAATTAAAAGAGAAGGAAAAACAGTTTTAAAAAGTATATTTAATTTATATATACTGGCGAAAAGACGGGCACTCACGTACTCATCTTTCCGCTCTTTTTATTGCGCTAACTTTTGAAAATTATGAACGGTGTTTTTTATGAAATTTTGATTTTGATTAAAACTAAAAATATAAATTTTTGTTGCTTTCAAATTATAAAACCAAACTAACCATGATTATCTATTTCAATGACACTAACAATATAACAAAAAAATATAATCTAAATTCTTATTTTTTTAATGACACCAACAACAATCTTTATTATAGAAAAATTTGTTTAAGGGTATAATTGGGATAGCAAAAATGTAAGTATAGATATATTCATCTAGTTTGTTACACTTTTTAAAGTATAAAAGAAAAAAAAACAGAACATATAAATACTCATATCGTGTTTGTTACATTTTTATCTTAATATTTGAATTTACTCTTATCTATTTGTTATATGTGTTATTTGTATTGAAAGTTGAGAGTAATTTTAAAAATAGAAAAAGTCAGCCCAAAAGATTCAAAACATGCTATTTTCTTTATATATAGCATAAATATATAGTATAGATTTATTAATAGAAAAATATGGGTTTTGAAAAAATATTTTATCAGACAACCAAAAATACATTTTAAGTTGTTTATAAATTATAATAATTTGCCAAACAATTTTAGCTTTATTGATAAAACTCTTATATCTACTTTAAGTGTATAGTAGCTTTTAACATTAAAAAAAGCCAGACGAAACGGTACCTACACATGTTATTGCAACGACAATTTTTACTTTTTTAAAACATAATTTCTACTTTCTTTACTTGCCGAGAAAAACAAAAGAACATTGTTTTTTTTTTTTTTTAAAAAACAATAATACATGTTCTTGCAAAGACAAAAGTACCACACAAAAATTAAAGAAACACGCAAATATAAGTACACCGCCGTTACAGCAATTGTGATCACCTAAGACTGGACAGTGACTGCCATGAACCAAAATAAAAACATGATTAAAAAGTACCAAAACCTTTCACAGTTGTTGATTAATTCTTCTTGTTCCTCCCATGTTGATACATTTGAAAATACAGAGAACATTTGTTTCCTTGTGTGTCACACTTGGAACATCCAATGAGTTTGTGAAAATCATACATAGCATCCATGTTGTCATTGAAACAAGCTGTGTTTTGGATCCTCTCGAGTTTGAACCGAGCCATTTCTCTTTCATCGGGACGAACTTGACTCTTCACTTGTCTCCAATTAGACAAAGTCTTCTTCACTTCAGGATCATCAATAAAATGATCAACTGGTTTTTTGTAAGGGGTTTGTTCAAATCGAGTTTCGTGATCATTAACTTTTTCTTTTTCCGACTCTATCATCTTCTTTTCAACCGAACTAATGGAAACATATTTTCTCTTTTTGATACAATTTCTTTTACCAAGAATTTGTTCTGTCTTGAATCCAACAGCTTGAAGCACTTGATCTCTTTGCATCAATTCCATTGTAGACTTGTCGATTGATTTTTGAACGTAGGGTTTTGTTTTTTTCTATGCAAGGTTTTCTGTTGTTAATGTTAACTATATTGGTTTTTTGAACGGAGGATTTATCATGCAAGGTATTGTTTGCTTGAATCCTCCTTAGTTTTACTTATGTTCTAGCAAGGCACTTTCTAATCTTTTGTTCACATGGATTAATCTTTTGTTCACATGGATCAGTGAACAGTTCCTTGATGATAAAGATACAATAAATCCTAATTTTTTTATGGAAAGATATAATAAATGTTTTTTGTGAATGGAAAATATAATACTTCATAAATCTTTTCATTTGACAGCAAGATATGTAATAAATAAAAGTTTTTTTAATTTTATTTTCCATAATATCCCTTCTAATGAATAAATTATTTGAAATAAAGATTTAGTTTGTTTTCTACTAAGATTTAGTTTGTTGATTGAAATATATTAAAACTTAAATATCTTTAAAAGAGAAATAAATCACATAACTCATAATCAACATAAAAAAAATATACAAGTTCATAGACAGATTACTAAATTATATGTTATGACATTTTCAAATAGCTTGTATTCTTCACTCAAATTAGGAGATTAGACAACTTTTGCAACAATGTGTCATTTGCTAACAAGCGAAAACAGAAAATATTGCTTCCGTTGGTCTTCTACAGCCATTTCATCAATTCCCAACTAGTAATTATTGTAGTAATTTTATACCATTGAAACCTGGTTATAATTGTAAGACTGCATACTGAGTTCTACCATTACTCTTCATCATTGCCTTACTCTTATCTTATCTTATGCTTGCTTTTCTTTAAGGAAATTATAATTTCAGTTCAAGTTTTGATGACAATAAAGACTATGGAAATATATTTATCCCTTCTTCAATAGGGTGGTACTGGTGTTAAGCAACGTGCTTTGTTTGTTGCACAAGAATATGTGTCGAGCCAGAACGGGTTTTGTACAATGCCTCTGAAGTTTTGATGATAATAAAGTATAAAAGAATAATTGGATATTGATGGACCAAATTGGCAAGTGAACCAAATCGTAACAAGTAATAAAGTAATAAGTTTATTGTTCTCCACAGGGATTGTTGTTCAACTTAGTAATTAATAAAACTTATTTCAAAAGGCGAAAGTTAAATAAAATTGAATAGAATTGCATGGTTGAATTGCCCTGCACAATAAAAGATTAGGTTTGTGATTCAGATGATTAACGGTGATCAGAGAATCCTTGAATCCCTCCTTCGTCTTTCTTGGAATTATCTTTTAAGAAGCAAACATCTTATGTGGTGCTTACTTTGATTTAATGAATCCAACGGCAAAACTCATACGAAGTTTCTTTAAATACATATTGCAGGACCAACCTAGTTTTAGATCATGTACTACGTTGCTTAAAGAAAATAGTAATGACGAAAGAAGTTCAAACCTAAAACTTCCTAACCTCTATAAGAAGTGATAATTAGAAAAGCCAATGGAACTGATATATTTTTGGGTTGTCACGGTCTACTTTTATCCTACAATCCCCAAGGTTACACTCATAGTTAACCAATTGACAAAGCATTAAAGAACTTGCATAATCTAATTTAAACCGAGCACAATCGAAGCATAAACTGAATGAAAACTTAATTAATAAATTCCAACAAATAAGAAGGGGTTCATCTTGGAACCCCAATCAAGAGGTTTAGTTGCTCATGACAACATACATCATAATAAAACAATAGAAAAACATACCTTATGGAGAACAAGAGAAGGAGAAATCCTGCCTTGAAACTCTTATGCTTGACCCTTGCTTTGACCGTCAATGTTTCTGAATGAATAATAATAATAATAATAATGTGTGCAAGGGTCTCTATTTATAGCATATGGTTACTTAAGGTTTAAGAAAAGAAAATTGGGCTTTTTGCATCGATCTAGCTTGGAAAACAAGCAAAAACCCAAATCTTTTTGCGTCAGGTGCCTGGGGCACACACATAGGCACCTGAGGCAGCAACCAATGTTGTCCCAGGCGCAGGGGTGCATGGGGTAGGCGCGTGGGCGCCTAAGGCAGCCCCTCAGGTGCGATTTCTTGCGTTTTCGTCCCGTTTTCGATCGTTCTTCCGTCTGAAAACTCCTAGGAACTTGAAATGATTTTTCTTCACTCTGTATTGTCTTCAACAACCTTCTAAGAACAATTGGTCTTCAATTTCATATCCTTGATCTTTCACGTGATGTCTTGATTTGTCGATTTACATGATTCCTCACTACAAAACACTCAAAACACCTATGAAGTTGCATGATCTAGGATAAAAGCGAATTACAATGACTCGAGTGAAAATAATACAATATGTTCCTCAAAACATTAACAATTCCTCTATCTCTCATATTATTTTTCTTCATATGCAAAGAAAAGTACTAAAAAACATAGCCAAAATGTCATATGATGCTCTGTCATCACAACCCCAAACTTAAATTGTTGCTTGTCCTCAACCAACACATTAGCAAGAAGTTAGAATTTACATGAATTTAAAAGAAGAGAACATACCTTTTTGGGGGTTTTGCTCAAATTGTCATTCCTCCCACTATCAGACTTAACTAACTTACCACCTCTATTCAAGCGGAACAAACTTACAGAAGATACTCTTACTTTCAACCACATATAATTCCAAGATACATGTATGTATCTCCTAAAGCCAGTGGGGCTGGTCAAGGCATTTGTCACACTCCAGTCGTCATGTAATTGTACCTTGCTATGAGATTGAAGCAATTCTAAACAGACATTTAAGGTATATATTATCACAGACACATATAGAGGACTTTTCAAGGTTATAACGTGGATGAGGTTAAGGTGGGATATATTTGGGAAAGTAGGCTAACAAGCACTTTGAAGTTAGTTCCTAAGGATTCCCTATTTGAAATACTTTGACAAACCTTGTCATCCAAACTTGTAACTTCATTCACAAACTGTGTCATAACCTTTTTTATGAGGTACTAGCTTTTATTTATGTATCCAATTCAAAGAATTTGGGCACTAGTAGAACTACTTATTCTTTTTTTAAGGACTAAACTTTTGTTTAAGTCTCTTGATTTTCTATTTTTTTTATAGACCATCATTTTGATGTTTTATCTACATTTTTCTTTTTCAATTTTTTTTCTTTTATAACCAAGTTCTACTAGTACCCCACCCCAAACTTAAAATGTTGCTAATTCCAAAGAGCAACCTCAAACTTAATTTCAAACCACGACAAGTATTTCACTAACCTATCTAACACCAAAAGGGAAATCAAACAGATATAATCAATAAGGTTCAAAACTTGTGACATGATGCAAAGTCACATAAAAGTAACCAAGAAGAAAAAGTTTAACGCATGGAGGCTCAAAGTGGTTTCACAAAGGATATATAATGATAATTCAGAGTGGCTTGAAAAAGGCTTTAGTTACCAAAAACAAATGCCTCGTGTGTATGACAATACAACCGATATTCTGTTGAGAACGACCGAAATTTCGAGCAAAAATAGCAATCGAAAATGGAACACTCTTAATGAAAGAAAAAGTAGAAACATATTGGAATATATATGGCTCAAAATCTCACCGGTTGTGCTATACATAATTATAGTGGTGACTTTTTCTGAGTATCTTCTGCAACAAGCTCAAATAGTTATCGTGCTCTTGAACTTTGGAAGTAAGCTAGCCCTCTATTAACAACTTTTGGAAAAAAATTGCCAAGACTAAAACAAATTTTTTGATTTTTGAAAGGGAAAGTTACGCAATTCATGTAAAAACAACGAGCCTAGTCGCGAGTTAGTAACAATAAAAGAAAGAAATTGTGAGATAGAGTGGCTATGTAAAATAAATGACTGAAATTTAAAATTAATTGAAAAATAAAAAGATGGGATGCCTCTTATTCAGCGCTTGTTTAGCGTCCCGAGCTTGACACATGTGTCTACGTTGAGCATGGGAACCCCAAACCTTAAGGTTCCATGTTTTCCTCTTACTCTTCTAGCTCTTCCTCATAGTATGACCATCCATAATCTTCTTCTGGTTTTGACCATTCATAAGCTTCTTCAGACCACGAGTCTTCTTCTATTTCTCCTTCAAGTTCTGATTCACTTGGTTATTCTAGTATAACTTTGAATTTCTCCCAATTGTCAGCAACCTTCATGGCTTCATTGTGAGCATTTGATGTTGGAGTTACCTTGTAGCATTGATAGTACCCATTGGATCTTATGAACACTTCTTTTTGCTGTAAGTTAATCAAAGCTTTAACAATTGCTAAGAAAGACCTTCCTAGAATCATTGGGCAGTCTTGCTTTCCTTTATCCTCTGAAAAATTAACATTGATTTCAAATTGAAATCCATTAATGTCATGTCAGGTCTCTAACCATACCAATAGGTTATGTTTCTCCTCCATCTGTAAGACCAACATTCTTGAAACAAGGACGTAGTGTTAGCCCCCCAATTCGGTTAAAAGTGGCCAACGGCATCAAATTGTCATTTGCCACTAAATCACATAAGGTTTCTCCTACAAAAATAGTTCCTACAGTAACATGAATTTTAAAGCATTCTGGATCTCCTTCTTCCTCTAGTACCTGGTGTTTTAGCTCATGATGTTCCCCAATGTCAGCTTCCTTTACCTCACTCATCACCATCTTGCACTCCTCACTCTTTGAATTTTCAAGAGAAGTGAGTTATGTAGAAATTTGCCCAATTTGAGTCTTCAAATTCTTAATAGAAGCTTCAGTGTTTCTCCTAGCTGCTTCTTGATTTTTTGAAAGAGACTCAATTTGATTTTGAGTGGACTTCATGTTTTGTTTAAGAGTTTCCTCTAGACCTTTCTTGGACTATTGTGAATTGGTGGCTTGAGATGATTGGAAGCCATAGTTTCCACATGAAAAGAAGTTGGAACGATTTGGCCAGTTAGAATTAAAATTGTTAGAAAAAGGATACCTTTGCTGCCTAGTAACAACTCCCATAAACTTTACCTGCACCTCGGATAGTCCCAAACTTGTCGGGAGACATGCTCCTGTTTGATAAGCTTGCTCACAAAAATCGCATCCTAAGCCATTGGTTGATCGCTTTGCAACCTCCCGTGCTTCTAGCTTTTTAACTATTTCCTCCATCTTCTCGCCGAGAAGCCTTTGACTTTCAAGTAAAGCATCCTGATTCTCAAGTTTCAGCACTTCTTTCTTTTTAACAACATTCCTATCACTACCTTGAGAACTATACTCGTTCAAGGATATGTTGTCAATAAGCTCTCGAATCTCAGGTGTTGTTTTGTTTTTAATTGACCACCTACAGAAGCATCTAGAAGCATTCTAGTTTGGGTCTTGAGACCATTAGTAAAGATAAGAGTTGCCTCATCTAGAAGCATTCTAGTTTGAGTTTCTCCTTCTTGTTGAAAACTTGAAATCTCCCACTTTTTTGCCATGTATTTTGAGTGGGGAAAAAACGGATGAGAAAGGCCCTATTGAGCTAGTCCCAAGTGGCTATGCTTCCACTTGGAAGTGCATTCAACCAATCGTTCGCACGTCCCTTAAGTGAGTATCCAAACAACCTAAGTCGTTTTTTGACTCCGAGACCCCATCTGGATTAATAGTGCTACAAGCTTCTAAAAGGTCAGTTAGATGAATATTAGAGTCTTCATCATCCTTGCCTGAGTATTAATTCACTTTGAGGGCAGTGAGAACTGAGTTTTTGATGTCAAAGAAGACAGGGTTTGCTGGTTGAAACCCCTGAGCCACCTTATCAAGGTTGTCAAGTCTTCCATAATCTCCTAGTGTGATTCGTTCCATGACTTGCTCTTCTTCGTCAGATGAGAAGTCACTTAAGCTTGGTAGTGGAACGGTTGCTGCTTCTCTTGCTTCCCGAATACGTTTCTGGATTGCTCTCTCAGCTTTGTCTATGTCGGAGTCAAATAGCAAAGGGCTTGAACCTGCACCACGCATAAAATAACTCGCAAGAAATTTTTTTGAACAAGAGCTTGCGGTAGAGAGTAGACTAAAAAGTAAAATTATATATATATATATATATATATATATAATTTTTGATCCACTATTGAATAGAGAGAATAAAATTGTAACAACTAAAAATAAAATTTATAACTATACTAGATTTAGCTAAAATAAAACAGAATTTCTTTTTTGTTATTTTTTAATATGATATGCAAATAAAATATAACTAAACTAAAAATGTGGAACAAAAATAAAACTAACCTAGAAACTAGGAAAATAAAAACAAATCTAATCTAAAATAGAGAAGGTAACAAATTTGACCTAAGAATTAAGAAAAATAAATTTTAACCTAATCTAAAAAGATTTACTTCCTAAACAAAAGATAAAACAAACTGAACTAAATCCCTATTTTCACTAATGAAAATCGCTACCCTATAACAAATAAAAGATAAAATTTAAAAAAAATAAAAGAAAAACGTACCTAGGCCTAATCTTAATATTTTAAAAAAGTTTCACCGAATACTTTGTCGAAATATCAACAATCTCCGGCGACGGCGCCAAAAACTTGTTGGACGAAATTGGCAAGTACACCAAATCGTAATAAGTAATAATGTCGTAAGTTTATCGTTCTCGTTCAACTTAGTAATTAATAAAACTTATTTCAAATGGCGAAAGTTAAATAAAATTAAATAGAATTGCAGGGTTGAATTGCCCTGCCCAATGCAAGATTAGGTTTGTGATTCAGATGATTAACGGTGATTAGGGAATCCTTGAATCCCCCCTTCGTCTTTATCGAAATTATCTTTTAAGAAACAAACAACTTGTGTGGTTCTTACTTTGATTTAATGAATCCAACAGTAAAACTCGTACGAAGTTTCTTTTAATAACTATTGCAGGACCAACCTAGTTTTAGATAATGTACTACGTTGTCTAAAGAAAAGTGTAATGATAGAAGAAGTTCAAACCTGAAGCTTCCTAACCTCTATAAGAAGTGGTAATTAGAAAAGCCAATGGAATTGATATAATTTCGGGCTGTCTGGGCCTACTTTTATCCTACGGTTCAATCCCCAAGGTTACACTTGTAGTTAACCAATTGACGAAGCATTAAAGAACATGCATAATCTAATTTAAATCGAGCACAATCAAAGCATAAATTGAATGAAAACTTTATTAATAAATTCCAACAAATAAGAAGGTGTTCATCTTGGAACTCTACTCAAGAGGTTTAGTTGCTCATTGCAACAAACATCATAATAAAACAATAGAAAAACATACCCTAGAGAGAACAAGAGAAGGATAAATTTTGCCTGGAAACTCTGATGTTTGACCCTTACTTTGACTGTCAATGTTTTTGAATGAATAATAATGTGTGCAAGGGTCTCTATTTATAGCATATGGTTACTTAGGGTTTAAGAGAAGAAAATTGGGCTTTTTGCACCGATCCAGCTTGGAAAACAATCAAAAACCCAAATCTGGCTGTGACCGGGCGCCTAGGGCACACACATAGGCACCTGATGCAACAACCAATGTTGTCCCAGGAACAGGGGCGTAATGGGTAGGCGCGTGGTCGCTTGAGGCAGCCCCTCAGGTGCGATTTCTTGTGTTTTCGTCCCATTTTAGATCGCTCTTCAGTCTGAAAACTCATAGGAACTTGAAATGAATTTTCTTTACTTTATATTGTCTTCAACAACCTTCTAAGAACCATTGGTCTTCAATTTCATATCTTTAACATGATGTCTTAAGTTGTCGATTTACACGATTGCTCACTACAAAACACTCAAAACACCTATGGAGTTGCATGATTTAGGATAAAAGTGAATTACAACGACTCGAGTGAAAACAATACAATATGTTCCTCAAACCATTAAGAATACATAGACCTCCTCATTTATCAAACCATTTAAGAACGCATATTTGACATCCATTTGGTATAGTTTAAAATCTAAATATCAATCAAATGCCAAAAGGAGCCTAATAGCCTCAAGGCGGGCTAATGGAATCTATCAATGTTGTGATAGATGCTTTACCTGCTGAAAGAGTGCCTGATGTGGAACCCGATGTTGAAACATCAGAAGAACAAATAGATATACCTGTTGAGGAAAATGAAGTTGAATCCGAGGAAGGAGAAAATGACCTAAATCATACATCAACAGGTAAGGGACCTTCAATCAGAGTTCAGAAGAACCATCCCAAAGAACTAATCATTGGGAACCTTGATCAAGGAGTCATAACCAGGAGATCTAATGAAGTGATCACTAATTCGTGCTTTGTGTCCAAGTTTGAACCCAAGAACATTAAAGAAGCACTTACTGATGAATTATGGATTAATGCAATGCAAGAGGAACTGAATCAATTCAAAATAAGTGAAGTGTGGGATTTAGTTCCAAGACCAGAAGGCATTAATGTCATTGGGACTAAATGGATTTACAAAAACAAATCTGATGAAAATGGAACTGTGACCAGAAACAAGGCAAGGCTAGTTGCTCAAGGGTATACTCAAGTGGAGGGACTTGACTTCGATGAAACCTCTGCTCATGTTTCCATATTGGAATCCATAAGATTACTTTTGGGTGTGGCATGTATCCTTAAATTCAAGCTATTTCAGATGGATGTGAAGAGTGCCTTCCTACTTAGATATCAAGCTGAACCTAAAATGAGCCATCTAACTCAAGTAAAGAGAATATTGAAATATATCAATAGTACTAGTGACTATGGTATTATGTACTCTCACAGTGAAAGCTTTATGTTAGTTGGGTATTGTGATGCAGACTGGACAGGCAGTGCAGCTGATAGAAAAAGCACTTCTGGAGGATGTTTCTTTCTGGGAAATAATCTGATCTCATGGTTTCGCAAGAAGCAAAAATGTGTGTCCCTATCTACTGCTGAAGCAGAGTATATAGCAGCCGGTAGCAGTTGTTCCCAACTAGTGTGGATGAAGCAGATGCTAAAGGAGTATAATGTTGAACATGACGTTCTAACATTGTATTGTGACAACCTGAGTGCAATAAATATTTCAAAAAATCCCATTCAACAAAGCAGGACAAAGCATATTGATATTCGTCATCACTTTATCAGGGATCTTGTAGAAGAGAATATATTGAATCTTGAGCATGTTGCCACAGAAGAACAATCTGCTGATATATTCACCAAAGCTTTAGATGCCAAGCAATTTGAAAAATTTAGGGGCAAACTAGGAATTTGTCTCTTTGAGGAGTTATAGCAATTACCGTGTTTTGAGCGTGCAACGGCCATGTTCTCTTCCCTCCATTTAGTGGTGCACGCTGATTTAGGGAAATCATTACAAACTTCCCAAAACCACCCACCTACTTGCCACAAACCTCTCCTCACAAGCATTCACTCTCTCTCTCTCTCTCTCTCTCTCTCTCTCTCTCCTCATTCTCAGAAAACCGTTCAGCCTTCATCCTCTACACTTTGCTCTCTCAGTTTTTCCTTTCTCCAACAATATCAACATGAAGTCTGTCCATGATCAAGACGCCAAGAAATCTAAAACCCCCAATCCAACACCTAGCAAAACCACCCAAGATCAAACTTCTCCAACCTCTGCAAAGACCAGAATAACGCGTTCTCACGCCAACGAAGGTTCATCTGCTATCATCACTGATGTTGTCCCAATCAATGTTGTTCCACGTCGCATTCCTAGAAAGAAAAGGACCAGATCATCCACTGCGACAAAGGGCAACACATCTAATGTAAGTGAATCCTCCACTCCTCCTGTGTCGGTTCAAATACCCTCTAGTGATAAAAATGTTGAAGTCTCTATAGTTGTCAAGAAACCCTACTCTATGACCAGTTTATACCTTGATCATATCAATATCCCTAATGTCGAACCCTTTATTACTACATCTGCCAAAGATCCTGTTGTTCCAAACGTTGTGGGTTGTGTAGTCGCTAACCCTAGCACTGAAAAGGATGTAGGACAATCTAGTGAAAATGTTGTTGGTGTTGAGATGGCTGATGATAATGCTAATGTGTCTCCCTCTAAGAATGTTGTTGATAACCCTGAGTCTACCCCATCCAAGACTGATGATGTTTCTGATGTGGGTTCGCCTATGGAAACCCTTCATGAGTCTGATGTTGTGCCGGATGTTGAAACATCCTTGACCCAACCTGATGATCCTGTTGAAACCAGTCAAGAAAAATCCCTGAAAAATCTGCTAGTGAGTTTGTGCCTGTTGAGTCTTCTGACAGTTCTCAAGAGAATGTGCCTGATGAGAATTCCCAGGATGTGAGTCGGAGGACAAGTTTGTGAATAGTGAGAAAGATAAAGATGGTGAAGACCCTGTGTCAGAAAATGTTGAGGAACCCCTTCCTGACCAATAAATTCAAGAAGAAAGTGTTGGTGTGGAAAAGGATCAGTCTACAACTGCTGTTAATGTAGATGATCTGGATTCTGATGATGAACCCATATGGAAAAGATTAGCCCAGAGTGTTGCCAAGAGGCTGAAGAATAGAAAAAGGCAAGGTTGTTGTATCCACCAGCAAGCCCCCACAGGTTGCTAAGAAGAGTGTAAGTGTTGGACCCTCTAAAGGATGGAGCAAGGTTGTGGCTCCTGCCACCAAGAGAAAGTCCCTAAAAAGGAAGGAAGTGCCCCCTAGTGACTCTGAGGATTCAAGATATCATGCCTTCAGCCAAAAAGAGAATTGCTGGGAAAAAGATCCCTCAAAATGTCCCTGAAGCTCCCATTGACAACATTTCTTTTCATGTTGTTGAGAACGTGACCAGGTGGAAGTATGTGCTTCAAAGAAGGCTAGCTTTGGAAAAAGAACTGGGTAAGGAGGCCTTGCAGTGTAAGGAGGTGATGAATCTGATCAAGGAAACTGGTTTATTGAAAACAGTCTGCAAGATAGGTGACTGTTATGAACAACTGGTAAAGGAGTTTCTGGTCAACATTCCTGAAGACTATGACAACCCTTTGAGCAAGGAATTCCAGAAACTTTTTGTTAGAGGAGTATGTGTCAAGTTCTCTCCCACCATCATCAACAGGTTTCTGGGGATTGATGAAGCTGGTGTCTCTGAGCTAGAGGTGTCTGATAACCAAGTGTGCAAGGAAATTACTGCTAACCAGGTCAAGGTGTGGCCTAGGAAAGGAAAGATCTCTTCTGGTAAGCTGTCTGTGAAATATGCCATCCTCAACAGGATTGGAGCTGCTAACTGGGTCCCAACCACTCACTCTTCAGACATAGCCACAGGTTTGGGAAAGTTTATTTTTTGTTGTTGGTACTAAGGCCAAAATTGACTATGGTGCCTATATCTTTGATCAAACTGTCAGACATGCCAAAACTTTGGCCGTAAAAACTCCCTATAGCTTTTCCCTCTCTGTTGTGTGGTATTATTTTAGAACAGCATCCAGGTATTAAGAATGCAACTGATGTTCCTAAAAAGAGGGAAGTTCTTCTCACTTTTCACTACAAATTGTTTGGTAAGCATAATGTTCTAGAAATTGTTGGAACATCTGGAGCTGCTCCTTCTGGAGGTCTTATTTCTAGACAGGAAATTGTGGCTGCCCTAAAAGAGACCTGTCAAATGCTTGATGAAATGACAACTCAGTTTGAACTGATGATCCAAGCAATGGAGAATGAAGAGGTTGTTGCTGAGGGTGAACATGAAGGAAATGAGGGTGAAGAAGATGTTGCTGCTGATGATGTGGAGGAAGCTTTTGCCAGCACATCTGATGATTTTTAATTTTCTGTTATTTGGTTTTTCTATCTCTTGTGGGCTACGCCCTGGATTTATGTGCCTCTGGTATGTACCCTAATACTGCATATGCACTGCTACTGTTGTTCTTGTTCTTTCTATTTTGTTTAATGCATGAAGAATATGTTTGGCGATTTTGTGGCTAAAAATGGGGAGTAGTTAGATATATACATTTTATTATCTTATGCTATGTGAATGGTGTGCCTGAGGTTGAAACATCTGTCTCTGACTGGTCTGTGAAGTTGATTGATACATGCATGTTTTCAGAGGGAGTGTTACTATATTAATTGACATGCATATAGTTAGGGGGAGTGTTTTTGTTTTGGTAGAAGTCATGTAGAATGGCATGATGTGTTACACAATGTTGAATCATCCGGTGCCAGTTGTTTATTTGTATATGGGGGGATTTAATTTTCTCATTTTGGTGATGTGTATGTTTTGTTCTGCTGTTGCATGCCTCTGATACTCTTGAGTGATACTCAATTTTTTTATCTACTACAGTTCATTGAGGAAACTTTGTTTGAAGTAGTTTTTGAAGATGTACCATCCTTCTTCATGGTTGTGTGCTTATGATGAGTGAAGAAATGGTTGCGTGGTATCTCTCTAGATTATCTGTATGATCTCAGATTTTTTTAGCCAAAAATTTGCCAAAGGGGGAGATTGTTGGATATTTAGTTGTTGGCTTCATTTTTGCTAAATCAAATGTAAAAGCATGATGTTGGACCCAATGTTCCAACATGTGCGTACGACTTCTGTGTGCGCTGTTTTCGCACATTATTTATTGTGTTTTAAATACTTGAGGAGTCCACATTCTGTCTTGTGGGCAAAGTTGCATGATCGTGTTCAATGATGTGTTTGTCTCCTAAAGATGTGGAATATTTTAGGAAGCTTTGCTTTTGACTCATTTCCGAAAGATGGAATGCATGTTGATCTGAAGCCCGACAAGAAGATCCAGCCCGTACTGCGGCCTTATATATAGAAGGATGAAAAACCTAATTCAAGCCGTCATTTTGTAAGGAAGTGTTTTTAGGGTTTTGAGTCATTGTTAATTGTGAGCCTTCTTGTGTCATGCTGATGCAAGCTTAAGACTGTGTTTATTGAGTTGTAATTTTGTATACTACACCCAAGCTTTGAAGTACGGTGATAGTTTGTGTTTGAAGGTGTCTTCATCATTTGTTTTGTATTTGTATAATCACAGGGTGTGTGATAGAGTGGATGTGAGATGGGATCTCAAGTCTAGGAGTTCCTAGGCTGAAGTCAATACGAGTAGTGTCTAGGTGATAAGTTGTAAACTTGGAGTTTGCTGAGTACTTAGAACTAGGACTACACTAGTGGACTTCCTCCTGGCTTGGTAGCCCCCAGAGTAGGTGTGTTTGTCACCGAAATGGGTTAACAAACATCTTGTGGCATTTACATTTCTGTCTTTTATTTCTTTCCTTGTTATTTGTGTTGATCATTAACCTGACGTTGGAACATTGTATTCAACATTCACCTGTGTACCAGTGTTGGAACATTGCATACAACATCAGGAAACTACCGTGCTAGAATTTCAGCAACAACTTAATCGTTTTCACCAATTTAATCCAAATTCTCATAAACAACAACAACAACTTCAATATGACCCAAACATCATAATCAAATGAATTCACAAACTAAACACATACCCATGTTCAAACTCAACTTAATTACGCATAATCATCATCAATCATCATGTTCTTCATCAAATTCATCAAAATTCACAAATTTACCAACTTAAAATAATCAAACATGACTTTTTGTAAAACAACAACATGAATACATCAACTTAACACATGCTTAATTTAATCATAAAAAAGGAACACAAATTTAACACAATTAATCATAAGTTCATGAATTTAAGCATAAGCTAAAAACGCCCAACTACCCAATTGCTTATTAACAACCCATATGGTGAAAGTAATCTTCCCCCTTACCTTAATTCTCTTCAAAATTAGCTTCCTAGCTTCAATTCTCCCATTTCCCTTTGTGCTCTTGAGTTCCTCTTCTATTTCTCTCCAAAGTTCTTCCTTTCCTCTATTCTCTCTCTAGCTTCCTTTGTGTTTTTTGTTAAATGAGCTAAACCTAGTTCACTAACACATACACTACTCTTTAAATATTATTGGGCTAGGGGTACTCACTCTAATGAGCTTAGTCACATTTCATCACATAATTATTTCTCTACACTTTTACTTCACTTAAACCTCCCACTTTACTAATTCACCACCCTTCTCTAAATTCAAATTTCTCACTTCTAACATATTACAAAAATGCCACTAACCCTCAAAATTACCAAAATACCCTTAATCACCCAAAATTCACTAAATCACCACAATAAACATTTAATAAACATAATAAGCATATAATAATAATAATAAATAAATCTAATACTAAAAATCAAGTTGTTACATACGTCATCGTCATTACTCGTCATTCACAAGCATCATTTATTACGTCATTTATCAACATCATACAACAAATATTATCTCACTATTATTCTACGTCATATAAGTGTATATAGATCATCTCATCATCACTCAACATCATCATTAAATCATATATTCGACATTAGCTTCTCTCATTTACTGCGTACTTTATTTTATTAGCAATACCCTATTCTTCATTCATAGTTTAAAGTTTTACCTCACCATTGTCGTCACTTATTACATCTTCCTCTTTTACAAGTAAGACTCTTTTACCTTTTAATGTTTTATCTTCCTATTGTCAATCACTTTTAATATCATCAATTGTCATAAACCACTCTCACTTTATTCTTGGTTATTTTAGTCTTATACCCTCCTAACTTAATTTCCAACTTAAACTCTTCATTACTCTATGAAACTACGTTTGGCATCGTTAACTATCATAAACCATCCCTTTATATCTCCTATTAACATCATCTTTTACCCATTTAACTCATTCATGTTTTAGGCTCGGTATTATCTTGAGAACCCCCATTCTAAGTACACTTAAACACACTTCCTCAATTAGGTACATTGGTTTGGGAACCTAACCTTTACTTTAGGAACTCATTTAAGTGAGAAAAATAGGGTTTTCTAGGCCTGGGAAGGAAGAACGATCGTGCTCCCTCAAAACCACACAAAACAGCAAAATGGCAGAGAACTGCGCACGGGTTATGCCATGAAGGTGCACGACCGTGCACACCTGACAGGTGACAAAAATCACAGTTTTGCTGCGATTTCATTTTGGGGGACCTCTCCGGACTCCGTTTTCGTCCCTAAACTCACCAAACTCGTCCCTAATCATCACCCTATGGTTACCCTATCATCCAAACACCAATTTCCTCTTAACCTATCCAATTACACACCTTTTTCACGGTTAAAGTTTCAATTCAATTGCCCTAATTTTGATTCCTACAATTCTAATCTTTTAACAACAACATTAACTCTCATCACATTTGTTCATCATCATTCTCTCACCATAATTCTCATCATAACAACACTTAAATTCATAAGATTAAACAACCTCACAATTAGAATAAAGACACCCTAAGATGAAAGAATTCTCCCCCTTACCTTGAATTCTCCGACGGTGCAGCTTTTGACTTGGTTTCTTCTTAGCTAGGGTTAGCCTCCTATTCTCTCTTCTTCTCTCTGATTCTCACGTGCAGCAACTAATGTTTCTGACTTTCTATTCTTCTATTTATACTAGGGAATTGATTGAGCTCTTCTTGCATAGCAAGAATCCAACGCTTATCAATTATTGCATCGTTAATGGTCTTAGGCTCAATTTGTGAGATAAAGGTGGAAAAACCACAAAATTTCCTTACCTGAGACCTAATACTAATTACTCCCTTTTTTATGTCACCAGGAATGTTTTCTAATGGATGGTCTCTCGTGGTGATCAGATAATGAGAAGACAAAGGTGATGTTACTTGTTTATTGTCATCTTGTACGCCTTCCTCACATTATTTATCCTTGTTGTCCTCATCTTTCAGAAGAGCTTTGTGTTAGGCACCATCCTCGACTATTTCCTTGCTGCCTCTTCCTATAACATCAAAACTAGAGGGACCTTTCCAACCCACTTGGGTAGGTTTCTCATCAAAATCAACATGAACGAACTCCTAAAAAATGAGGGTCCATTTATTATATACTTTACTGGCTTTGATAGAAGATGAGTATCCTAAGAAGATACCCTCATCTGCTTTTACGTTAAATTTACCCAATTTATCCTTTCCTTTATTTAAAATACAACATTTACAACCAAAAAACCTTAGGTCGGATAAGTTTAGCTTCCTTCCCTTATGTAGTTCATAAAGTGTCTTATTCAGGAACGGTTTGATGACGATCCTGTTTAAGACGTTGCATGCGATGTTAATCGCATCCGTCCAAAAATACTTAGGAATGTTTATTTCATTTATCATCGTCTTAGATAACTCCTCTAAAATTCTATTTTTTCTTTCAACGACACCATTTTGTTGAGGAGACAAGAGAAATTATGTGAGATGCCAAACTCATCAGAAAAGGCTTCAAAGCGGTGATTTACAAATTCACTACCATGATCACTTCTAAGAGATACAATTTTCAAGGAGTTTTGATTTTGGATAATCTTAGCAAATCTTGCAAAAGCATCAAAGGTATCATACTTGCTAGACAAGATTAATAATGTCCAAGAAAATCTAGAGTAGTCATCAACAATGACAAATCCGTAATAATTGTCTCCTAGACTTTTTGTTATTGAAGGACCAAAAAGGTCTAGGTGGAGAATCTCTAGATGTCTTGTGGTGGATACCACATATTTTAGTTTAAAAGATGCTCTAGTTTGCTTCCCCTTTTGACAAACATCACATAATTTGTCTTTTTCAAACTTAATTTAGGTAATCCAACTATTAAATCCTTGGACAACACTCTATTTAGCAAGTCAAAGTGGACATGACTAAGTCGTCTACTCCATAACCACGAATCTTAATTTATTCTTGGCAATGAGACACTTAGCACCACTTAATGATACATTATTTAGATCAGGCACATATACATTTGATCTCTCAAACTCTTAAACACAATTTCCTTGTTTGTATTATGCACTATGATGCAACTTTGGGTGTCAAAAGTGACAATAACCCATTATCGCAAAATTGGCTAACACTTAGAAGAATGTGCTTAAGCCCTTCAACAAGCATGACATCTTTAATAGTTGTTGTGGAGGGATTTCCCACAACATCTTTTCCCAAAATTTTACCTTGATTATTTTCACCATAAGATACATACCCAAGTTCCTTCCTTTTGAAGTCGATAAACATGGATGCATCTCTCGTCATGTGCCTTGAGGAACCACTATGTAGATACCATTTTCTTCTTGTGGTTGAAAGACACTCCTAAAATATTTTAGGTAAATTTTAGGTCCCCAACAAAAGTTTACTCCTTGGGATTAGTGGAGTAAGTAAATTGTTTACGCGCCCACATCATTCGACCTTTTGGAACCATAACTTTCATAACATGGCCATGATGTGTGGTGTGCCCAACTTCTCTACAATAATGACACCTAACTTTTGTTCATGGGCTATGTTGTTTTTCCTTTTCCTTTGAAATTTTTTTTTAAAGATCTTTTGAAGTATGAATCATAATTTTTCAAATATTGAGCAAATACCATGGGACCACTGGAGGGTTGTTCTATTTTACTTTTTAAAGAGACAATCTCTTCATGTAACTCAGGACAAGCTTCACGTTTACCAATATCATTTGGCTTAAGGGATTTAGTTAAATTATCTTTAGGTGTTTTGATAAGACAATTTACAATATGCTTATTCACTAGAGATGCATCTTCATTTTTCAAATTTTTCAAAATCCTTTTTTCATACTTAAGATTTTGGTTCCCGATTTGAGATTTTGGCTTACACTTTAAGATTTCTCAAATTAGTTGATCTTTTGGGCACCTTTTTAATCTTTTGGACCTTTTGGAGTTTGTATATTTTATCCATTTCCTTACATCTTTTTCCTATGTGATGTTAATAATTATTTTTTATAGGTACTGGGAATTGTATTGTCTATGTTTTCTAATTTTAACATTTTCCTTACATTTTTATTTGTTTATTAATATTTATTGGGAATTTAAATTTTTTTGTCAATTAAAATTTTCAAATATTTATGATTTTATAAGTATATATTTGATGCCTTAGAGTTCTTTCTTCTTTAGTGTTATTCTTTTAGTTAGGGGGTATAAACATTTCTCTTATATTAGTTGAGACAAAAAAGGATTGTGTACACTTTGATAGAGGGAAAACAACATATTGTATAATAGAGAGAAGTTTAGATAGAGTTGAGACCATAGATTTTATCAAGATAGTCAAGTAATTTACAAAACATATTCTTTTCTTAAAGGTATAGTAGACAAAAGTTTAGATAGAGTCTTATGGAGGAACAACAAAGTCTTGTTGAGAAATGTGAAAAAAAAGTTAAAAAAATGCAAACTTATCATTTTGAGATTAATGTTTCCTGAAAAATGTGAAAGAGGTTAGAAAAACTTTGTCTATAATAGGTGGAGATTTAGATATCGTAAATGGTAGAATAGATATTTTTCGATTTTGGAAAATGTGGAAAGATTTTGGAATACGTGAAAAGAGGTTGGAAAATGTTCAAGCATCATTTTATAAGTGTAACAGTTTTCGGGAATCACGAAAAAAGTTGGAAAATGTTAAAACAACATTTTATAAGTGTAACAGTTTCCGGGAATCACGAAACGAGGATGAGAAACATTTTTATTGATATAACCCCGATTTTGTTTAGCATATGATTGATTTTAAAGGACATTATTGATATAGTCTAGCTCTCCATCTTTTTTTAACCCAGAAGACTTGAACCCAAGACTATGCTTAAGGAATCCGACCACCATTGGCCTCGAACTAGTATAATGTTGGTACACATTCATACCAAATATATATATATATATATATATATATATATATATATATATATATAGTAAAAATGTATTAAATTATATGAATAATTAAAATAGTAATATATATTTTCAAATTAATTAATTATATATATACCAACATTATATTGGTCAAATTAAACCATTAATAAAACATTAAATTGGTCAAAAATAATTCACATTTAATTATATATATATATATATATTATTGGTTTAATATTTAAATATAATTAATTTGACTACATGCTTTATATATATATATATATATATATATATATATATATATAATTAAATGTGAATTACTTTTGACCAATTTAATGTTTTATTAATGGTTTAATTTGACCAATATAATGTTGGTATATATATATATATATATATATATATATATATATATAATTAATTAATTTGAAAATATATATTACTATTTTAATTATTCATATAATTTAATACATTTTTACTAAATATGCTTATAATCAGTCAAAATAGTTTTAAAAGAAAAGACAAAAAAATGTTGGTAGTAAGTGTTAAAAATCTATTGGTTTAAATAAAACAATATTCTTTAGTAAATGTATGGTACTTTCTCTTTATTTCAAGATTATTAATAATAAGAAACTCAACACACACAAAAAAGAAAAAAAAAACTCTGTTTCAAAAGGGAGGTCATTCTTCTTCTTGAATTCACAAAATTTTAAACCAAAAATTTGAAGTTTTTGGAAGACTGCATCCATGGAAACATATCCAAATTCAAAAGCAAAGATTGGGGAAACTAAGGTAAATAATTTAGTTTCACTACTTGAGTTTTCAATAATCTATTCTTCTCTTTCATATCTTATACTTTTTGATTTAATTTTTCATTTCCGTCTCTTGCCTTTCAATAGATTGTGTTTTACATATGTAATATATTTTCGTAAATACAACCTCAATTGTCGATATGTTTTCATTCAACTCAATTGTATAGTTCTGTATAACATGTTAGATCCTTTGTTATTGATAAATTTAATTAATTTTAAAAGTGAACAAATTTATTTAATGTTCATTACTTGCTACAACTAGCACTAGATTAGTGTATTTTAGAATCGATATCTTTAAATTGATGTTAACCAAGTATTTAGTGGTTAGATCTCAACATAATCCTTGTATACTTAATTCAAACATGCATGAGAGGATCAAAATATTACTTCAGGAGGTGCATTAATTAGGGATGACACCTATGAATGGTTGAGGGGCAGGTGAAGGTATCATGTATCCCAATTTTTATCATCACATGGTAATATTTTCCTTGTTTAATTGTTCTAATTCTTTCAGAGTGTGTTTGGATGAGGTAATTGAGAAATTTTGAAGAATTTAAAATTTTAGGCAATTCAAATGATTCAATTAAATTGACTTCATTTCTAAATATTCTTTTTGGATGAAGTAATACAAAATTTCATTGTCATCATTTTTGGGGAACTTTTATAGATTCTAATTTTTTGGGCCAAATTTGAAAATTAAAATTAGGGGTCAATTTGAAAATTTCAAAAATTTTGAGGGGTCAATTGATAATTTTGAAAAAGTTGAGGGGTTAATTTGTAATTTCCAAAAATTATTAGGGGTCAAATTGCAATTTTTTGTAAATTTATTGGGGTAGATTTGAAAAGTTTGGAAAATTTGAGGACCAAAATGCAAAATTTGAAAAATGATAAGAATGAAGAAATTTGAAATTATTAGCTTTTAGGTGTCATTTGAAATTCTCTAAACTTAACTTAAACAAAATACTTCATAAATTTTCATCATTTTGAAAATTCTCAATATTATTATCCAAACAACGGAATTCATCTAAAAGTATTTGAATTCCCTCAAAACATTACATTACCTCAAAACATTCCTCCATCTAAACACACTCTCAAGTTCTTAGAAGAATCCCGTGATTGAAAAAGAAAATAGTGAACGAACAATTATTAAAAATATAAAAAATAATAATTATAAATTAATTTTGAAATTAAAAATACGTATTTAGAATGAAAAAAGAATCATGTATAATTCGATAAAGAAAAGAATTTAATGAATATCTTGTTCATTTTTACTAACATAAATGATCAATCTGAAACTAAGAAACTAAAAAGAATAATTTGGTTGAAATGTTAAAGCTAATGAACCCAGACTGCATTTGGCCGAGAAAAAACTATTTTTGTTTTCTAACCTTTGCAAATATTAAGATTAAATTATTAAGATAAATGCCAAAATTTATTCATTTGTGTATTCGTATAATTAAGTGGATAAATATCCTTTCCCTTATGATAAAAAAGTTTTATTGATTTGAATGATTTTACTCAATAAAAATAAACTCTTAGGCATGGTGTATCAAACATCTCAATGATCACTAGAGAGCATATATAAAAATAAATATCTTATTTTCATTTCCTTTGTAAAGATCAAATCACGAGAATAGTTTTTCATAGTTACAATGCTCATATATCTAAATAACCAAGATCAATATACAGTTTCTTTAGATCATGAGGCATATCAATAAAGATAGTGATCATAACTTTGAATGTCAACTTTCATCCATTATGCATCTCAACATTGTTTCTTGATGTTTTTAGTTTTTAGTTTTTATACTTTAGGTTTAATATTATATCGAGATTGCATGCATAATTCACCTTTTTATAAAAAAATATGATATTAGTAGAAGTTCTATTATGTTGTTGACCAAAGATCAAAATGAGCATTAGTTACATGTATTCTATAATTTATTTCACTTCTAGCCTCGCTCTTGTTTACGCTTTTACTGTATGTGTATTCGAATAAAAGGAAACCCTATGCTGGAGGTTTGAGTCATAAATTTCGAAATTAATAATGTTAATAGCAGTATATATTTAGCAACTTTTCAAATTAATTACTACTCTCTTACCAAGTTCTCTTGATGTCTTTCATTCTATCTTCAACTAAACAAACAAGCTTTTCAAACGAAGAAAATAGGTTTAACACATACTAATACTATTCATATTATATATATAGATAGATAGATATGTATTGAATAATTTAATTTTATTTAAGGGCATAATTTAACTATCTACATGTTTATGTAAACTCAGGAAAACGAAGTCATTTTGGCCGAACCTATTCCGATAAATCATAATGACAACAATAATGGTGATAGCAATAATGACGGTGTTGATAATGATGATGATGCTGATATAATCAATACGCAAAAAAAGACGGTAAGTTATATTTTATTTCAAATATTAAAAAAAATTCATAAATATTTTAAATTATTCTTCTTATTCTCTAAAATTTTATGACTACATTTTCTAGTATTTTACTAATACATTTTGAACCATGTATGGGTTTAGATTGTAAGTTCACATGGTACATCTTTGAAGAAGTCTGGGCGCTCAAAACCATTTCCAAATGAATGGACTGCCCACTGGGAAGTTGAAAAACGACCACGACGTGATGGTAAGATTGATAAGGTATGTAGTACTCAAATTTAAAATAAACTCTTTTAATGAAAATTAATTATGAATGTATTTAAGAAAAACTATTTATAGATTTTAGCTAATTAAGAATTCTATTTATCTGATTGAGTTATATCTAAAGAATGTCCATAATAGAGTCTTACATACAATATAAACTTTTTTTTAGGTATTATAAACTTTCTTTTGAGAGATAGGATGTACAATAATTACAAAATTTGTCTTTCTTTCAAAAACTTAAATTGATAAGTATTAAATAAAATGGAGAATAAATGGTGGTACTCTTACCCAATAACAAAACTGAAAAACACTAACCTTGATGATAACGAACATGCAAGGATGAAGGAATACTAAAAAGTACAAAAAACACCTACCAAAAACTAAAAAACACCGCAACATCACCAAAAAACAAAACGACACCAATAACAATAACACAACACAAAACAATAAAAAAAAAAAACCCTCCCTCCTAGTGCCCAAAACAATGGAGGAATTGACCAAGTCTACTCCATCAGAGAGATGAGACATAGAAAATCAGGAAACAGACCCAAAAACTCCACTTAAAGGTACCCTAAACAAGACCCTCACATAACAAGGCTATCGACTCTAGCAGAGCAATGATTTGACCACCCAGTAATCGCGAGAATAAGGGGAACTAAGGTGTCTAAAAAAACCAATATTACGGGGAGAACTGAATCTTATGAACTAATTCCTCCACATATATATAGTGTCATACTAGAAAACATAAGATCATTACAGACTGTTGTTGAATGAACAAAAGTAAGTATTAGTTTTTATATCGTTCCACAGGGATTAATGTGATATCATAAACCGTTCAACTTCGATTATCGTCTTAAGTTAGGGTTTAACTTGTTTTTATACTACACTACTCATCATTTTAAAAACTTTATAAATAAAAAGTAGAGTAATAGGACATAGAAGGTGTTAGGATTAACTTTCATCAATCAAACATTGTTTATATCCGATTGATTACACATACGAATTCTAGCGTTTTCTTATATATGACATTATTACGTATTGCTCAACAACATCATTGATTTCCCAAATGACGTCGTGAGATCGATTGTAACGTTTAATCGATGATTTCTCAATCTATTAAACGATCCAAAAGCATTATGATCCAATACTATAATGTAATTATCAAAACCAAATCCCATTTCTAGAATTTCTTATCTTGATAGAAAATCATTCTAAACCTAGATTCAAAAGTCTTTTTCAACAACATTTAAATCAAACATAAGATTGAAAAGCAAGAAGAAATTCAATGGTATATAAAAATTGCTAGAATCATATATTGAATAATCAAAAGTTTACAACATGAATGATTGATTACCTATTAATCCCAACAAAGGAGATTAGTTGATCATTGTCATGACAACTATGGCAAAATAAGAAAGGAAGATGAAGATATGTGAGAGCTTGATGTCTCAAAGCTTCTTAAGATCTTCTTCAATCCAAATCAAATTGCTATTTGAAGTTTTTCTCCCCCTATGCCTATTCTCTCTCAAAGATAACAAGTTTTCTAAGCTCTGGAAAATATTAAAACTGATAAAAAACTATATATGTAAAAAATGAGCTTAAAATTCCTTAAATATGCTGAGAAAAAGCACGCTCGCTACAAGCGACCAGCCTGTCGCTTGTAGCGAGGACATCAACTGGCCAATCATAGATCTCCACGTCATCATCAGCATTAAACCGCCCCTTTGGTCGCTGTAGCGACAAGGTCTGTCGCTACAAGCGATGGATCATTGAAATTCCCTGCCTAGGCTCGCTTCTAGCGTCCAGTTCATCGCTTCAAGCGATGAACTCCTATAAATCCCTGCCTAAGCTCACTTCTAGCGATGGATGCTGCGCTTCAAGCGATGGATGTCTGGAAATCCCTGCCTATCCTCGCTACTAGCGATGGCTTCTGCGCTTGTAGCGATGGCATCAAGAAATGCTTCAATCTTTTGCATCAATCAGGTTCAAGCATGTATTTCCTGCATAATCACATGGGGTAAGGCTTAGGATCACATTTATTGCATTTCTAACACATTTATGCCCAAATCCTAAGGTAACTTGTACAACAAGTAAACATAAGTGCCTTAAAATGTATCAAAATATAACACCTTTTAGGCACTTATCAAACTCTCCCCAACTTACATTTTGGTTTGTCCTCAAACCAAAGAACAAAAGGAAATTTTCATAGCTTTAAAACCACAGAATTGAGCAAAGGATTCAAAAGTGCGAAGAATTAAACATCCAATGAGTGATTCAAATGTGATTGCGCAAGCTAAAGTTCAGTTTCTTATTAAACAAGATACATTCTACAAATGTGAACTAGTTCTAAACACAAGGAATTAAATCAAACAATCCTAAACAAGCAACATGTTTAAATTTGAACCAAACCTAACACACTTCTTTATAAAGTATATGAACAATTGAAATCATTTGTAAGGGTTATGAACACTCATCCAATAAACATGATAACATACAATCAAATTATGTGTCTATCTAATTATCATTTCCAAAAGCATAAAAGGCATTGATCAAAAGGACTTTAAGGGTTGTAATTGGGCTAGGTTACAAAAGAATTGTCATATGTGGGATATTTGAATTCAAATGGCCAAGCAAAAGGAAACATTCAAACTAATTACACTTCCTTCTTTCTCCAATACAACACTTGGTGAATTTCCAACTTTTCTTTTCTTGATTGATCTTTGACAACTATTTTTTTTTTCTTTGAAATCTTGCAAACCTTTTCATTTTTCTCTTTTCTTTTTCTTGGTTTGCTTTTCTTTCTTTTTTCTTTTCTTTTTCTTGTTGTCAAGATCAATTAACATCATTCACCCTTACATTGACATAAATAAAACCTTCCTTTCTCCCCAACTTATTTCAATGATACCCTAATCGAATGTTCCTTTGTTATTATGGCAAAGGTCAATAAAAACGATGGATAAGGGTTCAAAAGAAAACAATTATCAGAATTTAACAAAGAGTTAACTATGAACTGAATTTTTTTTACAAACTCCGGCAATTTAAATAAGCAGATGAGCTTATTAAATTGACAGTCCACAGTTAACAATTCTGATTCCATTAGGCTCAGATGGGTTAACAGATACTCACACATCTCACAGGGTAAGTTCATTTGGTCAAGTATTTCTCTCAATTTCAAAAAAATTGCTTTGATCATTTCAATGCTCTTATACAAATTAAAACAACAACAGATTTAACATAATATAACTGAGTTAAACATGATATTGGTCTCCTGCATATATATACAAAGTTTGAGGATTCCTCACATTTTTGGCTAGTTCTATATTGGTTCAAAACTAAACACATGCTTGCTTAAAAACTGAATAAATTAACTTGTGTGTGTAAAGAACTTATTCACATTAAAGAATATACCTAGAAAAACAAGAAAACGAGTACCTTAGCTGCGCGCTTTAACACTCATTCTATCATTATCACTCAGATGATTCACAGTTCAAGCATTGGCTTTTGAATCTTTCATCTTTCTTTCAAAATTTGTTGGGATCATTCCAAAAAATTTTACCATAAATAAACACTAAAGCATAAATAAAATATAACTACTAACATGTAATACCAAATATAAATAACATAAACATAAAAGGTACATCATCCATGGTACAAAAGAAACATAATCAAAGTACAAAGCATAAATAAAAATGTTAAAGTACAAAGCTGAATAAATAAAACGAAAGGGAAAACAAATCAAGATCTGCAGCTCTGCATCATCAGTCTGAATCTGTGGCCATATCGTCCTCAGAGTCTATCAAGTCAGCTGCCATGCGATCAATAGAATTTGTAGCAGCTGAAGAGTCATCACCCAGATCAGCATCGACATCAGCGTCGTCGTCACCATCGTCACCAGCATCCTGATCACCAGCATCCGCTGCATCTGCCCCTCCTGGAAAGAATGGCCTGTCCCCAGGCCAAGCGATGTGCTCAGAGAAGAAAGCAGGTGTCCACGGGCTTTGGCCACTGTCATGCAGATGGCTCTGAATCATAGTAAGTGCCCGGTGATTTGACGCATTCTGCGCCAACAGGAAAGAGCTCACAGTAGCAGAATCCCAACTCGAGAAGTCCAGTGGTGGAATGGTCGGGTGGCTAGGGTGGCTAGTATGCTGAGGTGGTGGTGGTGGTACATGAGAAGGTCCGGCTGAAGATGATGGTCCAGCTGAGGTATGAGGTGGGGCAACATGTGCAGGTGTAGAGCAGTACCTATTGATGTATCTATCATCAATAGGGTTTTTAATTTCCTCATCAACCTGTGATGGCATGTGAACTCTAGCTCGCCTACATAGACCCATGATCAACCCGGGAAAAGTCAGAGGGCATTTAGGTTTGCCCGGGGGTAAAATACCACTCTCAGCTACTATCCTCATCTCATTTGCTATCAGCCTAGCAACGTCAACCTGACGCTGAGTGAGGATATAATGAACAAGAGGGGTCACATCTAGTGTGGTGGAGGAGGTATGAGACTTGGGGCGGATGTTATACAAAATCAGGGTAAGGATTACCTGAGCCTCAGTGGTCATGTCATCACGAAATGCTCGGAAAGGCTTACCCGAAGCCCTACTCACATCATAGCTCTTCCCCTCCTGGAAGATCTCTCGTGCTATAAGCTCATGATCCCAATTGCCGCTCTTCTGATGCTCACAGAAGTCACATAGCCTAGTACGTGCGAGTGGATGATCCTCTGCAAGTAGCTCCAGAGGCTTGCCCAAATACGCGTTGATGGACATGCGATCAAAAGTGATGGTGCGCCCTCGCACAAAAGTAGTCCAAGTAAACTCATCAGATGGATCAGAGGGGATCGCGTTCGCGTAGAATTCACGCACGATGTCATAACTAATCTTCCTGGGTGGCGTGCATAAAATCCCCCACTTCCTCACGTTAATCATGGCTGCTAAGCATCCATACTCCCCCTCTTCAGATATCTCGATCCGCTTCTCAGACCAGATTCGTCTTGTTCTCAGCTCCTCGTAGCGTTCTTGGTTCCTCAAGCTTAGGAAACGACTCGCATCGTGTGGTTGAACATTGACTCTTGGTCGTGACGACGAGCTTTCAACATTCCTTTGACGTTTTGACGATGTTTAGGTGCCATTCCTACACAAAGATTTAAAACAGATGAAAATCAGGTAGGACACAAGTCAAATTTCAATCAAAACAAAAATAAAACAAATTCTGGGTTCGCTCGCTACAAGCGACAGCTTGGTCGCTGTAGCGACGAAACCCAGAAAATGCCTCTTTCCTTCGCTACAAGCGTACTGTAGCGAGGAAGACCCTTTTCAGATTTTCATGTTTTTCTGGATTTGAACTTGGTTGTAACATGCGAAATCAACATTAAAGCTAATATAAATGACTAACAATCACCTAACTTCCTAAATCCTCAAAAACCCTAATTTATTTTGAATTTTACAAGGGTTTTTCCAAAATACGATTTCTAAGAACAAGAGGATTAAAGGGAGTTTTCTAGGTGATTCTAGGTCATTTATAACAACTTAAATCATATCTAAACATGGGTAAACAACAGGGCATTCATAAGTTCAAAATTTCGTAAAACCCTAAACCCTAAAATGTGAAATCAACATGCTGGCACTAATGGACAGTAAAAAGCTGAAAAACAGTAACAGACAGGGACGATATACATACCTGGTGAGTTGTTTGAGTGAGATTATTACAGGTACAGAGTGGATTAGCAGAACTTAAGCAGAAATAGAAAAGTGACAGAAATGCAGAAATGAAAAGAATGTTTACATAAGTTAAAGAATGCGAAAATATAAGTTAGAAACGGCTATAATAATAAATGAAAGTGGTGGGGGGTTACTGAAGCGACAGTAGTGGCTTGGGTATTATAAAACTGTTTTCTGATACGCTCGCTACAAGCGCGCGATCCGTCGCTACAGCGACAGGCAAAAAGCCCATCGCTACAAGCGTGGTGTGGCGCTACAAGCGCAAGTGCAAAAACTGTCGCTACAAGCGACACGTGCGTCGCTACAGCGACGTAGTGTAAATTCCATCGCTACAACGATGAGTTGGTCGCTGTAGCGACCATGACAGGAAACAGAAAAATAAATTTTTGAGTTCTAGCCACTATCCCAACATGCATAAATAACTATACAGAAGTAAAATAACACTAAAAACACAACATACTTACAAAATTGGGGTGCCTCCCAACAAGCTCTTGTTTAACGTCATTAGATCGACGCCTGATTCGCTTACGCATAAGAATCGATGAGTGAAATCGTCGTAGTGTGCCGAACGACTTCACCTCCAAAATATGGCTTAAGCCTTTGTCCATTCACTGTCCATGTCGACTTGGTGATAGGATCCTCTAGTTCCACAGCTCCATAGGGTTTCACTTCTTTTATCATGAACGGACCAGACCACTTGGACTTCAATTTACCCGGAAATAGTCGTAGCCTTGCATTGAACAGCAACACCATCTGACCAGGCTTGAATTCCCTCTTCATGATCTTCTTGTCATGATACCGTTTAACTTTTCCTTATAAAGCTTGCTTGACTGATAGGCTTGGTCACGCATTTCCTCTAACTCATGCATTTGAAGCTTTCTCTCTCCCCAGCTTGCTCTTGATCAAAGTTCAAAAACTTGAGCGCCCCAAAACGCTTTGTGCTCCAACTCGACCGGCAAGTGGCAATGCTTTGCCATACACCAACTGGAATTGTGTGAAACCCGTAGGAGCTTTGTATGCGGTCCTATAGGCCCACAACGCTTCGTCCAGTTTCATCGCCCAATCCTTCCTGAAGATGACACGGATCTTTCAAGTATCCGTTTGATTCTTCGGTTGGATACCTCGGCTTGACCGTTGGTCTGCGGAATGGTATTGTGAAGCTACCTTGTGACTTTACTCCATAGTGCTCAAGTGCTTTTGCTAACTGCTGATTGCAGAAGTGAGAGAACCTCCATCACTTATTAGCACTCTTGGAGTTCCAAATCGGGAAAGATGTTTCTTTTCAAAAACTTGACCACCGTTTTGCTATCGGCTTCCTGGAGATGCTCTTGCTTCAACCCACTTGACACATAGTCCAACAGCCACCAGAATATACGCGTTGTTCAAAGAAGATGGAAATGGCCCCTACAAAGTCAATACCCCAACAGTCGAAGACTTCGACTTCAAGGGATACTTTGTAGGAGGCCTTTCATTCCTCTTTGAAAATCCCTCCAGTCTTCTGGCACTTATCGCATTCTTTCACATGTTCATATGAGTCTTTGAACAACGAGGGCCAATAAAAGCCAGCTTGAAGAACTTTTGCTCAGATTCTTTCTCCACTGTAGTGACCACCATTTATGGCGAGGTTGTGACAGTGCCACATTGATGTCCTTGGCTTCTTCTCTAGCAACACATCTTCTTATTAAGTGTCTACTCCAATCTTGAAGAGATACGGGTCATCCCAAATGAATTGAGTGGCGTCTCTCAACAACCTCTTCTTCATTTGCCATGTGTAATCCTCCGGTATGAAAACCCGTTGATTTGTAATTGGCCATGTCAGCGAACCACGGTCTTTCTTGCACCATAAGCAACTGCTCATCCGGGAACTCTTCAAGGATGTCACTTTCATTCTTCGTTATCTCTTTGTTCCACAATCTGGACAGATGATCAGCTACTAGGTTCTCAGTCCCCTTCTTGTCCTTAATCTCCAAATCAAACTCTTGGAGTAGCAACATCCAACGGATGAGTCTCGGCTTTGAGTCGGGTTTGGTAATTAAGTACTTGATAGCTGCATGGTCAGTCCAGATAACAATTTTTGAACCAAGATATGAACGAAATTTTCTAATGCGAACACTATGGCAAGTAATTCTTTTTCAGTGGTAGCATAATTGACTTGTGCGTCATTTAAAACTTTACTTGCGTAGTGTATAGCATGAAAAATTTGTTTTTGCGTTGACCTAACACCGCGCCTACCGCATAATCACTTGCATCGCACATAAGTTCAAAATCGTATGTCCAGTT
>CM031371.1:82693394-82986735 GCA_018208015.1 Medicago ruthenica
TGTTGCTAAATAACGGCTATAGCCCTATTGCATATCAAAATTTAAACAAAATGATATTGTTTTGCAATATGTTATTTAGTACAAAATATTGTCAAATAGCCGCTATAGCACTGTTGCGTAGCAGAATTTGAAGAAACTGTAATTCTCCGCTATCCGCAATTAATAACACTGCCCATAATTTTGATTATGCGTTCAATTAAAATTCCTCTTCTATTCACCACTTCCTATCTCCCTCGATTAACCCTCCTCATTTCAAAACATAATCAGCTCAACAATAACAGACAAAAAAAAAACACAAAAAAATACTTTATTTTAAAATAAAACCACCCACATTACACTCACATACACATAATTCATAAAATGATAAACAAACCCAAATTTACACATAACACAAAAAAATAAACTTTACAGTTTACATTACTCTCACATAAACAAAATTCATAAAATGGTAACCAATCCCAAATGAATAACATAAACGATCCCATATTTAATTAATACCCTAATTCTAAACCTTGAAGAAGCTAATAATAAAAATTGAAGAAATTTGGAAAATGAAATGCATACCCGACGTTTTCCAGCTTCGAGATGCTCTTGCTTCCGCACCTGAGCCGACGCCATTTGAGAAAAGCGGAGGATCTAGAAGAAATTTTGGAAATCTACGAATTCAAAATCTCAATGCATAAATCACCATTCACGTTGCAACGAATCCGAATTGAAGAAATTTGAAGAGAATTTCCCAGATCGCAGAAACAATTTGATAAATTTGAAAGAAAAAATTGAAAATTGAAAATTGAAAATTGAAACGTTAAAAGGAATCGAAAGTGTTGGATTTCAGACAGAAGTGACCGATCTGATCGAGAGAGAGAGAGAGAGAGAGAGAGAGAGATGCAGATTTCTCTCTCTTCTTGGTTCTGGTTTTGAGTTTTTTTTTTAATTTATTTTATTTTATTTTTCGTTTTTTTAATTTAATAAATGAATGAATAATTTGGCTCTCTCTCTCATGTCTCTGGTTTTAAACGTTTTTGGTTTGGTGGTGGTGATGATGTGTTCAGGTGTTGGTGTACTAATTTTGGTGGGGAGATGAAATGAAAATGACTAAAGAGGACATGTGGAAGCAACCACCATCAAAGGCTCCAAACAAGTAATTTTGTAAGGATTTGAATTTACTAAAGTCACCATGATTTTGTATATAAAAAAATTATGTATTTGATTTAAAATTTAGACTAAAAACATCAATTTTTGTTAATCTAATTTTCTCTTGTATATTTGATTTTAAATACATCAACTTTTGTTAACTTAACTTTTTTATTTATTTTTAAAGGAGTATTTATATATAGCATCGTAAAGAATATTTCTTTTTCATATTTTTCTTTCATAAAACACAAAAAATTACACTTGAGTCATTTTGATTTTTCCTCATATAATATCCTTTTGTAAGTTTTTTGGAGGGTCCTTTTGTAAGTTTTGTATTTACTTTACTCTCAAAATCACTAATGAATAATCAAAATAATTTATTCCTTTATTAAAAAAATCATTCCTAAAAAATACATCATTCGGTCATTATTTTAAACAAAAATCAACATTTTAAATTCATTTAATTAATTATGTATATGATCTTTATTATAGATCACATACATCATTTAATGAGTGAATCTAAAATGTTAATTTTTGTTTATAATAGTGACCGGAAGGTGTACTGAGAATATATTTATTTAGTATTAATTCATAATCTATGCAATTAATTTGGTCAAAAAACAAGTCTATGCAATTAATGAGCGACTTATAGAAGTTAGTATCAAAATAATAAATTCCATTAGGGATATAAGTTTCCATATAGCTTTAGTCTAAAAAAAAAAGTTTCCATATAGCTTATCGCTTTTAATTTATCCTTCTTTATTTATAATTTTTTAATTTATAATTATAATTTTATCCACTTGAATTAAATTAAATAATTAAATGTAATTTTCATTTCATAATTTGAATCAAAACATATTTGATCTCATTTGAATTTTTAAATTAAATAAAATATTATTCAAATCAAATTAAACTACTATTGAATTAATTTTTAAGTAATAACAAAATTACATTCAAAACATAAATTTTAACTTTGCAATTGTCTTTTGATTCATGAAAAACAGACAAACACACACTGACGTGCATGTCTTCACACTGGTGTGTTTTAGTGTAAATAGTTGAAGACTTACATTGCCTTAAATTATAAAATATATTAAATTCATAAAAAGTTAATAATCTTTGTTTTAGATACATATAATAATTTATTTATAAAACTAGCATTAATAAACTTAAACTATTAAATAGTAACTAAAAAATAATTATCATAAAAACAAAAATGTTTTAAAAAAATTTAAAAAATTGCCCTAAATTTCTAGGGTTTGCAAGCAAATTCCAAAAAAGAGCTTTTTTTTCACTCATGATTCTTAAAGTTTTAAAGACGAGCTGCTATCGTCTGATTTATTCATCCAAACAAGAAAAAACATCGTAATGGACGAGTTTATCCATCAAAACACAGCAAGAAAAAGAGTATTTCCAGTTGGATTGGTTAATAAATCCATATGGGTGTAATTTTCAATAAATAAATGGGGTTAAAAGGAGCTCTCATCCTAAAATGTGAAGTAGAAAAATCTTTAAAAAGGGCCGCAGAAGCCCAGAAGGTAACGAGATGGCAAAGAAACAACTAGGAATATGATTGAAGGAACTAAAATTAAATTTTTTTTTTCGTTACAAGAAAGGGTTGTCCAAAGTTAGGCTCAACCATACTTGGATTTAAATAGACGAGAGAAAAAGGTACAAGCGTGTCAAAGTAAGCATTACTCCAATAAAAAGTTACAATCATATCAAACTACAAGTAACGAATGAACCAATTATCTTCTAGCATTTCAAGTTCACTTTACACAGGTGACTTGTAAAATTGGTTAATACAAGCATTACGCAACGGATTAACCAATTGTTGGAATTATTTTCCAAATCACTTAAGATCAACAGGGAGTGAAAAAAAACTGCTTCATTCATCTTGAGAAAAATGTCATATTATGCCAAGGATGTGCAATCATCTTGATATACATTAGATGAGTGATGATAGCCAACATGAAATACTAAATTTAAAAAGCATTCTTGTTTTAGAATTCGGTGACGCAATTACAAATGTTCCAGATACAACTTTATTTCAGAGATACTGGATGAAAGTATCACAATGTAACATAATGCAGGGAGAAGACAAGACCAATTCTTGATAGTGATGGCTAAAATAATATCACCAGACATCAGGACGAAGCTCACCACTTGCTGGGGGCATCCATCTTGCAGAGTTATAGACACTTTCACCAACCTTCCACCCAGGCACATCCTTCATGACGTCTGCCTCGTACTCAAGATATTTATGCCACTCTTTAACAAATCTTCAGAAAATGGAGATGTCAAATGTTAAAACTTATTATCATGAGTTTTACAAGTTGTGTCATGATATGGATTTAGTGAAATAATTTCATATGTACCTCTCATCCTCTTCAGCCTGCAGAACGGGCAATATCGCTCTCCGAGCAGCATATTTCTCTTCCTTTAGTGCCCTATATGAAAATAAAACATCTTGATGCATCAGTTATAATAATTCTTGTATGAAAACTCAAAAGAAACACAAGGGGTCTCCCATCCATCCCAAAAATCGGTCACACGGCAAGGGCAATCAGTGAAGTTTGAGAATTTCATAGTGGGAAGTGATTTACAAAGAATATGAATGAATTTCCATCACTTCTATGTCTTTTTCCCACAACCACAGAAGAGATGAACGATTTTCCCTATTATCAAATTAACTGGCAAGAAACTATAGACTGCTTTCTTTCAAATTTCTGTACATCCAAAATTGACCCAACCTAGTTCCTTATAGAAGAAATAGAATTAATAAGAATACACCCTATTTTCCTAGGTCAACTCATACAACCCATCAAAGGAACATAAAAGAAAACAACTTCTAGTTTTTCCAGCATAATATTTCTTCACAAGAAGCTATTTTCTACTGAACAAATTTTCCACTATCAAATTATTCTCTCTAATTACAATTTACAAACAGGTCCTTGTCCTTCAGACATTCACTATTTTCTATTAGCTTCATAGATTAAACAAAGCCTTTTTGCAAGAGATGTCTAACCATGTTTTTATGAAATGACTGTTTCCTATTCCAAAAGTTGTTGACAACACTCCATATTTATGATCTAAAAAATCATGTGTTTAAATTAATGGATGTTGTTAAAGAACTATGGGTATAGAGTGATCCAAAAGAACAGGGAAAGGGGAGAAGGGTATATTACAATAAAACATTGTGCAGTAAATGATACAAAAGACTATAACCTAATACTCCAGCATATATTAAATAACAAATAATAAGATGAAGTATTGATACAACTAGTACAAGCCCAAGTCCACCAACAATAGACCAAAAAACCCTAATAAAGAAACAAAATCAAGAGATAATAAAATCAGGGATCCTAAGATTACTTCCTCAATTAGATGACTAATTGATTCCACAATTTATCATAACTATATTATAAGATAATGTACAGATATATTCTAACAGTCACAACTCTTCAATGCAAAATGCAATTCAGTTACAGTGTCAGTACTAGATGACTTAATTTACTTTTGTAGGCATGTACTTATTATTGAAGGCAAACACAAGGAATCACACCCACTGCCTAAGTCATATTGACAACATCTAATGCAAACCCACCCTCTCACTTCCCCAGCTAAAAAAAATATAAACAACTCAAAAATAGAAAACACCAAAAGATTAATCTTCTTTTTTCATGAAAGAAGAAATTTTAATATTTGATTAGAGAAAGCTATGAGGACAAAAGGTTGGAGTATATGGAATCCTTACCAAAGAGACAAGTTCAAAAGAAAAAGAAAAACTCCTAAATAGTAGTTAGTTTAGGATAGTTGTTCAGTTACTTGGCATATCCTAAACACATGATACCCCCTTAAATAGACCATGCCATAAACACTAATGATAAATAAAAAATGGGTTGAGCCGTGTTATCTGAACCGAACTATCCCAAATCGGTTAAAAACCTTAAAAACAAAAGAATGGATACTGTCAAGTTACCAAGGTTTTTGTTTTAGCTCTCAATCTCTTATCTTCTCGTTGATCTAATCTTCTATTTTCTGACAAACATCAGCTCTGGCAACTACCATCACCGTCGCACGGTGACCCTCACACCCTGCGGCCACCATACATGGTGACCACTACCCTGTGGTGGTTTCCACCCATGGCGACTGTCATCATATTGTCAAGCACGCATCTTTTTTTGTTTTTTTTCTGTTTCTTTAAATTTTCTGTAATACTTCTTAATCCTTTTTATGTACAGTCTTTGTTCAAATATAAAGAATGTATGCATTTTTTCTTAACTTTCTAAGTATTCGTTTTCTAATCAATAAGTTTTAAAATTCTTGGGTTCCTTTATTTACTTCATTTTTTAAATTGTTACTACTATAATTCTGTTTATCTAATACAGTATGTTTTCTTTTTATTCATTTCTACATTTTTTATTATATATATTATTTAGAGATAATATTTTTATTTTGTCCGCCATAGGCTGCTACCCCATCCGCCACAATTTTTTTTTACGGATTATTGGATCTGACGCCATCTTCCATCGACACCACTGGTTTCTAAACCATAAGGTATTGCATAGCTCAGCCGTGAAGAAAAAAATGAGGCACAGTTGAATACTCACGACACACTTATCAGGAAAGAGAGCTATGTGAAGCCATGTCTCATGTAACAAACAAATGATTAGTTTAACATTATCCAATCACACAAACTAGGGACAAAATCTCCAATTACATACACAGCTTCGAGAGACTACGCCATCATTGCCGCAGTGACCCTAACTTCCACTCAATCCTTAATATTATCTATCATCGGAAGAAAAGTTTTTCTCTACAACACGGCAAAATATTACACATTTGTTCTCCCAATTTAGTGCAACAACACAGGATCTTTCTTTACTTGTTTGCAGGGGTGTTTGATTTGCTAAAAAATAAGGGACGGGACATGACAACTTCAGTTGTACTGTGTTTGATTGTAAATCTGTTCCATGGACTGAAAAAACTGAGAGGAAAGGGACAAGACAAAAACTGAAATTTTTGTTCCTCACTAAACCACAGGACAACTTTTTGTTCAAAGTACAAGTTGTCTAAAATACCAAAATAATCTTCTGTGCACCAAACATTGTAGAAGACAAAAAAAAATTGTTCAATATCATAAAACTTTGTCTCGTGATGCGCTGCTTTGCCTGGTGCTGTTATGTCCAATACTTACCTTTTAGCAAATGAAAAGCATCCTACATATATCATCATCCTCTCTAACAAATTTATCATCACTAATTAACTAACTAACTAATTGGGTTACGGTTTCGCAAACATAGATTCAATTGAGTAACAAATGAATTAAATTTCTAGCTTAACAAATGACTTCATACTCAAAAAACGAAAAGTGATTTCATTTCCAAACCATTTCTCTCCCAAAAATAAAAAATGAAAAACATTACATCCTATGTTCTTCTTCCCACTAATCAATCATCTAATCCTTTAATTAAACTCCACATCCAATCAATAATCAAATTAGAACCCTAATTAATTAAAATAAAAAATCGAAATGAAAAAAGAGAGAGCACCTTCGGATCTTGTTACCCTGTCCAACCTGGTACATTCCCCAAGAGAAAGCACCAAAGGTAGTGAGGAAAATCGCAATGGCACTTGGACCGGTGTTCGGGATTCTTCGAGCGAACCGAACCGGAGCGAACCCGCCGGGTGGTGGACCGTCTTGAAGAACCGGCATGTCCTTTCACGCTCGCCATCCCTGGCTTCTTCCTTATCATCGATTCCGTCATTTTCACCTTCCTTGATTATTCTCTCTCTATCTCTCTGGTTCTTCTTCTTATTATTCTTTTCTTCTCGATTTTCAATCTATGTGTGTGTTGTGTGAGGAAATGAATGTGGTTGAGCTTGGTTCTGGTTTTGGAATTTTCGGGTGGGTTGGATCTATTTTCTTAGGGCATTTTTAAATACACCTCCTTTATTTCAATCACACTTCCTTCTCTATCATCTTTTGGTATGAACTGATGAAAGGGATCTTAGTACTTTAGAATTCGATGGGGGAGGTAAATAAGGTATGATCAAAAATTTATACGTTTAGGAATTGAACATGAGATTTCTTAAACGATTCATTATTTAGTGGAGCTCGATAACCATTTGCGTCTAATCTTAATTAAAAAAAAAGTATTTTGATTTTCCATCAAAATCAATTAATATAATTCAACTTAATTTAATTTATTTTTGAAAAAAATAACTTAGGTACAATTTTTTAGGTGTTTTTCGTACGGTTTAACCAAATTTACCATGATTTTCTCAAATCCATGATTTTTTCAAAGTTTGTTATATCCAACATAGGTGTATTTTTAGTTAAGAACCATATGAAAAGCATCTAAAGAATTATACATAAGTTTTGTCCTTTATTTTTTTAGGGGAACTTAATTTAATTTTTTGTTTTAAATTTAATTTACTTGAAAATTATATTACTTTTAGTTATATGATTTCAATTATATTACTTTTATAACTTGATACTCAAGCAAATTCTTAATAATATTTATTTAGATGATTTATTATGTAAAGGGGTTGGTCAATTGGTTGCTTCATTGTGTAGAGCATTGGGTATTGAAGTTTTATTTCTAAAAACCGACAATTAGTTGCAAGTATCAAACACAAGACTACATACTCAAACCAATGTATCATCGCCACTACACCGTATTAAACCATTTTACATCTGTTGTGTGATTGCTCAAAAGCCATGTAGGTTTGGCACCGGTTCATGTTTGACTCTCATAATGATCCTATTAAAAATGATCTTGAGATATGGTTCAAAATGCATGCAACTGGTCAGTAGAACACACTTTTTTTTATTGGATGTTGATTTATTTAGAAGTCTAGAAATGACGAAGCTTAACATTAATCACCCCGTCTCGTTTATTCTTAGGCAAATTTACTCTCTTTATAATTCCACCAAGAAGATTTTTGGCGGTCCTTCTCCTATCTCTTCTCCTAGATTTGTTTCTTGGCACCCTCTTCCAGATAATGTTATTAAAATTAATGTTAATAGTAGTTCTATTGTATCCCCGGTAGATCAAGATTTGAGGTCTCCTCAGGAATTCTCTGGTGGTTGGATCATTGGTTTTGTTGGAAGTTGTGGTCATACTACTAATTTTAATGCGGAGCTTCATGCTATTTCTTATGGGTTACTAATGAAGATGAGAAAAACACACAAGAAGGGGGGGTTGAATTGTGTGTGGGCAGTTTTTCCTTTTTCTTTCTCAAAAGCTTAAGTTAAGTTCAGAATCTGATGTTGATCAGTTCTGAACCTTTTTCAGAGTTTGTTTAGAGCAGCGGATTAAAGCTTAAAAGAGAGAAGGGAAGAATGACACAATGATTTTTATACTAGTTCCTTCCACAAGTTGGAAGTAGTCTAGTCCCCTTGTTACTAACAAGAGATTTTAACTATAATCAAACTGATTACAATTGCTCAACCACAAAGGAAGAGACTTCCAGTTGCTCAAACACCTAGTAAGAGACTTCTAATGCTCAAGACACTAAGTCAAGAGACTTCCAATGCACAGAACACAAAGTAATGAGACTTCTCTGCTCAGAACACAAAGTAATGAGACTCTAATTGCTCAGAACACTAAGTAATTAGACTTCTGGTTTGCTCAGTATACAGACTGAGACTTTGAGGTTTCAAACAGATTTTACAAATACAGTTTGAGTTGAACACTTGATCAAATATCAGAGGTGTTCTCTTAATACAACATATGTATAAGACTATAACCTTAAGAAATTCTAAGATACAAAGATTGAAAGAATTTCTAAGAGTTTTAGTGAACTACGAATTTTGGACAGCAAAACAGAGCACACTTTCAGTCAGTTGGTTTCAAGAGTCTTAGCAGTTTTCTTCTTCAATTCTTCATCCTTATATAGAGGAAAATAGAGCTGTTGAAGATTGCAAGGATTTAAGCAAAGAGCCGTTGCAAATCTTGAGCTAGGTCAGGCTGAAATTGTGAGCTAAAACCCAGCAGAAAACAGAGCACGCAGCCAAGTTTGAATTTGCTTTCCTTAAAAGCTGGGGAATGTTTGAGCTAGGGAGACAACTGTTCCATTGGAGTTGTTCTGACACTGCAGGCATTAAATGCTTAAGGAAACAGTTGCTTTTCTTTCCACGTCAGACTTCAGAAGCTTCTTCAGGAACAGTACTTCAGAAGCTCTCTTCAGAAGCAGGACTTCAGAAGCACACTTCAGAAGCACTGTTCATCAGACCCACTGTTCATCAGACGCACCGTTCATCAGACTCTCCCTTTAGACGTTGACTTTTATTGACCTTCAGACTCAACCTTCAGACGTTGACTTTCGTTGACCCTCAGACTCAGCCTTCAGACGTTGACTTTCGTTGACCCTCAGACGCTGTCTTCAGACTCTGCCTTCAGAAGCACCCTTCAGACTCAGTCTTCAGACTCATTTTTCCTTCAAACTTTGCAACATAGCTTCTAAGCTTTCCTTCTTGCTCTTAGATTGTTCTTCCATAACCAATATTGATTAACCAACATTAAGAACATGGTTCTGCACAACTTAGAACAAAGCATTAGCAATACCAATTTTCTTTTTAACACTTTGTTATCATCAAAACCTTAAAGAGAGTTGTTCATACATTTTGTTTCAACAATCTCCCCCTATCCAAAAGAGAGTTGTTCATACATTTTGTTCCAACAATCTCCCCCTTTTTGATGATGACAAACATAAGTATTAATAGAAAATTGTTGTTAATTTAATTAACAAGTTGACTGCAGGGTATAAGGTTTGTAAGCCCCCCCTGAGTCTGATCCAGGTTAATTAAATTCAGTTTAAGATCAAAACACAGGTGAAATTTCAGAATTGTTGTTAAGTTTAATTAACAAGCTGACTTCAGGAGAGGTTTGCAAGCTCCCCTTGATTCTTATCCATGTTAATTAAATTTAACTTGAAGCAATAAACTGAAATTAACACTCAAAATTGTAAATAACTTGCTGACTTCAGGTTCTGAGGTTTGTAAGCTCTCCCCCTAAGTCTGATAATCCACAGGATGAGTTTTGTAAGCTCCCTGGGTTTTATCCAAGTTATTTAAAATTCATTTAAACTCACTAAGAGTAATGTATATCTCACAAAATATTTTACTCCCCCTTAACGGAGATTAAAAGCAGTTCTCATAAGTTAATTTCAATCAGAACTTAACTTATGTTCAGAGCTCAGGAGTAATTCCTTTTACTTCCTCTCACAAGTTAATTAACTGACAGGATTAACTTATATATTCTGAGCTCAGGAGCCTTAATACTTGTTTCCTTTTTCTCCCCCTTTTGTCATCAACAAAAAAAATTTCAGAAAAGAAAACTTTCCAGAATTTTAAGAGAGTTTGAAAACATGTGAGATAATTCTTATGAAGGTGTACGAACACTACAGGATTAACAACCTATACCGTAGCGCGCGTATAACCTTAGTGTGATCAGTAGGTTGCAACTGGACAACTGGAGGGGACATATACCATATCTCTGAGAGAGTAAGGCCTCACACTAATAATCCTTACGAAGGTGTACGGACCCTATAAGATTGACAACTTTATATCATAGCGCGCGTATATAACCTTAGTGTGATCAGCATGTGCAACTTGACAGCTGATAGGTAGTAAACCCCACGAACTCATCACTTGGATAGATAACGATTAATAGCATAATAAAGACTTGGCTGTTAAGTAATTCCAACAACTAAATAGAGAGGATCCGACCTAACCGCCGCTAACATTCTGCAATCAAAACAGGTAAACTTTGTTATGTTGCAAACAGATTAACTTTGCAAAACTCTAAACGCTTATCTCTTTTATTTTATTTTGTTCTCAAATAAGTAACACAAATTGTTTGGTTGAAACGACAATCCATGTAGATACGATACTCTACTTATCACTTTATTACTTGATAAACGATTTGATACACTTACCTAATCCGACCATCATTAATATATTTCATTTTGACCTCTTAAAAAAATTACTTAGTAAGAGGCAAAATGCACCGAGTTCACAAAAAATCACCTAACAAATGCATTCACAAAAATGACAGAATCATTCTCTAAACATTTCAGCAAATTCACACAAAGAGTTCACAAAAACTCACTCTCTCTCTCTCACTCTCTCTCTAGGTTGGCAAGACCCGCACAACGTGTGTTTTATACGATCCTGGTAGCAAACTCTTGATCCTGACCACAAAATTTAAAAAAACAAACCTTTGTTAAATCGCATCACGTTGTTTTTGTTCTTTTCATTCCTATATATGAGTTAGGCAAATTAGGTTTTTAGTTTTTATCTATACATTAGTGTGTGGATATGATAATTAGGTTACTGTACACGTTTTTGTCAAAAAAGAAAGTTACTAAACGCTTTGATGGAACTTTGATCCTACAACAACAACAACATATTACTAGATTAAGCTAATATAAGATATAATCATAGTTTTTAGATGACTTCCATATCCACATATTATACTATATTATAAGCAATTCAATGAATATGTACATAAATTTAAAAAAGGTTTAATTATCTAAGATTTTAGTTAACAACAATAATAGTAAAATATTAAGCTTAATATAATAACAAGAAATTAGGGGTGTTACCAAATTTATATAGAAGCATACACTCTAAATAATAGTCTCTACTATCTTATTTCGTTTCAATTCCATCATCGTATAGTACAAAGCTATAACTACAAGATATGTGAAGCTAGGAAAAGAAATATATAAAAGAAAAATTAACGAATGTCAGCAAAATAACTAAATGACAACGTGTGGAATGTTCTAGCATAAGAGGTATATTGTAGAGATCTTTCACTAGTGAAAAAACTTATTCTTCCCCTTGGTGTTTGTGTACTATCTAGACTTTGCACAAAGGATTTTTATTCTAACCAATACAAATGTTATTAATGCACTTCATAGTAAAAGGATCTTGTGGACAATCTTCATCAACTTCGCATTCATATGATTCAGGATTATAATCATGTAAATTAGCATATGCTGTAATGAAAAAACATAATGGAATAATGTTACTAAAATGGGATAGAATATTGTGTACGAAGTAAAGATAATTCGAAAAAGGATAAAAATGACTTACAGTCAAAATCCGCTCCAACAAGAGATATGAAAAGAAATAGGATAATAACACAAATAAATTTGAGAATTTTAGCCATATTTTTTCTTCTTTGTATGTAAAAAATGTAATACGATTTGATTTTTTTTTATAGTGTACAAAGCTCATTCTCTCACGAATATAATTAAATAGTTTTTAACACTTATGAAAATGCAAAAAGCCATTCCTAAAATTACAATTTTTATTTGATTAAAAAATGGAATAATTATTAAATGTCTCTTAAAGTTGATCAATATGTTGTGTTTGCCCTAATAAAACAAACTTGCTAATCATAAGAATTCATTATTTATTTTTTAAGGAAACGATTCATTGTTTTAACTAACTTTTCATTGTTTTTTTATCTTTAATATTCAATAATTGAAAACACCCATATATAAAACAAGTGGTCTTATGAAAATATAAATTTCTCTTTGCAGATCACCCACTAACAACTTGAGATTTTTATTTCTCATATTACTCTCACGTAAAAAATTATTTTGTCCATGTTAGATTTTGATTAATCTACAAGCTTAATTGTATTTTTGCCCTCTATTAAAAAAATGAAAAATTTGGCCCCCTATGATTAGCTCCTTTGCAATAGTGATACTTTTTGGCAATTTTAACCGAGTCAACGCATGTGTGGCATGCCACATGTGTAATTACTTATTTTTTAAAAAAGAAAAATGCCAAATAATTAATAATGAAATAAAATAATTGAAAAATAATATTTTTTTAAAAAACCCATTAATTTCTTTTAAAACTCATCCTCTTCTTCATATCTTCATCTTCATCACCATCATTCGTCATACATTATCATAAAAACAATCCAGAATTTAGTACAAAAAATTCTTGAATCTCATTTAGTTGGAAGAAGCTTGCTCTTAACCTTCAACCTCCCAAAATCTCACCTTATCTACCTCTGATAAGAAACAAGTAGTTTGTAACAAACAAGGAATCAAAGGTCAGCAATAACATAATCACCAGAACACCTAGCAAAAGCACCACGATCACCAACATGATGTTCAACATTACAAATAACTGCACCTTCAGGAATCATCCTTAAGGTAACCGTTTCGTTCATCAAAATCGAGGCTGTGGAAACGTGCTGGGCCTTTGCGGTCTAACCACCGTGTGGGACTTGAAAACGGAGCCTGCTCCTCTACGCTGTGCTCTGATAACCCTACCCATCTCGCCGGAAACCTAAACCTACGACTCTAACCACCGTGCGACAACAAAATGGAAATGGGTTCAGAGAAAAGGGTTATGGGAACATTCTAAAATTTTTGGGTTCTAAAATTTATGGGTATGTATGAATAAATTTTGGGTCAGGTATGTATGAAGAAGAGAGAAGAAAAAGCCTCTACAAATATTTATTTGACATAATTTAATTGAATGTATGTGTAAAAAGAAATTAGCTGTCAATTTATATACATTAACATAAACATTTAATTATATTTATACATATAATATTTTATATTGAATATAATATTATGTTATTCATAATTTATAAAATCAATATACAAGTATGTATAGATTTTATTTATATACTAATATACTAATTGGACGGACAGAGGGAGGGGCTGAAAGCCCATGCTCTCCCTCTCTACATCTGTCTCCGATCACGGTTAGGTTGGGGATGATAATATATGTGTCAGGCCGGCCTACAGGGGCCTACTGTCTAGTTTACGATAAGTCAGGTCAGATCAGACTTTTTTCTCAAGTATAGAAGGCTTAGGCTCTTTTAAAAGCTTATTTAGCTAAAAAGGTCTGGACACAGGCTATTAAAAAGCCTCTTAGGGCTACCAGGCCGACCTATTTAAGTAAATATGAATAACATTATTGATTATTAATATTATTATATTATATTTTGCACTTTGAATTAAATTATAAATTTGTTAACATTTTCAGTAATTTAAGCTTATTAGTATACATGGATTTGTTTGCATATTTAATGTAATATTATAAACTAGAATTGAAATATGATTTATAATATATAATCAAATTCCCTAAAAATTCATGTTAAATATAAAAAATGAGTTTATACTCATTGATCTATTAGTTCGTTAATCGATTGAAACTTGGATCGCATTACATATTTAAAGATGTTCATATGAAATAGACTTTTAAACAGGCTAACGGGTCATACCAGACTTTCAATTGGTCAAGCTCAGGCCTAAAAAAATAAGCATATGACAAGCAGCAGACCATGTTTAGGCCTCAAAAAACTTGACAGGTCAGGTTTAGGTCTTGCAAAGTCTAACTCGGCCTATCATATTCTCACCCCTAAATGACACCCCTAAAAAAATAAGAAGTTACACACTCACATTCATATAATAAAATTTATACATAAAAAAATTTTGGGGGGAAGGGGGACCAAACCTTACCCCAAAAACAAAAAGAAACAAAAATAAAAGAAAAAAAAAAACAACTATCTTGGGGGACCAAACCAATACCCGAGAAAAATGAGAAATTGAAAACATAAAATTATCTACAAAGAATTCTTTTCTAACCAAGTTAAGAAGAGAATCCCATCGAAAATAACTAACCAAACCCTCTTATGTTCCATAAAAAGAACTACCTTGAGAGTGTTGTTGAGATACAGTCCTAGAGCGAGTATTGTAATTACATGCACTCTTGGATATATTCTTCATTAAAAATATAATTCACTTCATCATTTTCCCCTAATGTTTCAACATTATCAGGAATTAATGAATTAGCACCCTCATGATTCTCATCGTTCTCATTTTGGTTATCATAATTTTAATGGTTATCCACTTGAAGAACTTCTTTCTTGGAAGTTTCTCCTTCATATGCTGAGACATTTGTTGTAACATACTTGCTTTAACGTGAATTTCTCATAAAAAATCCTTAAATTATCAAGATCAATGGGATTTCCTGCTTATGCATCCTCTGCAACCTTTCCCTCCAATGAAATACGTGGTGATTTGTTGATGAACCACGCCCTGTGCGGCATCATGTGGGAAACATAACCAGAGTTAAAAATCTAAGCATTCACGTACTTGCTATATGACACACAAAGAATATATATTTCACTACTAGAATCATTGGTTTGGACCACATTTTCATAATTCGATGAACCCTACTTCTTGTTTGGACAATTCCTCTCCCAATGTCTGATCTATTTGCAACTAAAGCACTGTGTTGTTTTCATATTAATGGATTTAGATCTCTTCTTTCCAGAACCTGCTTACATGTTGTTGCAAATGGAATCCTTCTTGCATCTTCATGCTACATAGTTGCTGCTTCGCGAACAGTTTTATTATCAACGTCTTTGACATATATATATATATATATATATATTGACTTTCCAATTTATCCTAAATCTACTTCGGAGTCGTAAGGTCCAGGAGATGAAACATCACCTCTCCTGAAATACATAGATGCATCAATCCAGCATATTTCTCCTTCATATGCTCAATCAGTATCCTCTATGTCGATCGATTGTGTTTCATGCAAAATCTTATGTAAACTTTGTTGAGCCAAAAAATCCTTAACCTTCCTTTGCCATAATTCGATATTACTTGTCCTGCTGAACCTTGTCACCTCAAATTTCACCCCAGGTTTTATCTCCATGTGACACCAATTGTTAGAACAACAATCAGTAATCGAAGAATTAAAGAAACAAAAATCACAAGACAATGAAACACGATCTTTATTCACTTCAGTTCAACCAATGTTGAATACCTTTGCAACTATTAAGCAACTATAGTTTCATACATTTCTTGAGTGAATTAAGATTTCATTGTTACAAGATTTATTATAGTACCACGATTCAAATTACAATAATACCCATGAATTGTACAGCGGGGACTATCCCCTCTGCACCCTTAGTCGCCCCCAAAAATAATTAGGCCTAACCCATGTTTGGGCCAAACGCAAGGGAGGAGGGAGATTGACAATGCTAACTTCTCTCTATCTCCACTCCTTGCCTTTCATATTTGTCTATATATGAGTCATACTCAACATAGACATATATAAGATTTTTGGTCATTTATTGCACATATAATACATGATTTTGATAAAGATGAATACAAGGATTTGAATTGGAAATATATTTATAACAACAAAAAATATTACGAAGAGACCTTGGCCATTTCCTAACATGACTTGATCATTTATATGAAAGGGCGAGCTTTGAGATATATTGTGTTGGGTTGAGGTGAAGTGGTGTGAGGTCCATGTGTCCTGATACCAACTAAATGTTAGATTTTGTGTTGGAGGACTGTTGTAAATATTAGAAAAATAATATGATAGTGATTGCATATAAATTTAAAAGCATGTGTGAATACACTAAAGTTTAGGTTTGATTTAGCCCACATTTTATGTAAACTCGATGTAAATGTAAAAATCGGCTAATCTCCTTCATAATATTTTGAAATCCTTAAAGTGGATTGGACATTTACTCCAATCCTCAACAAGAAATTCACAAAATAGTTAAATATTATCATCCTTAAATGTAATAACTTCTGACACAAAACAATAATACCATTAAATATGCGATTAATATTTTTGATAATTTACACACCTTATATGTGTTGAAATAAAATATGAAAGGGGGGGAAGGGTAGGGAGAGAGAGAGACGTGGGGGTTCTGGGCTTCGCCGAGGACAACCACGCCGGTGTTCTTTTTCGCCGGCAGTGAGGATTTCAAGGGGGGAAGGGTTCCAAGCAGGGTGCCACAAACGGGGGGATGGGGGAGATTGGATTGATGTGAGACGGCGGAGGTGGAAAGCGCAGCGACAGGATTCGTTTGAACAGGACAGACAGCGGGAGGAATTGCGGTTTGCGGGAAGATTGGTCTCTTCTTCCAATTCAGGGCGGTCTAGGATGAGGGTTGTTTCACGTTTTCAGGGCAGCGGTGGGCGATCATGGTCTGGTGGTTTAGGGCTGCACTCACATGAAGGGGCGCGGCTGTTTTCTTCTCACGTCATGGCTGCTGGGCGTCGACGGCGAACCTATTCAAGGGGGCGGTTCAATCTTGCGAGGAGGGTGAGCGACGGCGATGAGGTTCCTTACGGCGAGGCTTTTAGGAATAACATTCACGGGTTGGCGAGGTCCGGTGATGCCAAGGATCGTGTTTCTTTTCCACGGATTGAGGGGGCGCACGGCGGTGCAACTGTTTCCTTAGGGCAGCCGTGCGTTATGGATGGTGCTGGCAGGGAGGAGCCTTCTCTTTCTAATTTGAAACGGTACGTTACATTTTATTTTACGAATATTCCGGATGCCGTTTCGCATTTTTATTTGAAAAAGGCTTTTGAGGTTTGTGGGATCCTTGAACACGTGTTCTTGGCAAGAAAGCGTAATAAGTATGGTGAAGCCTATGGTTTTGTGCGATTCTCAAACGTTAGAGATGTTGACAAACTCTTGCGCGCTTTGAACAGAATTTATTTTGGCCAATTGCGTCTGTGGGCTAAGGTGGCTAGGTTTGATCGGACTGCTCCGGGTGTGAGGATGAGGGATAGTGATGTAAGGATGGGGAGGAAGGGGATTCGGGTTGGCGAGGGAGATACTGGAATGCAGTTGGGGGTTGTGTCGTACCGGAATTCTGGCGAGGGCGAGGGAGAAAAATTGTCGAGGAATGGGAAGTGTGGAGCTACTCTGAAGGGGGAGGGAGACAAAAGAGGTTGTGTGGCGGACGGTGGCGGAGAGGATGCTTTGGTGAGGGAGGAGGCTGACAACGGGGAGGGTGTGAGGGTTGGGGAGGTGGTGGTGCGGCTCACTGGGAATCAAGGAAGGGGTAATCACGTTGTTCCGGGGAAGCAGGTGGTTTGCATGTATCAATCAGTTGAGGATGATTTGCATTGGGCTAGGAATGGTGTAGTGGCCACTGTATTGTATGGAGAAGCTATCCAGTGATCCAAAATAGAGTTGCAGACGCGGGTTTCCAAGAGTTAGAAATTATTCCGTTGGGAGCTGATAAAGTGTTCGTGTATAGCAAGCATAACTTTGATGTCATGACTACGATTGAGGCGGCGAATGATTTTTTCCGGCATATCTTTTCTAATTTTGTGCGCTGGGACAAACAAGTGGTGTCCTTTCAGCGGGGAGCTTGGTTGCGTATTTACGGTGTTCCACTCCATGCGTGGAATGAGAATTTTTTTAAGCTGTGCACCATGAACTGTGGTCGTTTCTTGAGATTGGATAGTTGTACTCTGGATAAGGAACGATTTGATTACGCACGTGTGTTGATAGCTACCGCTTCTTTGGACGTTGTCAATGTTGTTGATAATCTTTTGATTGATGGTTTATTGGTCGAGGTGAAAATAATGGAAGAGTGGGGCTTCAACATCGGAGAGGATGCGTGCTTGTTTGAAGCAGATAGTGTTTTCGAGGTCTCTCAGTCTGACTTGTTCGAGGTTCATGCTGATCCGGATCTTCATAATATTGGTGATGACTTGGTAAAAGAGTTAGTTGATGAGTTGGAGGAGGAGGAGCGGCTACCAGTGTCTCGGCCGGATGTTATCTCTAAACCTCGTGTTTGTGAGGAGCAGGCAGCATGCAAGGATGGGGAGGGCACTTCCTCTCATGTGCCTCCTGCTATTATTGGTTCTGATTCTTCGGCTAATTTACGTGGTGATTCTGGTTCTGTTTCTACAACTTCCGATCCTTCTGTTCCCAGACAGACGCGGCGTAAGCGTACTCTGTCTTGTCCCCCTATTAAGGCCCGTTCTGTTGTGTCTGGGCCATGGAGTATGGAATGGTTGAATGATCACAATCATGGAGATGCGGGGCTGATTTTTTCATCTAAGAAAAAGTACAAGAAAAAGGTGCAGTCAGAAGTTAAAGTTTTATCTGAATCCGGAGATGCTAAAAAAAGAAGACACCCGGGCGGCTTTTTGAAACATTCCATCTTGACTCTCAAGAAAGTCGCCAGATTACCAAGCAAGGATCGCAAGGAGGTGTTAAAAATTTTAAAACAGAAAGTGCGGCAGCGGCGTGCTAAAACTTTAGATAACTCTTCAGCGGTCCCGATCTCTCAATGGAAATCTTTTCAGGTCGATGGTTGGGGTGGCTATGTCTTGAAAGAGAAATTAAAATTAATTAAAGGGGCTCTAAAGGAGTGGCATGCAACTCACGCCCGGAATTTATCTGGTAAGATTGATGATCTTAAACTTCGTCGTTCAGTTTTGAAAGGTAAAGGAGAAGATGAAGTCTTGACCGACTCCGAGTTGGTGGAGTATCATAATATTGGTGTGGACATTTTCTCTTTGTCGCAGATGAATACTAGTATTTGTTGGCAGCAGTCTCGATCCAAGTGGCTTAGAGAGGGTGATGCTAATACCAAATATTTTCATACAGTCTTAGCAGCTAAACGCAGTAGGAATGCGATTTCGACAATTTTAGTGAAGGGGGTGGCTGTTGAGGGTGTTCAACCTATTCGTCAGGCAGTGTTCTCTCACTTTCAGTCTCATTTTCGGACGCAGCATGTGGAGAGGCCGGGGTTGGAGAATCTTCAGTTTCGAAGGTTGTCTGTTGCCGATGAGGGTGTTTTGATTAAACCTTTTTCAATGGAGGAAGTTAAAAAGGCGGTGTGGGATTGTGACAGTTTCAAAAGTCTCGGGCCTGATGGTATTAATTTTGGTTTCATCAAGGATTTTTGGGGGGATTTGAAGGATGACATTATGCGCTTTATTTCAGAGTTTCATCGGAATGGCAGATTAACAAAAGGTATCAACAATACTTTCATAGCTCTTATCCCAAAGGTGGACAATCCTCAACAGTTGAATGATTTTCGGCCTATCTCTCTTGTGGGGTGCTTATATAAGATTCTTGCTAAAATTTTGTCTAATAGATTGAGGATGGTTATTGGCAGTGTTGTCTCTGAGGCTCAGTCAGCGTTTGTTAAGGATAGACAGATTCTTGATGGTATCCTGATAGCTAACGAGGTGGTGGATGAAGCTCGCAGGTGTAACAAAGAATTGATGTTATTTAAAGTTGATTTTGAAAAAGCCTATGATTCTGTCGATTGGGGTTACCTAAACCTGGTAATGGAAAAAATGTCTTTTCCTGTGTTGTGGAGGAAGTGGATGAAAGCTTGTGTATGTACTGCTACGGCGTCTGTGTTAGTTAATGGTAGTCCTACGGAGGAATCTCCTCTTGAACGGGGTTTACGTCAGGGTGACCCGTTGTCTCCGTTTCTTTTTTTGCTGGCGGCTGAGGGGTTGAATGTTCTTATGAAAGCTATGGTTGATTCGAGTATCTTCACGGGGTACACTGTTTGTTCGGGTAGTCCTACTTTAGTCTCCCATCTTCAATTTGCTGATGATACCCTTCTTTTGGGGGTTAAGAGTTGGGCGAATGTGCGAGCCCTTCGGGCGGTTTTGGTTCTTTTTGAATTGATGTCGGGCCTGAAGGTGAATTTTCACAAGAGAATGTTGGTTGGGGTCAATGTTTCTGCATCTTGGTTGCAGGCCGCATCTATGGCTTTAAATTGTCGCGTTGGTAAAATTCATTTTGTGTATTTGGGCTTGCCTATAGGCGGTGATCCACGTCGGTTGTTGTTTTGGGAGCCTGTGTTGACTCGTATGCGTGATCGTTTGTCTGGGTGGCGCAGTAGATTCCTTTCTTTTGGTGGCCGCTTGGTACTCCTCAAGTCTGTCCTGTCCTCTCTGCCTGTCTATGCTCTTTCCTTCTTCAAAGCTCCATCAGGTATTATCTCTTCTATTGAATCTTTATTGTTAAATTTCTTTGGGGGGGGGGGGGGGGGTGGTGGAGTGAGGGACCTAGGAAATTATCTTGGATTGCTTGGAGTAATATTTGTAGAAGTAAGGAGGATGGCGGTTTGGGGGTGAGGCGGATGAGGGAGTTTAATATTGCTTTGTTAGGTAAGTGGTGCTGGAGGCTTTTGGTGGATAGAGGGGGTTTGTGGTACAGGGTGTTGGTAGCTAGGTATGGTGAGGTGAATGGGAGGTTGGAGGTAGGGGGCCGGAGTGCTTCTTCTTGGTGGAGGGAGGTTGTGAAAATCCATGACGGGGATGGAGGGGCGGACGGTGAGTGGTTTGCAGGGTGTGTCGCTAGATCTGTTGGGTGTGGTTCTATGTCGTTTTTTTGGACTGACCCGTGGCTTGGTGGGGTTCCGTTATGTGAGAGGTTTGGTCGTCTTTTTGACTTAGATGTTAATAAGTCGATATTGGTGGCAGATATGTGTGACCTAGGGTGGGGGGTAGCAGGGGAGGCTTGGCAGTGGCGTAGACGGTTGTGGGCGTGGGAGGAGGAGCTGTTAGCAGAGCTTAGGGTTTTATTGCTTGACATTTCTTTGCAGCATAATGTTTCAGATCAGTGGAGGTGGAAGTTGGACTCTAGTGGGGGGTATTCCGTTCGTGGTGTGTACCAGATGCTCTCTAAACAGGAGTCTCTTCCGGTTGACGATGTTTTGGATTTTACTTGGCACAAACAGGTACCCTTGAAGGTGTCTATCTTGGCTCGGCGGCTGGTTCAAAATCGCTTGCCATCTAAAGATAACCTGTTGGCTCGTGGTATAATTTCTTTTGAAGATCAATCTTGTGTGACTGGGTGTGGGGGCAACGAATCGGCTGAGCATTTATTTCTTCATTGTCCGTGTTTTGGCCCTTTATGGAGTCTGGTTCGGGGCTGGATTGGTGTTTCATCGGTTGATCCGTCCACTGTTAAGGATCATTTTATTTAGTTTGTTTCTTCAGCTGGTGGTTTGCGATCTAGACGTTCTTTTTTGCAGCTAGTGTGGCTTTGTACCGTGTGGGTCATTTGGAATGAAAGGAACAACCGACTTTTCAACAATCAGGAGAGTACCATCTACCAACTTTTAGATAAAGTAAAAGTTCATACTTTTTGGTGGGTGAAAACATGTAATATTAATGTTCGTAATAATTCTCATTGTTGGTGGTCGAGCCCCTTTGTTTGTATGGGTATTGGCTAACCGACTCTAGGATGCTTTGGTGAACTGTGTATTTGATTTTTGGTGGAGCTCTCAGTTGGCACACCTTGTGCTAATTCAGAGGCTATTCTTCTTGTTATATATATTCCATTTTTGCTTCTTCAAAAAAAATAAAACAACTCTTACCGCAATTTTATTCAAAGATGTTAAATACATTCATGTTTACCAAAAGACATTACTTATGCATATCATGTTTGTTATGTACGCTACCCATCATTTTTTTTGTGTGAATTGGGTATTGATAGATATTTCGCAAGTGTATTAAATCTATCGAAGTTATAATTCTAAGTTCGTATCTACGAGAACTGTGTTAATATTTTGGATGTATAAAATTTAGGGTTGCCCTAAGCAGTGTGATTTGGTTGCATAAAAAGCAAGAAAGTGAGTGAAAGTTGATTGAAAGTATAGGAGATGTGAAGATTAGGTCTTTCGAATCCTCTGATTACAACTGCTTGGTGACTGCACCTATTTTATATGAATGCTTCTCTAGTTTTACGATGGTTAACAAAAATAGTTCTAATCAATCCCTTGAGTTAGAACTCTCTTTTCAGATTACAGTCCCTAATTCCTTAGGTGATCTAATATTCCTCAAAAGGTTTTAAAAGTGTTAACCTAGTATCAAAATACACGATTATCTATTCCTATACTAACCCTGATTATTTGAACAATTCAATTAGGTCTAAGTTGAAAGCTATGGTCAGTAGTCATTCATTCTCACAAATTCATGTTATATGTTGTCAATATATAAAAAGCATTAAGAATAATTGAATTGAATAAAACTAGATTAACATTCATAAGCAATAGAGTTTCACAGCCACATAATTCAAACAATCTTACTTCAAATTCATCTCCAGACCTAATCTCTAAGAGATTTAGCCACTCATAATGTAAATTACAAATAACATAATCAATTGAATCATTAAAACATACATAAACTGACTACGAGCTGGATGAAATAGCCACCTCTTCAGTCTTGTGCTCTCAAAATCGTGCTTCAGATCTCCAAAATTCAGAACCCTTCTTTCTGAAAACAATTAAGCTAAAATAGGAAAAAAATTGTGCCCAAAATCGTGACGCGATATGATGAAATCGTGACACGATCTGCATTAATGCCCATAGGATCCTTCAAAATCAGTCTTCACAATCGTGTCACAATTATGCCATTGTGACACGATATTATAGGCAGGGAAAAACTTCCAATCTTGTCAGAAAATTGTGACACGATGCCTGAATCCTGTCACGATGCAATTATTCCAAAATCTTGATGTTTTCCTGCTTTTTGCACCTCTAGGCTGTCTCAAATTGCTACAGACTCAATATAAACGAAAAAAAAATACTCTAAAAATTACGTAATGACAGGATGTCATCACAACCCCAAACTTGAACCATTCCTTGTCCTTAAGGAATTTACTAGCAAAATTGACAGATGACAATAAAATGACAATTACCTAACCAAGTGATAGTACCAAAAGTTCATCTCCTTACTAGCCATTTGATGGGCCAGCTGTCTTGACTGCATCCATGTTTCTGCTAAGGAACAATAGTACCAATCCCCTGAGCGATATGTGAACTCAAGAGCTTGGTCAGTACTTTCGTGTTTTGTAAAAGTGATAGCCGTTCCGAGGAGCTCAGAGCCCCTCTTATACCTCCCCCTTAACCTAACGGGATGTGGGCGGCTTTTTTGGTATTCTTGGGTATCTGGCACTGTGACTTTGCCCACTTCCCTGAGGATCTCGACCCGCTGTTGGGAACATGGGGGGCCTTAGTCAGAGGGTCACAGGAAGATCGGAACCAGAAGAGGGCAATTTGCTAAGGGTGCGCCCTTAGGGTTCCCTCTTCTTCCGGTGTGCCCGCCACGTGGGAGGCAGACTCTACAATGGTCTTGTTCGCTCTGGGGAGACTACCACGTGGCTCTAAGGAATAAGATGATGGTACACAACCCCCCAAGCACGAGGCTCAAAGAGACGAAGTGATTGATGAGATGTCGTCGCATCGATGTCGCCAAGAAGTTGGCGGTACACAGCCCCCTAAGCACGAGGCTCAAAGAGGCGAAGTGATTGAGTACCTTCCTAGCTTATGCGGGCTTGTCAGGCGATAACGAAGCCCTCCTCCCGAACCGAGTGTCACCAAAGCACTCTCGTATTGTTGGGGCGAAGCTTGATTGTTTACGGCTGCATGAATACGGGCGAAGTGTCTACCTTATGACTTGTTATCTTTAGGCTTCTTTCGATGGTAGAGCCGACAACATATTGTCGTGAGGAGGCAGACATCTGATTACTTCCAACTGGGCATCCAACGGTTGCCAAATAGACGGCTCAGTTTCCTTTCAATTTTTCCCGTTTCGAGGCTATCTCATACGTCCAAGCTGAAAAGACAGGTCTTCCCTACCGTTGGATCTGCGTTGTTTCAGATGACTCACACATCCCCAGGCATTGAAAGCGCACCTATATATAAGGGTTGTTGCTCTCTGCCTACTCACTCACGTCCGAAGTTCTCGCTTTCCTCTCTAACTGCTGCTGCTAATTCGCCGGCTTGTTTTCCCAACTTCCTTGCCTACTTAAATCAGGTAAATCTTCATCCTTCATTTTCGTAAATGGTCGTAATTAGAGAGTGTGACAGCGAGGGTAACCCAACGAATTCTCCCACCCGAGTGGAGAGACGCAAGCTGTGGAACTCATGCATTGAGATCGCCACCGGGGCGGACGGGTGTTTACCTGTGTTTTTTGGTAAACGACGAGTCTAGCTTTGTTTATTACAAGCAGGATCAAACTAGAAATCCTAGAACATGTTGTGTGTTATTATTTCCAGAAAAGCATGAACGTTCATCATCTTTAATGAGTTTGCATACACAAAGACAAAGAAAACCATTTTTGCATGAAGATAACTGTCTAATTTCGACAGAAACCAACGATTGATTGTTTAAAAGTTGTTAAAATAAACAGAAAGAAAGGCTTAAAGTTTTAAAGAAAACAAAACTTAAAGAAATGTAAATTGCATTGCATTGAATGTAAATGTGGTTCGCAAGATCATGTTACATACATTTTGTTTACTCTTTTCTCTGGACGCTGGTACTTCGAGTGTATAGAACTTTTGATAATGATTTGTGACCCGTTTTTCCTATGAAAAACTAGTATATATACATAGAAAAATAACTGCAAACCTAACAGTGAAAAACTATATTATTTTGACAGCTTCAGTATGATTTACACGTGTCTAAACCTTCCCAACTTGCCGCTTCAAAGAGAAACTGGTTGAAGTCTTCTTCCCTTCTGTCGAAATAACTGAACTCAATGAGAGAACTCAAAAGGTTTTATTTAATGTGACATCTATTTAGTGCATCAATGTACCACATTCAGAGAAAAAAAATATGGACTAAGATTAAAAATTGAAAATTAAGGATCTTTTAATATAAAAAAGGTACAAAATTTGGTAAAAAAGAACACAAGGTACACGATTCTTTTTCTACATAAAAAAAAGCATAAACTTCAACCTAACTAAAGGAGGAAGAATTGGGAATTGATTACAGCCTTTGAAGATTGATCACAATCTTAAAATTGCATAAGCTTCCCATCCCTAAAATTAAAACGTAATATATTACAAACAATCTTCAATCTCAATCAAACAATCCTCAATTGATTTAGAAGAAGAGAGAATGACAATTTGGGAGAAGAGAGACAAGCAATTTGAGAAAGGAGAGAATGACAATTTAGGACATTGGGACAGACAGAGGTTGTGTAGGGCGGCACTGGATGGCGGCGATGTAGAGAAAGAGGGAACATGTTTCCTTTTTAATCTTACACTTCCTCCGGTCACATTTATAAGAGAAAATTGGGTCAACAAAAGTTGATGTATCTGACTCAAAATTCAGACCAGATGCATCAACTTTTGTTTACCAGACTTTCTCTTATAAATAGGACCGGAAAGAGTATTAAAAAAAATCCTAAATTTCAATTTTTAATCTTAATTTTCACCATCAAAGAGGGAAATATTTTCTACCCCTCCCACCAAACTCTCAAACAATATCTTCCACCCTCAAAGTCATCCCTTCCCCTTCCATCCAAACTATCAAACAAAGCCTAGATAGAGCATACCTGAACTTCTCATTGACCTATTAGTCTGTTGTCTATTTAAATGTAAGATGGCTTATTTTAAAAATAGAAAATTAAATAAACAAACATGAAACAAGTATTATCAAACTTTCAAATAGGTCAGACCAGACCCCAAAGAAGCCAATAATAGATAATAGTTCACACTTGAACCTTGATTTTTTTAAACAGGTCAGACCTTTTTGATACAGAACCGATTTCCACCAGCAATTGTACACTACACATTAGGGGTGGGCTTGGTTCGGTTAACCATAAAAACCGAACCGAACCGAACCAAATTGTTGAAATGGTTCGGAATAACCGAACCGAACCGTTTAAGATTTGGAACTAACCAAACTGAACCAAAATTATGGTTCGGTTAACCATTTCGTAGCATAATAACCGAACCGAACCAAATTTAATATTTTGAATTTTTTAGTCCTTTTGCGAATTTAATTATTCACAATATAAGCATATTATTCACAAAGTACTTCAACACAATCTCCAGAAAAAAATAAGCAAATTTGTAAAATTTCTCTGTGAAATTGCATTTTCAATTCAAATGAAACACAGACAAACGCATCCACATAGCTATGAAAACTAGAATCACACACGCTGGCACTTTCCTTAGCATTTTACTCAATGGAGTTTTAGAAACTTTGACATCTCACTGGTTTAATTCCCAAACTTATTCCTCTATTCAAAACTTCAATGTCTAGCTCGTATATCAAAAACCCCATAAGCATAAGCAATAAGAAAATCTATAAGCAGAAGTTTATGTCAAAAACCAAAATCTATAAGCAGAAGTTATAAGTTGAATCTATAAGCACAAGCTATAAGCAATAAGAAATTGAACACGCATGAAAATTAACAAAGACCCATAAATCGAAAAGCTATAAGCAGAAGCTACAAACAAAAAACAAAAGCCGGAGTATGGGTCACGTACCGGTTTGGAGACGGCGCGCAGCGTGGTGGTGGAGAAGAACAACGACGCGGCGGAGAAGAAGGAGGTTCGATGGAGGGGAAGAGGTTTTCGATGGAGAAGAAGGTGAATTTGATTGAAATTGAAATGAAATTAGGGATTAATTGAAAAGAAATTAGGGTTCATGATTTTTATGTGAAAAGGAATTAGGGTTTAGAAAAGAAATTGAAATCCATACTGAGTGATAAGTAATTGATATTTGAGTTGTAATGGTTCGGTTCGGTTCATAACAATTAATTAAGTTTAATAACGGTTCGGTTCGGTTAATTAACTGTCTTCAAAATAATGGTTCGGTTCGATAACCAACATAATGGTTCAGTTAATTTTAGTATGGTTCGGTTCGGTTAACCAGTTCGTTTTGGTTTTTGGTTATTTTTGCCCGCCCCTACTACACATACACGAAAATATTCTCACTTTTTCAAGCATGGTCTTAAAATGAGAGAAAAGAGCCATTTGATGGTTCAGAGAGGCACCATACTAAAATGACACAGTAAATCTTCGGAAATTTATAATTTCAGAATTTCCCAGCAACCACAACTACATAAGTAAAGTTTCTAGGCCCTGATAAATCAAACAAAATAACTACACTATATAAAATAATTAAAAATATTATGAATTACACTGAACAAATTTAACAGTGATCTTATTATTCCGCCAGCCTCATTTGCCTTTCCGGCGATTTCTTGTTGCGGCACAAGTTGAACAGTACCATTTTCCTTTCGGTTGTTCTTTCAAGCCAACACAGCCAAAATGAAACCACTCTATTTTGCACTGTAATTTATAGATAGCGTCAAAATATGTATGGAATGTAGGTAAAATGGATATAAATATTAAGAAAAGAAAAAGTGAAAGTAGAAACATACATCAGGGTTATCACAGGCAACCATTTCTCCATAGCTAACTTGGTTGCAAAAGCAGTATGTGGGTTCATTTGGATCAACTGGTAAATCTAAATCCATGCCAGTAGGGTTTGCAGATGTGGCTAGAGCTTCTGTTGCTGCTGCCATTGCCGCTGCTGTTGCAGTTTGGACAGATGCTGCTTGGCGAGTTCTGAAGCAGTTTTAAGTTCAGACAATATTCATCAGATTGTAATTTTCTTTTCTAACTTTTGCTTTGTAATAAATCATACTGTAGCAGAGATGAAGCATAGTGAGAAGGTAAAATTATAAATAAATGTCACCTCACTTTAAAAAGCTATAGGATGTCTTGTTTTTTTTAATGGCAAACTGAAAAAATATATATAACTCAAAAAAAGGGGGATAAAACCCCCCAAAGGATACAAATAATGGTCCAAGGCGCACACAACCAAGGCCCATAAACACACTCCAGAGAAAGAAAAAAGCAAGGAAAAAAAACACCAGACTCAGGAGCCCAACCGGACCCCGAGACACGCAGAAGGAGGCTACAAACAAACACCAAGCAAGATTACTATAGGATATCTGATGAAGATTAGGTTTAAAAATTCAGAGTTTTAATACCAGAATGAGTAGTAACTTGAGGAATGTACTTTACAATTACATATCCTCATCTAATTGGAATAATTTGGGTTTTACAAGGATGCAGATTACTGGGATTGATATGACTGTAAGATATTCATAAAACAATGTACAACAAAAAACTGTGCGGCTGTGTCAAATGTCGAACAAATGTTGGTCATATTGTGATGGCATTGTCAATTTGGAGATACAACGACTTCAACTTCAAATGATGCACATATTTGCTAATATCCATAGTAATCTGATAGTACGCCTCCAATGTTAGGTGCAGGCGCAATTGATTGACAGGGCCCAGTTTGAGTTAACTGTGTGTTTTAAATAGAACAAGGGTAGGAAACTTATGTATTCTGTGGTTTTATGTTGGATTAGGTTGGGAGAGACTAGGCTCTCTAATTCCTAGAGGATTATTTTGGTTATTAGCAGTTTATTATTCCTATTGCAGTAATTGTAATTTCCCTCTGTTCTGTAACTACTACTGCTAGTAGTTACTGCAGAATTGTTCTATCAATAATATTTAGGTTATGATTCTATCAATTAGTCTCTTAAATACCAAAGATCAAGTATAACATGAAGAAACATTGACTGATGATAGGCGACCCATTAATAAGGCCAACTTAAGAGGAAAGGAAAAAGAAGCAGAGATGGGGACAAGAACAGAACAAATGGGCCCCAGACTCACACAAGGGCTGCCTAGTAAGGAAAACATTATTGACATATGGCCCAAGGAGAGTGGAAAAAAGAATTAAGGAAGGAATGGAGAATGATTTAAGGATGGAGCGTAGCCATGAGGGGTGTGAAGAAAATTCAGGTGCTTGATGGAAGGTTGGGAATGAGAAGAAGAGCTATTCTCTCTCAGTTATTAGCTTATTTCATTGTCATCCTGCATGGAATTTGTCTCCATTCCATAGCACTGTAGTTGGTTTCTTCCTTACTCATACATATTTCAGATTGTAATGGAATTCATCCCCTGTTTAGAGTGAATTTCAATATTGTTTCTGTTCATCCAGTACATGTTGATTAATGTTATTCACTTCTTTCGTAATATTTTGGGAGTTACATGCACCAGTCTGGCATATTGAAATGCCTTTTCTATCTAGAAATACAGAAAAAGAATTCCTGAAACTTTTCAATTTTTATTTCACCTAATGTCTATTTAATCTTGTTTTCCATATCCTCGGATAACTAGTGTCTACTTCTAGCTAATTCCTCTCATAGAAATCAATAACTTACGTAACAGAGTACATAGAGGAATGGATCAGGAATCCGTAGTTAGGAAATAGACAGTTGGAAAGGACAAGGATAATTAATAATCACATAAACAACAACATGATAGGCTATCAGAAAATGAATCATCATAGATACTCCAAAATGAGTTACGTACTTTTTTCTGCCTCCTCTACCGCCTTCCTTTCCAGATTTTGTATTTCCATCAGGACTTGAAGCAGGCGCTCCAGTTATTGCAGCATTTTCTCTTTCTGTGAGAAATAGGAAAAATATTAGGCTTTGTTCAAACAGATGAGGGATTCAGTTGTCGCCGATTAAAATATGATTCAACTTTTTCAAAATACTATTAATAACATTCACAAATTGAGTGGCACAAAAAGGTAGAATGTGCAATACCACGCCGAAGCTCCTCGTCAAACTTTTTCAGATATTGATCAAGTTGTTGTATGTGAGTATCTACCTGCAACAAAATCATGAAACATAATTACAAAATCCAGAAACAAGCCAACAACTGTTTGTACTTTATAGAATTTGTGTGTCTGAAACAAAGCAAATCTCACTTGTATTTATAATGTGATTATAACGAATACAATGAGTTTTAAATCGATGTGATTGCTTTATCTACTTTTAATCATGGATTTGTGATAAAAAATTGGAACAGCCAAGTATATTAGCATGAATATAATCACAATGCTAAAACTTTATGTTCATCAACCAAATTTAGGTTACCACAAAAATAGTTCTATTTAGTATGTAAGTATAATTTATCCAGCTTCTATAATGTATGGAAAATGTGGTGGAACAAAATGAAAATAACATTAAACCGTAAAGGATACATTTTGTAGTGCTATTTCGTAGACAATTAAACACCTTAGTGTAATGAAAATCATTGACAACACAAAAAAAAATAATAAGCAAAGATACAAATAGCAGATTTGTGGAATTATGATCATTGATGAGATTATCCTTGGCTAAATACATGTAACAATATATGACGATTACCAAATCGTATGCCTGGACAGCCAAGGCCACTTTTTCATCAGCAATCCTGATGCTATGCTTTTGTTCATCAAGTGCTTCATCAGAGAATCTAATAACTGAAGTATCCGGTGCGATGTTTCCAGATCGAACTCCTCGCCTAATATCTTCAATTTCTTGCTCACATCGCTGTTCATTTTGCCTTTGATTATCTGCTCACACAGATCAAATGCTTATGTAGCTTCAAATCTCAAACAAGACTCAAGATGCGATAGACTAGGGGGAGGGAGAGAGGGAAGACAAAGACAATTAAAAGCTTTCTATTTTTTCCATTTTTACTTTTCAACAAAGGAATAAAATCACAAAAATCAAGAAGAGTTCAGCAAGCATGCCTTCATTTAATATAGCAAAGTAACAAACATACAGCTTAAGCCTGAAATTAAAGTTCATTTCACATTATCATTAGACTTTAACAAATCATCAAACAAAGCAGCAATAAACTGTAGCAGTAAATTCAATCACAAACTTGGCATTGCATACCCAAATTATCATTAGATTTTAACAAATCAAATCTAACAAATACACTTAACTGAATAGTTCAAAATGTCATAAATTATTATAAATGTAAATAATACCAGTTTATTATGTGACGTAAATGACACAGTTATAAGTTTGTGCATACGAAAATTTTGTACTGTGCATTTACATCAAAGGACTAACATGCTTATCAAATGGAGATTAATATCGTGAATCTGCAGACATTTCTCCAAACCAGGAATCAAATCTTATTATAAATCGTAAGAAACCACAAGAAGCCTTGGCAGATACACCTAAGCACAAAAGACAGTATAATTATATATGATGCCGAATAAGGTTACCACTCTTCACCACTGATTCACACAGTCACACGCACTACATTCATATTCTCAGAGAAAATTGCACTCAGTTAACCACCACAAAGAATGACACCAAAATCACTAAATGATTAAATTAACTAAACCTATTATTACGATGGATTTAATTCATATGAACCTATAATTTTATACAATATTACAATGTCAATCCGCCATAACCATTCCATCATTACAAATACTTGACTTTCCTCGGAACTACCTTAAAAGCCACAAAAATTACATGTTGTGATTGGCGGACACCGTAAAATATTTTTACACTGATAGCGCATCAAAATTATTCTCTTATTTTCTTATAGGAATTAAACGCTGTGCATTTTCAGCAGCCGAAAAAAGTTTTACACAGACATCCAATGAAAATCCACTACTTTGCCACATCACCCACTCTGGTATGGTTATTTTGAAACTAAAAGCATGACATAAAAAACAATGGTGGTCTGCCCGTGTAAAACTGTTTTAAACCGACAGTGTAAAAAAATGCATGCTCTTAATTAATCACAATTTCAGTGAAATATAAAAATTAAATAATAAAATAGTAAAATTAGAACTACCTTGTAAACTTTTATCTAGGTCACGCAATAAGGCATACTTCTTATGAAGAATATTAGGAAGTGAATCCAAATCTGCAGGAAAAAAACGCAAATTTCATTGTTAATGATGAAATTGAAAACACAAATATACATAATCGAACCCTAAAAAAAATCAAAATTTTTGGAAAAATAATTAAAAAAATTAAAATCGAGAAAAAAGGGTGGATTACTGGCTTGAAATTCTTCAAGGAATGACATTAGGGTTTCTGGGGAAGAACGATGCGTTTCGTTTGAAGGCGTGGCGATATAAAATAAAAATAATAAAATAATAAAAATGAAAATAGGATAAAAAAGGAAAATGTTACTATGTCTATGGTACAATAGTATAGGTGGGACCATCGTAATTCATTAGTTTGAAAATTGCAATTTGACCCTTAAACTTTTCGAATATATATTTTTTGACGGTGATGATTTTTTCATACCTCAATGTTGTGATTGTGAAGAGGTGTGGCATCGTCTTGTGGTGGAGGAATTGAAAGGTTTAGAATTTGTGGGGTAAAATTTACAATGTTTAAAATTTAAAGGATCCAATAATAATAACTAAATTGTTTGGTTGGTGTTGTTCACGGAAGACCACCCTCTAATGTTTCTATAAAATCATGCATTTAAAAAAAATAAAAAAATAATCTTTTTCCACCCTCCAAGTTTTTTCTTGCACTATGTTTCACATTCTAAAGTCAAAAAAATATAGACTTTATGAACATATTTTACACTTTCATAGCATACAATCCAAAATATCTATGACACGCAAAGTAGGGTGAGATAAGAAATTTTCAAATATTTTAGATTTTATGTTGTATTGAAATAAGTCCATTGTAATTTGATCTTGAAAATTGCTCTTCTCACAAATAACATTGCTCCCTCCCAAAGAAAATGACGAAAATACTCATGCGTGACTTAAGTCACGCTCGGTACATACCAGCGAGACTTAAGTCACGCTGAGTTCTGTTATAGAAACAGAACAACCAAATCAACATCAACTTCTACCCCAAAATCAAGTAAGTGTTTATTATCCTATTGTATTGGCTTTTTATGGTTTAAATTTTGGTTTTTTTTTGGAGAAATTTGACATATTTAGGTTTTTAGGGATTTGATTTGAATGTTAGTTTTTAGGATTGTTAATGATCAAATATGTTAGAAACTGTAGTTTAGATGTTGTTTAGAGTAAGTTTGACTCCAATGTGGTAGTTTAGGGTTTAGAGATTGTTAGATTTTATGTTGATTGAATGTTGCACTCTAGGTGTTTGATAAAATGCCTCAATGAAAATTTGTTTGATTTTTGCATTGTTAATGGTGAAATTAGTTATAAAATTGGATTGTTAATGTTGATTATAATGAGTTTGAGTGAAATGTGGTAGTTTAGGGTTTAGAGTTTAGTTAGAAATTGGATTGTTATTGTTGATTAATGTTGATTATAGTGAGATTGAATTGTTATTTTTGCATGGATTTTTGCTTTTAAAAATGTTGTGTAGATATGTCTGAGAGACCGGACAGATTTAGAGCAGGTAGGGAGAGCATGACACAGAGTGCACGGGCCGAAAAGGCGGCTGCGCGCCCTCCTGCTACTCGACGGAGACAGGGCGGTAGGAGAGAGCAGGAGGTTGGATCGTCGTCCAAGACAGGTGCGTCCCAGATGGTGGACCCCACTCAGCATCAGCATCAGCAGCAGCATGAGGAGTATTAGCCGTAGTACGAGTAGGTGGCTCACCAGCAGGAGGGTGAGGCCCAGCATCAGGCTGAGGAGGAGAAGGCGCCGCAGAGTTTTCCTGGAGCCCACATGACTTGTCGCTCCTGCCGAATTTAGGTAGACACATGGCATGTCAGCTTTGGAGTGACGCCGAAGTAAGTATAATTGTTTAATTTTATTTAATTACGTGTCAATTGATATGTTTATTTTAAATTAATCTTACGATTTAATTTTTATGTTAAAATATGTTAATTACGCGCGTCAATTTCAGTTACGCGTAATTAAAATTGACGCACGTAATTAAATTGACGCGCGTAATTAAAATTTTAATTACACGTCAATTTTAATTACGTGTAAAATGTTTAATGTTTATTTTAATTATTGTTTTTTTACGATTAAATAGTTATGTCTTTTTTTGTTATTGAAATGTTTATATTTTTAACGGTTTGTTGTTCGTTTAATTTTTTGTATTTCAGTTGTAGATGACGCGTAAATTGACCGTTGTCTCGCACGAGAAGAAAGTTAAGAAGATGACACTCCCGACAAACAATCTGGCCTGGTTCTGGAACCGGGTGAATGCATCTGGTCTTTTCCCCCTCCTTCTCACTGGGTACGATAGCATCAGTCATACCTGTTGAGACAAAATCCTTATTTGATGTTTTAAAGATTACAAACATATTAATTTTATTTTATCTTGTTATCTACTAATTTGTTTTGTGAGAATTGTTTCATGAGAACATTCTGAGAACATTCTGGATTCATAAAGCAAATACATCAAAAAGAGCAAAGTCAGCAAAAAGAAGCATGACATGCGAAATCTCTTGAGAAGTTATCTTGGGACTGAAGCATTTTCGATCCATTTGAAAGAAAAGCCCATTAAAGGATAAATATCTCATGAAATGAATTAAAGCACATGTGGAATGAACTTGGACATCAAAAGTACAAATTAGTGACATAATCAAGGTCACTTCATCTTAGCAAAAAACAGCTCACTACAGTTGTATCCTTTCACGCAAAAAGCAACACAAAGCAAGCTGAATCAATAAGAACATTCTGAGAACATTCTGGCAGAATTGAAGAAGAAGTGTGAAATCAAATGAAGCTGTAGACAGCTGTAAAAAACGTGTCTAACAGCTCTATTTTCACCCTTGGTCACCAAGACACTCCTCACCTATAAATACAAGAGGCTTTGGAAGTTAAATGCAAGAGTTTTGAAAGCAAATATTCTCTCAAGTGAAAATCATCACTACATACAAAAGCTCTTCACAAACAAGTCTCAAAGCTCTCTCTTTTTCTTTTGGATCATACTCTTTAGAGTTTTTTAGTAAAATCTCAAACATGTATTGAAGATTTTATTCGATCCAAAATTCATCTCTTTTCATACAAAGTGTATTGTAATTCTCAAGTCTATTCGTAACAATAGTTTGGGAAAGAAGTGTAACAACCTTTCTTGTGCGAAAGCAAAGAATTGTAGAAGCCTGCTGAGGTTGATAATACAAGGTGTAACGGACTGATCTGGTGTGATCAAGAATCTATGGTGCTAGTCAGAAGTTGCTGTTAGCAGTATACTATAGTGGATAATCTCACACGAGGTGTGGGGACTGGAAGTAGCCGGATTTGGTGAACCAGGATAATTCTCCTGTGTTTTTCTCTCTTCCTTTCTCTTTATTATTTTCGTTACACAAAGTTCACACACTATCACTATCATAATATTACTTATTAATCTCTCCAGAACATTCTGGTCCTAATTAATTATAATCGAATTAATCCAGAGTTCTCTGGTCCTAAATTAATCACTTATATTGTTTTATTAATTCATATAACTGTTTCTAGAACATTCTGGTCCAAGATAAAACAATCTGCCTAAAATAAACCCACATTTAAAATCAACCTATAATATTGTTTTATCATTCTGCTCATATATTAATCATTCTCCAGAACATTCTGGTCCTTATTATTTTATCATTCTGTTAATTAATCATTCTCCAGAACATTCTGGTCCTTACTGTTTTATCATTCTCCAGAACATTCTGGTCCGTACCTTACATTTCAATTATCATTTTTCTCATTCTGCTTATATTCTCCAGAACATTCTGGTGCTCACTAAAAGCAACTTAAAATTTTATATTTGATCCAGAACATTCTGGTCAGGATAAAACAAGCATAAAACCCATAATCTTCTTATACTAACACTTACCAAGAACTTTCTTGAGTATACAAACTTGTTTAGTTTTTCAGGAATAATTTTAAAAGGGTCACAATTCAAACCCCCCTTTCTTGTGACGTTTATTGCTACTTCAATTGGTACCAGAGCTCGGTCTCTAAAAAATCAAAGCACTTAACACGTGCTAGAGGAAAAGATTCAGAAAGAAGCAATGTCAAAAGAAACATACATTCCACAAGGTCTGTCATGTACAAGACCTCCATTCTTCGATGGAAAAAACTACTACTTTTGGAAAGGAAAAATGCAACTATTCCTAAAGTCTCAAGATGTGGAAAGTTGTCACTGAAGGAAACTTTGTACCATCAACCACTGATGCTGTTACAGCAGTAGTAACCATCAAACCTGAGGCCTCATGGACTGATGATGATAAAAAGAAGGTACTCCTAAACTCTAAAGCTCAACTCTTTCTTTCATGCGCTCTAAGTGATGAAGAAAGTGAAAGAGTCGATGAATGTGATAATGCAAAAAGTGTATGGGACACGTTAAGAATTCATCATGAAGGAACCAGCCATGTAAAAGAAACAAGAATAGATATTGGCGTGAGAAAATTTGAAGTTTTCGAAATGAGTGAAGAGGAAAACATTGATGAAATGTATTCCAGATTTACATCTATCGTAAACGAGTTGAGATCTCTAGGTAAAATATATTCAACTTATGAAAGAATCAGAAAAATCTTAAGATGTCTCCCAAGTTCATGGAGACCAATGGTTACAGCAATCACTCAAGCAAAAGACTTAAATGTCTTAGCCTTAGAAGATCTTATTGGTTCACTAAGAGCTCATGAAGTTCTACTCCAAGGAGACAAGCCAATAAGAAAGGGAAAAATGATTGCCCTCAAAGCCTCTCAAGATACCCATAACAATCAAAATGAAGCATCTTCACAAAATGAGGAAATCAAGGAAGACGAAGAAGAACAAATTATCCAAGGAGAAGCAGAAGAGGAACTTGCTCTCATTTCAAAGAAGATTCAAAGAATGATGAGAAGAAGAGATCAAATAAAAAGATACTTTCCAAATAGAAAAGACAACTCAAAAATTGAAACTGACAAAAGTCAAGTAACATGTTTTGGATGCAACAAGCAGGGACATTACAAAAATGAATGTCCATTAAACAAAAAGAATCAAAAGAAACCTCCCTACAAAAAATCTTTGATTTCATGGGATGACCTGGACGAATCAGAAGAAGGAGATGAAGAAACAGAAGCAAATTTGGGACTAATGGCAAACTCAGACAACGAAGAGGTAATTTTATTCGATCAACCCATTTTATACAAAGAATTAGAAAATAAATGTGATAGTCTTTTATTTAATTCAAACTTTCTTACAAACAAATGTTATTCTTTACAAAAAGAAATCATTGAATTAAAAGAAGAAAAGGAAAGACTTCAAAACTTGAATAATGATCAAAAGAAAATTATTCAAAGTTTGCAAGACTCATATTTTCAAGCAAATGAAAAATTAAAGAATTTTGGCAAAAATAAAATTCCAGAAACCTCTAAAGTTACTGAAAATATTATGCTAAAAAATGAAGTCAAAGAACTAAGAAATGATCTCAAATGCTTTATAAGATCAACTGAAACATTTCAGAAAATAATAGATTCTCAGGTTGGAATATTTGATAAAGCTGGTTTAGGTTTTGATATTTCCAAAAAACCAAGAAACTGTGAAAACTTCTTTGTGCCTGAAAAAGACAAAATGAAATGTTCATTTTGTAACAAAGATGGACATCTTGAAACCTTTTGCTTTCATAAGAAAAGAGCAGCACACGCTAAACCAGAACATTCTTTTACAATAAAACCAGAACATTCTTTCCAAAATCAAGAACGTTCTCTCCAAACAACAAGGAAGAAATGCTTGTATTGCAAAAGAATGGGTCATCTTGAAATAAATTGTTTTCTCAAGATTAAACATCTTGAGCTTAAGAACACTAACATTGAAGGACCCAAAAAATCATGGGTACCTAAGGAACAAATAAATCAAAATGCAGGAATCTTCTCAAAATGCAAAGAAAAAGCCATGGTACTTGGACAGTGGCTGTTCAAGACACATGACAGGAGATAAGCAGTGTTTCATCTCCTTCATAAAAAAGGAAGGAGGACTAGTGACCTTTGGAAATAATGACAAAGGACAAATCAAAGGTAAAGGTATTATTGGTAAGAATAACTCTGCTAAAATAGAGGATGTTCAATATGTTGAAGGTTTAAAACACAATCTACTTAGCATAAGCCAATTATGTGATAGTGGTTTTGAGGTTATCTTTAAACCCAACATATGTGAAGTAAAACAAGTATCCTCAGGAAAAATCTTTTTCTCTGGCTCTAGAAAGAAAAACCTCTATGTTTTATACTTAGATGACATTCCAGCCGAATCATGTTTTATGTCTATTGAAAAGGATAAATCGATTTGGCACAAAAGAACTGGTCATGTAAGTATGAAAACTATTTCAAAACTTTCACAACTTGATCTAGTTAGAGGACTTCCTAAAATAAATTTTGAAAAAGATAAAATATGTGAAGCATGTACAAAAGGGAAACAAGTCAAAAGTAGTTTGAAATCAAAAGATATTGTCTCTACTCATAGACCTCTTAAACTTCTTCACATAGATTTATTTGGTCCTGTAAGAACCACAAGTCTTGGTGGAAAACAATATGGTTTTGTTATAGTAGATGATTTTTCCAGATATACATGGATTTTATTTTTAAAACATAAAGACGAAGCTTTTGAAGCATTTCAAAATTTTTGCAAACTCGTTCAAAATGAAAAGAATTCAAACATCATCTCTGTAAGAAGTGATCATGGAGGAGAATTTGAAAACCTATCCTTCAAAACCTTCTTTGATGAAAAAGGAATCTATCATAATTTCTCATGTGCAAGAACTCCTCAACAAAATGGAGTCGTTGAAAGGAAAAATCGAACTTTACAAGAAATGGCAAGAACAATGTTAAATGAATCAAATGTTGAAAAATATTTTTGGGCTGAAGCTATTAACACATCTTGCTATATTCTAAATCGTGTTTCAATTAGAAAAATTCTAAATAAAACTCCATATGAACTCTGGAAAGGTAGGAAACCTAACATATCATATTTCCATATTTTTGGTTGTTTTTGCTATATTTTAAATGATAAAGAAAATCTTGGAAAGTTTGATTCAAAATCAGATAAAGGGATATTCTTGGGATATGCAACAAATTCCAAAGGATATAGGATCTTTAATCTAAGAAATCAAACCATGGAAATAAGCATGCATATTATCTTTGATGAATTTGATAATCTTGTTACTAACAAAGAAGATGATGAGGAAATATTGAAAAATCAAGAACAAGCAAGCAATGAAAATCATAATCAAGCATCATCATCACAAACTCCTCCAAAAAGTTGGAAAATCAGTGGTGATCATCCTCCTGAACAAATCATTGGAAATACATTTGGTGGAGTTCGAACAAGACTATCATTTAAAGATAATGATAACAACATGGCAATGATCTCACATGTTGGACCAAAAAATATACAAGAAGCAATAAGTGAAGAATCATGGGTAATAGCTATGAAAGAAGAACTGTCTCAATTTGAGAAAAATGAGGTATGGAATCTTGTCCCTAAACCTCAAAATCAATCCATCATTGGAACAAGATGGGTATTTAGAAACAAATTAGATGAAGAAGGAAAAGTTGTCAGAAACAAAGCCAGACTCGTAGCACAAGGATATAATCAACAAGAAGGTATTGATTACGATGAAACTTTTGCTCCGGTAGCAAGGTTAGAAGCAATTCGAATTCTTCTTGCATATGCATCTCATAAAAATATTAAGTTATTTCAAATGGATGTCAAAAGTGCTTTTTTAAATGGATTCTTAAATGAGGAAGTTTATGTTCATCAACCTCCTGGTTTTGAAAATACAAATAAACCTAATCATGTCTTTAAACTTACAAAAGCATTATATGGTCTTAAACAAGCTCCTCGTGCTTGGTATGAAAGGTTAAGTACATTCTTAATCAAAAATAATTTTTCTAGAGGAAAAATAGACACAACTCTTTTTAGAAAAAATGATGAAACAAATTTTTTGATTGTCCAAATCTATGTTGATGACATCATTTTTGGATCAACAAATGAAAAAATGTGTGATGATTTTTCTAGACTTATGCAAAGTGAATTTGAAATGAGCATGATGGGAGAATTAAGATTCTTTCTTGGTTTACAAATCAAACAAGAAATAAATGGAATCTTTATTTGTCAAGAAAAATATATCAAAGATCTTCTCAAAAAATATAAAATGAGTGAAGCCAAAATAATGGCCACTCCCATGCATCCATCTTCAAATTTAGATAAAGATGAAAATGGAAAAATTATTTCTGAAAAGGAATACAGAGGAATGATTGGATCTCTGTTGTACTTAACTGCCAGTAGACCAGATATTGTTTTTGCTGTTGGTTTATGTGCACGTTTTCAAACTTCTCCAAAAGAATCTCATTTAACTGCTGTAAAAAGGATCTTTAGATATCTGGTAGGTACTACTGATCTTGGCCTTTGGTATAGCAAAGGTTCTTGTTTTGATCTTATAGCATACTGTGATGCTGACTATGCTGGAGACAAAATCGAAAGAAAAAGTACAAGTGGAGCATGTCAGTTTCTTGGAAATGCTCTTATAAGTTGGTCATGCAGAAAGCAAAACACTATTGCTCTGTCAACTACAGAAGCTGAATATGTGTCAGCAGCCAACTGTTGCTCTCAAGTTCTCTGGATCAAAAATCAACTTGAGGATTTTTCAATAAGGTACACAAATATTCCAGTATTTTGTGACAATACAAGTGCGATAAATTTATCAAAAAATCCCATTCAACATTCAAGGTCAAAACATATTGAAATTAAACATCATTTTATAAGAGATCATGTTAACAAAAAGGAATTTGAATTAATTTTTGTTGACACAAATAATCAATTGGCTGATATCTTTACTAAACCATTGATTGAGGATCGTTTTAATTTCATTAAAGAAAAATTGCACGTTATAAAAAATCCTTGCAAAACTTAGAAATCATTTTGAGTCATTGGAAGAATGTTCTCATAATTATTCTCTTGCCAAGCTTATGGCACACGCCTATGTAAAGGCTTCCTTTTCAAATATGACTGATAGTTTCATTAAAAATATCTAGTAACTTGTTTTTACAGTTTCCTAGAAAAAGCACAACTTGCAAAAAAAAATAACTATCATTGTTTTAAGTCAAATCAGCCACTTCTTTGTCCCCTCACTTCTCCCAATCGTACTTCTCTCTCTCATAAGTCTTACCCTTCTAACTTCCTTCATTCATTCTTTCCATCTTTCTCTCAAAAAACACCACCACTCTCCGCCGCTCTCTCCCACCAAAAATGGCCAGAACAAAAGGCACCGGTAAGAAAGCTCCTCCCGTCAAAACATCTCCTTCATCTTCCATCTCCTCTTATTCGCGTTCTCCATCTCCACCATCTCCGCCATCACCACCGTCTCCAACTCCATCGCCTCCTTCCTCCTTCACCCTTTCCCCAAATCAGTTTCAAACACCACCAAAATCTCCATCAAACATTTCTGAAACACAACCCATGCCAACCTACCTTGAACCTGAAACAGAACAATCTCCTAAAGATCATGACTCTTCATCATACGATCTTGACCCAAACACTGCCATGGTCATCTACACCAAACCTCAAACTCCTGTTCAAGAATATAATCCCTTTTCCAATGAATCATTTCTTCAAAATCTTGCTCATGCAACTCTTCCAAACCTCAATCAAACAGCCCCTCATCTCAAAAAATCTAAACCGCAAAAAACCAAATCCACTCCAAACATTAGAACTCGTAGATCTCAAAGGATTATTTCTGGGTTTGGGAGTAGAAAAACCAAAAGTATAGATACCACTATCTATGAGATTGTTGATTCGGATGAGGAACCAAAAAATCCTCCTCCTAAGAAATGTTCCCCTCTCAAGAAACATGCCAAAGTTGTTTCAAAATCATCTTTCAAAACTGCTGTGACAAAGCCAAAACCAACTCTGAAAGAAAAAGGAAAACAGAAAGCAACTGTTCAACCAAAACGTTCCCGAGAACGTTCTCCTGAACCTTCTCCTGAACCGTCCCCTGAACCATCTTCTGAACCATCTTCAGAAGGATCTCCAAAACCCAAGAGGGCTTCAAAACCAATTCCAAAAAAGATATCCATTTCCAATACAAAGAAAATTCCTCTGTTTGATCGTGAACTTATAAAGGAATTCAAAGAGAAATGGGGTACCAGGCCAATTGGTGTTGGAAGGTATTTCGACTTTGATAAACTGGAAAAAGACAAAATTGTCTTAAAAAAATATGCTGATGTCCAAGGATGGACTCAATTTCTTCAAATTCGTGAGAGACATTACCCAAAGGTAATACAAGCCTTCTACTTCATGGCAGAAGTTTTCCCTGAGAAAAGCTTAATAGTGTCTAGGGTCGAGGATGTTGAGATCCGTCTCACACCTCAGGTACTCTCTGAAATTTTTAAATTGCCTTTAGAAGGTCCTACTGTGTTTGGGGAAGAATGGTTCACAGAACTTGATGTCCAATTTGAAAATATACGTCAACTTCTTTTTCTTCCAAATGTTTCTGAGTTAGTTTCTTCAAACCTTCTGCCTACCCCTAAAATGTTGAATGCTATGTGTCAACATTCTCTTTTACCTCGCAGTGGTAATTTTCAGCACGTTAATGCAAATGATCTTTTGATCATGTACCATCTGTTCATGGAAGAGAGAGTAAACTTACCTCATATTCTCATTCACAACATGATCACCACCATCCAAAATCCAAACAGAAAATTCACCGTGCCATATGGAATGGCTCTCACAAAAATCTTCAAAAAATTTGAAGTACCTTTAGATGGTGAGGAGTCTAGTTTTGAATATTCCAAATTTACTCCAAAAAATGTGAGTCACATGAAACAGGAACCAAATGCTGCTCCTTCATCTCCTCCCACTCAGAAAAGGAAAAGAGATGATTCTGATCTTCATGAGCCTATGCCTGAAAATGTTTCTGCTGAAAAATGTCTTCCACCAGAACGTTCTCGAGAACGTTCTCCTGTTATGGAAGCAGATAAAGAATTGCTCGACAACTTTGCAAATCAGTCTCTTTTTCAAACTATTCAAGCCTCGCACATTCTGCAAAGCTTCCCAACTAAAATACCATCAACCTCTAAGGTAACACAAAGTGCTAACTTGTTTATTTCACCTCCGAGAAATGACTTCTCTGCTTTGTTCCAACCTGACTCTGTGGACAAATTTTTTGCTTCACAACCTCATTTTGAGTCATCTGTTCAAATGGAATCTTTTCGTACGATTCAAACTACATGCCCCTCTCTTCCTTCACGCTTTGCTGGAACAATTTCCATGGCTCAAAGGTTGTTTCATAACAATGAACAACCTTCTAAAAGGTCAAAAATTGAGAGAGATGTGAGCAAAACTAGGACTGACTTGCCTAGGCTGTTTGAAGGAAATAATGCCATAATGCATCATTTGGCATACAACACTCTTGAGCTGCAAATCCAAAGAAAATGGATGTCTGAAGTGTTGAGCCTCAAGTTTGATGTTCCTCCACCTGAACAAAATCCTTTTCCTGTACCAATGTACAACATGCCTATGCCTACTGTATCTTCCTCCTCGGATGCTTCTTCTCCAACTCTTCCTCCTGCTCCTGTACCTTTTTGTGATGACAAAGGGGGAGATGATTTAGGGGGATACGACTTAGGAGGGCCAGGAAAAGACATTGGATCAAAGGAAGGATAAAATGCTGCTGCCTATTAAGTTATAATTACTATTTTGATTATGTCTCTAAATGACTTTTGCTATCTTTTGATTATGCTTTATTTTGTCTAAAGTAAAGTTTCAAATGCACTGCACTGTTTGATAGTATTCGAGTAACATGCCTACTATGTCTTTTTGATGTTTTGAATACTATGATGAAACTTTATGTAATGGCATTATCTATCTAATGAAATGTTGTTTTTATTTCTCAATTCACATTTGAACATTGAATGCATGAATTGAGGGGGAGTTATTTGATAAACTGTCAAACTCTAATCAAAACACAAAGTTTCTTGTGACATTCTCAAATAGCATATAAAAATTGAATGCTAAAATTGAGGGGGAGTTTTCAACAAAATTTCCAAAACTCAAAATCAAAATCAAAATAAATTAAATGTTTGTCATCATCAAAAAGGGGGAGATTGTTGAGACAAAATCCTTATTTGATGTTTTAAAGATTACAAACATATTAATTTTATTTTATCTTGTTATCTACTAATTTGTTTTGTGAGAATTGTTTCATGAGAACATTCTGAGAACATTCTGGATTCACAAAGCAAATACATCAAAAAGAGCAAAGTCAGCAAAAAGAAGCATGACATGCGAAATCTCTTGAGAAGTTATCTTGGGACTGAAGCATTTTCGATCCATTTGAAAGAAAAGCCCATTAAAGGATAAATATCTCATGAAATGAATTAAAGCACATGTGGAATGAACTTGGACATCAAAAGTACAAATTAGTGACATAATCAAGGTCACTTCATCTTAGCAAAAAACAGCTCACTACAGTTGTATCCTTTCACGCAAAAAGCAACACAAAGCAAGCTGAATCAATAAGAACATTCTGAGAACATTCTGGCAGAATTGAAGAAGAAGTGTGAAATCAAATGAAGCTGTAGACAGCTGTAAAAAACGTGTCTAACAGCTCTATTTTCACCCTTGGTCACCAAGACACTCCTCACCTATAAATACAAGAGGCTTTGGAAGTTAAATGCAAGAGTTTTGAAAGCAAATATTCTCTCAAGTGAAAATCATCACTACATACAAAAGCTCTTCACAAACAAGTCTCAAAGCTCTCTCTTTTTCTTTTGGATCATACTCTTTAGAGTTTTTTAGTAAAATCTCAAACATGTATTGAAGATTTTATTCGATCCAAAATTCATCTCTTTTCATACAAAGTGTATTGTAATTCTCAAGTCTATTCGTAACAATAGTTTGGGAAAGAAGTGTAACAACCTTTCTTGTGCGAAAGCAAAGAATTGTAGAAGCCTGCTGAGGTTGATAATACAAGGTGTAACGGACTGATCTGGTGTGATCAAGAATCTATGGTGCTAGTCAGAAGTTTCTGTTAGCAGTATACTATAGTGGATAATCTCACACGAGGTGTGGGGACTGGAAGTAGCCGGGTTTGGTGAACCAGGATAATTCTCCTGTGTTTTTCTCTCTTCCTTTCTCTTTATTATTTTCGTTACACAAAGTTCACACACTATCACTATCATAATATTACTTATTAATCTCTCCAGAACATTCTGGTCCTAATTAATTATAATCGAATTAATCCAGAGTTCTCTGGTCCTAAATTAATCACTTATATTGTTTTATTAATTCATATAACTGTTTCCAGAACATTCTGGTTCAAGATAAAACAATCTGCCTAAAATAAACCCACATTTAAAATCAACCTATAATATTGTTTTATCATTCTGCTCATATATTAATCATTCTCCAGAACATTCTGGTCCTTATTATTTTATCATTCTGTTAATTAATCATTCTCCAGAACATTCTGGTCCTTACTGTTTTATCATTCTCCAGAACATTCTGGTCCGTACCTTACATTTCAATTATCATTTTTCTCATTCTGCTTATATTCTCCAGAACATTCTGGTGCTCACTAAAAGCAACTTAAAATTTTATATTTGATCCAGAACATTCTGGTCAGGATAAAACAAGCATAAAACCCATACTTGACAGTGAACTCGTGGACGAGGCTTTGACCTGAATTTAAAAGGGAATCCCGGTTGATCTTCTTATACTAACACTTACCAAGAACTTTCTTGAGTATACAAACTTGTTTAGTTTTTCAGGAATAATTTTAAAAGGGTCACAATTCAAACCCCCCTTTCTTGTGACGTTTATTGCTACTTCAATACCTTCATCACCGCCTGGTCAGAGAGATGGCATGAGGAGACCAGCAGCTTCCATCTGCCCATTGGGGAGATGACTGTCACACTCGATGATGTGGTATGTCTTATACACATCCCCATCCATGGGAGGCTCCCGAGTGCCAATGAACTGGGATACGACAGAGGTATTGTGCTGCTGCATGAGGGTCTGGGTTTGACGGCGGATGAGGCTAATGAAGAGACAAAGGCATAGTGGGGTGGTTATATTAGTATAACTAACCTGAGGACGCATTGCGACACACTCTTGCATAGGTGCAATCAGTTGGAGCATCCTTCTGCTGATGATGAGGAGGCTGAGGAGCAGACGACAGTTAGGGCGCAGTGCACCAGGGCGTTTTTGTTGTACTTGGTTGACATCACCATTTTCGCCAACAGTAACAACAAAAGTGTCCAGCTGTTGTGGATGGAGCTGTTTATGGATTTGGACACATTGGGCGAGTGGTCCTGGGGCGGGATGGCACTTGCTTGACTCTATCACGAGCTTTCTCATGTTACGGACCCGACCATAACCGGCATTGGCGGTTACATGACTCTACTAGAGGTAGTATTTTTTTCTTTTTTCCATAACATATTTGAGTTACGATATTATTGTGTATGTTTATGGGTTAGTGATGCTGAAATATTTGTTTGTAGAGATAGATATTGGCGCACTGTAGGAATATGTATACGAGGATGCTAAATACCGACTATCATGTTGCTTCACCGCTTGCAGCTAGATGGAAACCGTCCAGGGGCCATGCTGATGTTGCACACTATCGTGGCCTCATTGATATGATGGTCAATGCTGATGTGACCTGGAGGCCGTACGAGGACCGACGACACATCATGCCTTTCCAGGACATTTGCTGGTACTCCGGTTCGATCATGACTAGCAGTCAGACTATGTGCCTTCACTTGCCAGAGAGGGTTCTCAGGCAGTACAGACACGTGCAGACCATCCCCAACTGATGTTCAGGCTCTTCAGGCTGAGGCGGTTGTTGTGGCCTTTCAGGAATTTCTGCTCCATGTCCTTCCACATGCGCTTCGGGATCCTTCGACACTAGAGGCTAAACCATGGAAGTATCAGAAGGGATACATGAAATGGTTCTACAGGGTATCTCATCCGATCATGATCGACCCTGTTGCTGTTGCTGATGACACGCCTTCTGTCCCTCCTTACGAGGAGGTTATTGTTGAGCAGCAGTATGCCAGACAGGTTCCTGACCTACTGCAGATCATTGAGAACATCAGACGCAGAGTGGAGCCAGCATTAGAGTATCCTGAGCACCATGCATTCTTTACCGGTGTGTTGCAGGGCATCCAGTCAGAGTATCTCATCTTGCAGGAGCAGGGGGTTCCCCGGATGTGGACTAGGAGTCATAGTCCACCTGAGTATGATGTTGTGCCTGATGTAGTTTTATATATTTTTAGTTATTTTTTTATGACATTGATGTATTATATTCACATTCGAGCCTTTGCGCATTTTTATTATGACATTTTGGTAATTTTTTGGATTTATTTTTGCATATTATAAATTTAATTGAATTTGCGTATTTTAACTTTGAATGAATGAATGATTGAATTATTGACTGAATGGATGAAAAATGGATAAAAATTGAATGATGAATGGATGAATGAATGAAAACAGAGAGAATTGGGCATTCTGCCTGATTTGTCAAGCTGGTGTATAAGCTGTGTGACTTAACTCACGCAGGAATATAAGATGTGTGACTTAAGTCATGCTGCGTGCTTTTATAACACAGGCAGAACCTCACTTCTCCATTTCACTTCCTTTCACTTCTCAAATCTCTAAAAAATCTCCCAAACCATCCAAACTCAAATTTCTTCAACTTCAAATCACCCACCACTCCAACAACAAGTAAGTTTTCTTAATCAAGTACCATTGTAATTTTATGTTTATATGTTACATTTTTCCTCTTAAATTAGAAATTTTTAAGTTTTAGGGTTAGTTTAAATTTTGATTTTTTTTGGCAATAAATGATACAATGTTTACATGTAAATGACTTATGTTGCTTAAATGTTTAGATGTTTGCATGTTTATGTTGTAGTTTTTAGTTTTAGGGTTTATGCATAATTTGCACTCCAAGTGTTTGATGAAATGTTTGAATGAGTTTTTCATTGATTGTTGTTAATTTCTTATGTTGTAGATCTGAAACAATAAACAATCGGTCCAACGCTCAAGTATCCTTCAACGGTGGAAACCCTCATTTTTTCAAGGTTCGCGACAATGTCACGTTAAAAGAATTGAAGGATCAACTTCATGAAATCAACCTACGACTCAACCACGGAGACACGAGGAGGGTGGAATACGTTTGGTACGAACGTCCATTGTTCGACTCAGAGGGGAATTTAACGTTCACTCGGCCGGAGTTAACGAACGACGACGACGTGAGGAGCATGTTCTCGATATTTGCTCAGCACAACATGATCCCCATCGAGATGGATGCTACGTTGCCGAGGTCGCCTGAAGATATTCTCAAGAGTTTGATTCGGCCGGATGAAGATGTTTAGGTAGTATTATTATGTTGTGTCATTATTTTGTTGGATTTTAGTTTAATTTTTGTTAGTTTACTGAAGATGTTGGCATTAAAGTGTCTTATACTTAGCGTAAAGGTTTGCAAGTCTCTTTGGAAACTCAAAAGAATGAAGAGAACACAACATGTATTCTGCCGAATCAACTATATATGTTCTCACATCGAATTCCTTCGTATAAGATGAGTGTGACAAAAGGAAATGCAGTTCTAAGATGTTGTTTTGTGTTTGATCATGCTCCTCTGTCAATTGAAACTTGTCAGTTGGCAGGATAGTATAATTAAGTTAAAAAGAATATATTGGAATGCATTCCTTTTTGTCATGACTCATCCTATATGAAGGGATTCAATGTGATAACTTATATAGATGATTCGGTAGAATAGTGTGTTGTGTTCTCTTTATTTTTTTGAGTTTTCAAAGAGACTTGCAAATTTTTACACTAAGTATAAGACACATCAATGCCAACATTTTCGGCAAACTTTCATGAATTTAATTTTAATATAACTTCATGATGATACAACATATTTAGGGAGAATGTAATGTAACGTAACACTTCGTTTATTTGAACCGAGATGAAATTAAAACTAAATAAATTTGTCGTATTCTATTAATTTTGGAATTTATTACGCGTACTTGTGTATTTTTAGTTATGATTTATTTTGGATAATGAATGAATTGTTGTTATCGTTGTTTCTAAGACATGACATGCTTTTAAAAAATGAACATAACATATTGTATGTTTGGGGTCTTCAAAAAAATATTATCTTTGTGCAAAATTGGTGAAAACATAACTTACCTAAAACAAGCGTGACTTAAGTCACGCTAGTGTATAACATGCGTGACTTAAATCACGTTGGAGTTATTTTCATCAGTTTGTATGGAAGTGAACAATTTTGGTTAAGGAAAGAGCAATTTTCTTTGATCTTTTATTAGGCTTATGGGGCCCGATCTAAAACGAATTTTATACTTTTTTTTTTACAAAGCAAATAAATTTTATATTATTTATCACATAATGTCTCATGTTTTCCAAGATGTATCTTGGTCGAAAGTTTATACTTCAACCTTGAAATCAAATAATCACCCGGTTAAAATCAAATTGTTAATGAATTTTAGTGAAAATCAGTTCATTCAGGATTTGAATTAAACCCTCCCTAAAACAATATATGGTCATTCTCAACATACCTCTTGACCGAATTTTAAATTATCAGTAGTTTTTTCTAAAAACCGGAGCGTTAAGATTAATAAAAAAACACTCTTGATCAATATGATAATAAAAAAAATAAATAAGAATATATATAAATAAATAAATAAAATAATAAAATTAGAAGTACCTTGTAATCTCTTATCTAGGTCGCAACAAGGCATACTTCTTATGAAGAATATTAGGCAATGAATCCAATATTTTTTTTTAAGAAGTTAAACTAACCCACTCGAGAATCGAACCTGAGATCTTGATGATGATGACACTCGAAGGTTCCAAGTCAGCACCACCAGACCAACCAAGTGGGGTTGAGTGAATCCAATATTATATATTAGGCATTAACATCGGCCACATGTTGTTTGTTATCGTATTAAAGTAAATATTATAATATTAATTCAAATATTTAAAACATTCATGAGCAACTCCGATCCAAGTCGGACATGGCAAGATTTACAACGTGGACAATCTTCCGAACACAAAACCCGACTCACCTCCTTAACCCTAAATGGAGCTAACCAAGCCTATATGTACACTATTAGGTGACGACTTCGATAGAACCCTAATCCCCATCCGTCTCTTTGCATTGGAGAGTAGCAAAATCTAGTATTTAAATATGTAGATTTGTAAAGCAAATTCTAGTAGGAACAATACACTATAACACAATATAAAAAAAATACTTTTGAACAAGTTAAATTAGTCCACCAAAATTGGCACCAGGAAGAATCAACCTGAGACATTAAGAAAGAACACACTCTAAAGACCCAAACCAACACCACTGAATCGACCCAAGTGGGTTACACCACAGAGAGAGATACTTCTAGCCCACACTTCCTCGATCCAAAAAGAGATAGTTGAATCACATTTATGCTTATACATCTATTTTATTTGCGTAGCATCATAACAGAAACGTGGAACAATACTTCAAAAAATTCATTGAAAGGTGGGTGCTCAACAAAATGAAATGCAATGTCCTCCAATATGAAAGGAATATCATGTAATTATTCAACAAGAAAGAACGTTAATGCTGCATTGTTTTCCAAATTCAATTCCCATCAAATTTCACCAAACCTAATCTACATTAATATTGCTTTACAAATATATACTTATTTCAAGTTCTCTGACTCACTCTAAAGGACAAATATTCCTCAATTATAGGATACCTAACATCAGGCATATATTCAAACTCTACATATAAGTTAATCATTTTATACCAAGAAACACGGGCAAAGTAAACAGCAAGAAATTTATATCAAATTAGAGTGTGAAAGAAGTGAGCTAAATTGAGCTCAAATTCCATGGAAAAAGGAACCTCGACTAGAACAATTATTGATATATTATACTTATATTTCGATTACACTCTACCCAACAAATCACAGAGAAAAAGAAAATACTCCTACTAATTTACTTTTAATATTGATCCAATATATTTTTTTTTGTGTGTTTATTTTGTTCTTCTTATCACAATTTTTGTCTTGTGTTAACTTCGGTTTCTAAAGTTTTGTTTGCGAGTTTTGTGATGAAGGGAAGGAAGGGTTTTGAAAAAAAGGAATGAGCAAGCGGAAGAAATAGAGGAAAATGAGAAGGGCTTTGGGGGTTGATTTTTCTTCATAATACAAAACTCTCATAGTTTGGGAGAACTAAAAAATTGTATTGGAGGTGAGTTTTAGAGGGTTTATATGTATTTTTCAAATTTAATTTATGTTGTTATAATATTCTTAAAATTAAAAATATAGTAATCATAATCATTAATTTATCGTTCTCTTAAAAACTACTCTTTTAAAAAATGAGAAATATTTCTATATTTTCTCTCATATTTTCCAACCCCAAAGTTCTCCCTTCCCTTTCCCTTTCCCTCCAAACTCCTAAACAAAACATAAAAGGACCTAATAATCCAAAGTTTGACTCATAAAATAAGTACTACTCTGTCCCAAAATATAAGCAAAAATGAGTCAACATAAGTTGATGTATTTGATACAAATTTTGAATCAAATACATTAACTTTTGTTGACCAATATTTACTTATATTTTGGGATGAAGTGAGTATAGTATAAACAAAAATTGTTTCATACTAGAATCGAACTCGAGTTATAAAAATATATAGACTAACATTTATATTTCTTTGTTTAAATGTTTGCCACCGCAGCAGACATATTAACGGTTGCTAATCAGTATTGAAGACGCGTGGGATGGTGTTTGAATTAGGGTGGGCCCCATCTAATGTATTTATGTTTTTCAATCAACAAGGGAAAGCTGGAAAAGTTTACATCTATTGTCTTGGCCTTGTTTGTCTATATTTGCATGTTTTTCTTTTAATTCAAACTATTCCCGTTACTCTTACACCTTTCTCCATCTCATCATTCTCCAACTTTTTTCCTTTACATCCTAATTATATGTATATGGCATTGAATGAATCAAGAATACTGCATTAAAATTGATTCAATTTTTATCATTTTTGAAGCAAATATGTAAAAAGATAAAATCTAGACTAGTACATTATATATCCATATTCTTTTTGGGTGTTAACATGTATCTTATGCATGCAATGACTATATATTCTCTCGAGCTAGGTTAAACCACAATGAATAACAAAACTCTTCTTCGAAAAATTTAATATTGTTTGTATTTTAAGATTTCAAACTCAATATCTCTAATTACGCTGGAAAGTGCATTATTTATACGTCACTGACACTAAAGAAGGCTGCTAAATCTTCAATGAAGAAATGTAACAGAAAATTATCCACATTATGTATAATTTTTAAGATGAAATATAGTATTAGTGATAAACTATCTGTATATCTAATTTGGCGCACTAAGAAATGTGGTTCCAAATATGTTATAATATAAGTATTGTACTTATAAAATGTGGTTTGCAGTACGGTTGAGTGACTTATAAGAAGGATAAAAATATCATTAAATTATATATACTAACTACTAATCTCGTGACAAATTTATGAAACAGCTGTCTTTTACTATTTGGAAAAGGTAATCAGTTTTGTTTACCATACTTCTTGGTAGGTTTTCTGAATTCTGCATACCAATATAGTTTGAACATTTTTAATTAATTACTAATATAATACTATTAAGGAGAAGATGAGGAAACTTCAAGATGAATGAGCTACATGCACCGAAAATATGAATTAGATTTACATTATTACATACTAATCATGCACAAAGTCAAAAAGACAAGACAAAAAATATATATTTGATATGTAAAAGCATGTGTGATTAGTGTGAGGAACATTATATGGTGCGCATGGCATGGCATGGCATGAAAGAGCATCATGGCATCATATATATGGACACCAACAAAATGGTTTATATGAATCCAATAGATTTAAGCACAAGTTGCAATATATTTTCATACATTCTATATATAGGATAGGAGTGTGAGTGTCCTGTTTTCAAAGAGTGCACTCTTGAACAAAATAAGGTGAGAACATTGTGGTTCCTTTATATTTTGCACTGTGTTCTACTTATTATAATCACATTCATCATTCATCTGTTCTTAACAGTACTTTATTCATTATTTTATTGTTTGAGCATTATTTGTAATTGAAATTTGGCCTCCTTTTTCATGGTTTTAAATTTCTGTCACGACATTGTTCGTGTCGCGATTCCTGATATCGTGGAGAATAGCAGTTAACTGTAGTGTCAATAGACCGCGAACAGTTTTTTTTATAAGTTTGTTCTTTTTGTAGCTAGAAGTGTACATTTAGCCAATGATGTATTGCTACACATATTGTACTTAATTGGATTTGATGTATATAGTCTAGTTGTTACTTGTTAGAGTTTCTTCATTGAAAAACCAAAACTACAAAGATCAATGTTGTTGTAATGCATTTGTAATCTTAAAACACTGCAGGTGTATATGTGTTACACTAGCACTATACTTCTGATGAACAAAGTTCTTTGATTTTGATTGAAGAATGAGTACATCTGAGGGAACAGCTGAGGGAGCAGCAGCAGTACATATTATTCATTTTAGTGATAGGCAGAGTGTTCCTCTGGAAGAAGTAATATCTTCATTGGAGTTAAACAAGGTTGATTATGCAAAAGAGAGAACGAAATCACTTCATGCCCGTTATTATTTTGGCATTATATTCTTGATCATGAATCTTGTTGCATGGTTTTTCCGTGATTATGGACAAAGTGTTCTACCTTGGATCCGTTGTAAGTCTATTTTCAATGCTTTTCTAATTTGAGACACTAGCATTTTTGTTTCCATCACAGTTGTTTAACTGTGGTTGCGATTGCGGTTATGCTGCAAACCTTGATAGTGCAGCAGAATTCAGACAATTGCAGCCGCAATTGCTGTTGTGATGCCTTCAAAGAGACCTTTAAAGCTTTTAAATTGTAGCCACAATTTAGAACTATGATTCTGATAATCTTCACCGTGAAACCAAACACACATCTAATCTAGCTAGCTTCTTTGTCTTTTCCCTTAAAAGAATGCTAAGATTAGTCATTGGTAACTTTGCATCCTTTTCTCTTTTTACAGATATCAAAGTTTGTGGAAATGAAGGAGATGATTGTTTTCATTCATTGGGGGTTCTCCGTGTGAGTTTAGGATGCTTTGTATCCTTCAGTTATGCCATATGCTTCACGAGGAATTATTGTAAATAACACAGACACCGCAACATGTTACTGGTTGTACTTGCAGAGAGTACGGTACAGAAAACTAGGGTTTAGTCTATGATTGTGATGCCTTGAGAATGCCTCTCAAGTAGGTATTTATAGCCCTGCGTGGGCTTGGTCTACCGTGACTTTGCCCCCAAGTAGCTTGGGCCCAAAGCCACGCTTTAAGCGGTCTGGAGCGCTCTAGAAGCTTCTAGAAGCTCCATGAGGCGGTGCTCCTTGTGGGCTTCGCCTAAGGCCTAGTTGGGCCTTACGGAGGGCGCCAAGCCCTTCTGGAGGGCTCTATGCCCTAAAGGATAAGATTGATAGTCCACTGGTATTTATACATGCATAAACACCGGTAATAATATGAAAAATGGAAGTGATTGAATGCAAGTACATTGCTTCAATCTAAAGTGTCGGTGCTACATAGTCATATATTGCCCACAACCACATGATCTCTAGATGTAACCCTGTTATCGAAAGCAATTGTTCTATTTTGAAAATTTTGTCATGAGAGTTATGTTCCTTAACAATGAAGTCAGATATTTTTCTTAGTAATGTTTCTCAGCACAGTAAAAACAAGGAAATTATGTGAAGGTAGAAATTCATGGCATTCTAGATGGTGGGAATTCAAGGCCGTTTTATTGCTTTTATCAATGGCAGTACCATTCTTCATCCCTTCCCAATTTGTACAAATATATGGTTGGTCTCTAATTTCTCTTCCTCTTAATTCTTACAATTTCCATGTAGTGAAAAAAGTCAGATCAATGAAAAAAATATATTTCTGGCACGGTGCATTAGGATCTTGGTTATAGTTGGTCAATTTTGTTTTGAGAAATGGTTCTTACATAGAAGTGTGTGATACAAAATGGAGAAGCTTTTGACAAACCGCATTCATCTGAAAATCAGTCAATCTTGTAACCATTTGATCTGGAACTTGTCATTATTTTATCACTTAAATGGATCTAACAAAAGTACTAGCTACTCTTATTTTTCATTCATTGAAACCAAGAATATATTATTTATTTCCTTTTTATTTTTTAAAATATCTATGGATAAGAGCCATAATATATACACTTCCATGTTTTCGCAGGTGAGATAGCTCGTATTGGCGCGGGGTATGTTTCTTCTTCTTGTTCAACTTTCATTCACTTGAAGTTATGGTTGAAGATAACCAGCTAACTGTTGTAGTTGATGTTTACATATAGGATTTTTCTTCTTTTACAACTTGTGAGTGTGATCCATTTTATCATTTGGTGGAATAAGTATTGGACTCCAGACGAAGAAACAAAAAAGAGGTACATATTATTATTGCTGCAAGGATTATTTTGGTACTTAATAAGTAGATTTTTTAAAGACTTACTTAGCTTTATGATTATTTCAAAAGATTCTCTGCATTGCATGGTTCAAAATTTTTGGGATATGAAGAAATCATTCAGGATCTATATTATATGCTAAGCTGAAACAGTATAAAAATTGTTTTCCTAATGTTTGTCACAAAAGATTGACTTTATTTGATATCTGTACACTATAGAAATCAGCAAAGCAAATTCACACTGTAAAATTTATCAGAAATGACAAACTTCACTATCAACTTAAACTTAAAGCTTAGAAAAAAAAATCTAAGGCAGAATAATGTTATCCCTTTAATAGCCTTCATAGAAATGTCTGCATTTTGTTATATTAACATGTTATTGACTTGGTACAGGTGCTCCTTTGGACTACTTGTGTCAACATTGTTTTATATTGGTGCTATATGTGGGATTGTGTATATGTACAGATCATATGCTTCAAGAGCTTCATGTTCTCTCAATATATTTTTCATCGCATGGACCGCAATTCTTCTTGCTGCAATTCTGGTCATATCCTTAAATTCAAAGGTACACTTTACACTTTACAATGAAATGAAAAATTCTGATTTTTCATCCCTTCTATTTTTCTAAATTATTGCAGGTTAATAGAGGTCTTTTATCCTCAGGAATTATGGCTTCTTATATTGTTTTCTTATGCTGGTGTGCAATCAGAAGGTACGGTTCCTTCATCCTTGTATCCTTTTAATCAGTTGTAGTTAACATAATGTTAGATTTACTTACTTTTCTTTGGATATGATTCGTATTTGACCATTTCACAAGAAAAAATTATAATTGAAAGAAAGAAAATGATGATTTTACTAATTTATCTTTATTACCTATTGGTGCAAAGTAAAGAATAATAACTTGAGAGTGGTGTAAATTGTATTAATTAGAAGGTACAATAAGAAAAAAGTAACTAAAGTTACATTGTAAATAAAAAGTGACAGAGGGAGTAACACTTTGCTTTGAATATGATAACAACTTCCATTGTTAATATTTGTAATATATTGTATTTTGTGTATGCTAATTTGATTCACAGTCAACTTAAAATCATCATGAAATTTCAGTGAACCTGCCACCATAAGATGTGAGACAAATAACCAAGAAAAAGGAAATAGTGGTTGGATAACTATACTTGTAAGTTTTTCATTCAATTTTGCCTTCCACAATATTCCATATGAATTAGAATGTATCCATAATCCCATACTATAAAAGTTTCTTCTCTTGTTAACAGGGATTCCTTATTGCCATATTTGCAATTGTTTTGGCTGCCTTTTCCACAGGCATTGATTCCAAATGCTTTCAGGTGAATCCACTCTTCTGACTCTTCTCCATTAATTTCAGAAATTTTTTCTTCTTGCTTCAAATTCCCATTTAAAGCATGTAAAATATATGAAAATCATAATCTTTAAAGTAAATAAAAACTATAGTCTTTAAAATATGTAAAATATAGTAGAACCATCTCAAATATTAATCTCTCTCATATTAGTATATGAAAATAATAGTCATTAAATTATGTGATGCTAAAATTGTCCCCTACATGTTGAAATAATTAGTTTTTGTCCTCAACAGTTTTCCAAAAATAAAGTTGAAAATGAAGATGATATTCCTTACAGCTATGGATTTTTCCACATGGTGTTTTCCTTGGGGGCAATGTACTTTGCAATGTTATTCATCAGTTGGGATCTGAATAACTCAGCCAGGAAGTAAGGAACCTAATTTATCACATTATATATTGCTTTTAAGGTGTGATGATTTTTTATACCTTATATCTTATATTGTATAATGCACATTTCATACCATTAGGTGGAGCATTGATGTTGGCTGGATAAGTACATGGGTGAAGGTTCTCAATGAGTGGTTTGCTGCAACTATTTACAGTAAGAGAATAATTATTTACTTTACATGAACTTATTCTATTTTCCCCTTGATTTCAATAGCTTTGACCTTGTTGGTAGTAATAAGACATTGTTTGTGCTTGAAGTGTACATGCACATAGACATCAATATATGATCTACTATAGTCATAGTGAATTGAGATTAGGTTTAATTATTACATATGTCCCAAACTATTTTAACTTTTGAAATAGACCCCTAACTCATTTTCATTGTTTTGTTTATATTTGATTTAAACAGTATGGATGTTGATTTCCCCAATTGTGAGACAGAACAAAGTTATGGATAATAATACAACTATGCAAGGCAGAGCTGACTCAGTTGATGCATGATTGACAATGGAAGGATCATCAATATTCTCCTCCTTTCAATTTTTTACTACTCCTTAAAATCATTTTACGCTTCAAATACTAATTAATCTTCGGTGATTGAAAGGAAAAGTTCATTGTTAATGAAATAAAATGATGATTTTTATGTCCTAGATTAGTAGCTCCTTAGGTCGGATACCGATTTTTTTTTTAAAAAATTGATGATATATTTTCAAAGCTAGCACTGGTTTTCACTTCTCTTTTTCATTGTAGCTAATAACATTTAACACTATTTAAATCCAAATCATGGTCATTATCTTTAAATGTGAACCAGTGATTGAAGTATGATCTGTCCGGTGAAGATCAAGATAGGTGGTGGTGAATCTTCGAGGATTGTAGAAAGGAGGTGGTGAATCTTCGATGACTGCTGGTTGCTGCCGCGGTGGTTCAGGGTGCTTCGGTGAGGAGAAGAGCAAGCAATTCATCGCCGGAGGAGAATGATGTCTATAGACACGTTAGCACTCCAACGCTCAAGTCAGTGTATGAAAGAGTTGATTTACGTGCAAATGTTAGGTGAATGAAAGTGTACCTGAGCGTCCACACGGAGTCACACTTATATAGACGTGGAGAATGTTAACCGTCTTCGGGTTTTGCGGTGTGAATCCTGGAGGCCTTTAGAGATCACCTAAACGGCTAGGATCGATCTGGCGCACTCTTGTGAGGTGACGCACACATGGATTAACGTGCACCTTCACAATGCTTCTCCGCTAGGAGGAGGGTCTTAGCTATGTTGGGCCGCTTCGTTGGGCTCGTCGCTTTAGGCTTTTTGTCGGTCCGAAACAGTTTCTCCCCAAGTCATTATTGTCTTTAAGACGTAATGGACTTCTTTTAGGGTTCGTTCTCGATGACTCCGCCTATTGCGTTGTGAGCCTGTGATGTTGAAGACGTCATGGACTCGTGTCGTGCACAATACGTCCACGCCCTCGTGATCTTCTTGTCGTTTTTTTCGTGCACGTTGGTTTTGTGTAATGCTTCTGGACGACATTTGTATCGTGAGTGGGGTTAGTTGGCATTACCTACTGTGTATTGCACGCGTCTTGAACCTGAAGGCCACGTGCTACCAACACTCAAGTGTTTTTCAAATTTCGAGGGTGCCCCCAACCATTGGATCACACCTTTTGAATTCCATCCAATCTTGACCCTTGCTTTAACTTTTTCGGAGCCTATAAAAGGGGAAAGTATCCCTCCGACTTACTCTTTTCAAACTCTTCATCTCTTTGCAGTTACATTCAGCAAAAATTCCTCCCTTTATTTTCCTCAATCTTTGAGATTCTTTCTCTAGTTTTTCCGGCGTTTTTCGGGATTTCATGCAGAATATACGGGTTTAATCCAATCTTCCCTTGTTAAGCATTAGCAACTTCAAAACAGGTTTTCCATAAAAGTTAAAGTACTTCCTTTCTCCCTTTTCTTTCCTATTTTCTGTTTTCGTTCCACACTTTTCTGGTTTATTAGGCAACTAATACCATTTGAATATAGGTGAGAGAGGTTTCTCAAGACAAAGTTTGTGATTGATATATTAGACATGTGTGACTTTTCTTGTGAAACTACATTCATCTTACCTTGTTGAGGAGCTTTAAATGCAACAAGGACATTATTTGACGTGGAATTAGATTTTAAAATGGAATGCTTAGTGAGTTATATGTGGGGTTTTGTAAAAAAAAAAGTTATATGTGGGGAGAGGATCTTATCCAATGCAAAACTCTACGGTTTTCTGCGGTGCTTACATCCAAATCTTTAATTACACTCTCTCTCCTTTATTAACATTAAAATCACATTCTCTCACTTTTATAATGAATGGTCAAGATCACACTTGAGAAGAAAAAATCGGAGACAATCTCCTCCACATGAACCGTAGAGTTTAGCTCTAGCACAAACGCAGAACCTTGGATTACTAATGTTGAAACGTTTTTCGTTATCAACTGCTTCTAATCCTTAGGGTTCTTCGGACAAATGCGAGCAACATGACCATAAATTCCACAATCTTGCACAACAAATGAAAACCCTCATACTCAACATGAAGAAATTCAATCTGAAATTAATACATCCCACCACTGGTTGGTGTAAGTCAACTTCGACGCATATCCTTGCACACTTACCCCTTGATGCACCCATTGTTTGAGTATTAACTTTGATAGGTTTCCCAACTGATGATGCAAGAGCAAAACTAACTCTCTCATTAATACTCCATACTAAGATTAGGGAGATGAATTCAAGCTAGAATTTTGTCAATGGTGCAAGTTGCCGGTTTGAAATCAGAAACCCATACCACTTTGAGTTTATCTTTCATGGTTGGAAAACTAATTGATTTCCCCAAAAGCTTGACAAAGATGGAATGCTCCCATGGCTTCTTTAGTTCATTAATTAATTGTAAAAGAATAATTCGTGATGATTAAAAAAAACAATAACATATTTAAATATTTTCAATGTAGTAAGAGATGCCAAGTAAAAAAACAAAAACGTTTTCTTCGTGAACATAGTTCGTTGGTATGAACATTACAATAAACAACAGTTAGAGTTTAAACTCCATATTATCCACTTATTGATTTTAAGAGCTCAAATTCAGACAATTAGGCTGCTTGACAACAACAAAAATAATAACATACATTCTTTTTTTACAATAATGACATATATTGCTAAATTAGACTACTTGACAAAAAGTAGTAACCTTCATTTTTTTTTACAATAATGACATATATATTGCTAAAAAAATCATTAGAAATTTTTAATGTATTTTTTTTAAGGAAGAAATTTTTAATGTATTAACATGCACGTTTTAATTAATCGTCAAAGAATTTTTAAAAGTATCAACATGTGTTCTTTAGTTGTAAAAGAATCCATTTCTATTTTAATGTATTTCTCTTTTTTATCAACAATGAAATTTTGGTTATGGCCCTTATAATTCGTGACAGACGACAAAAAATAGCCACTGTTCATATCCAACACATTTTGAGCAAGAGTCGTTGTGACAAAAACAAATATAATAAGAGTTAAATATATTTTTAGTCTATTAAATTTTAAAATTTTATTTTTGTTGCTATAAAATTTTTCATCTACACAACTCATTATGAGTTGATTTACCATACAAGCTTCAGCTTGGCCATATCAGTTCCAGTTAATGACAATGACATCAGTATTTTTTTAGCAATCAGATGAACGTTTAAACTTCATGAGCACTCAAAAATGTTACACCACATGCTAGTGTTACAAAAAAAAAAAAAAAGAAACTTTGTTCATAATATTAATAGTGTATCTCCTGAAAAAGGGTCATCTAATTTGTTCAAGGCACAACTAATCAACTACTTGATAATTTTCTGTTAATTTAACAACTTCATTAGCACCACCACTTATGTCTCTCAACCACTCCAACTTACATTGCATTCACCACTATATATATAGGACTCGTTAATTTTAATCATCCAAACAACAATTAATCTTCTCCATTAGTACCGAAAGAAAGAACTTAATTAGCCTCAACAAGATGTATTTACCATCACAAACAAAATTACTTTCTAAACCAATATTGTTTGTTACCATTGCAATGATGGCAATAGCAACAAACATAAAAGCTATTGATCCAATTGCAGCAACAGGAAAGGAACCAATCATTGAGTTGTTCATGCATGACATTCTTGGAGGAAGTAACCCAACGGCTCGACCAGTGACCGGTTTGCTCGGCAACATATATAGTGGTCAAGTACCTTTTGCAACCCCAGTTGGATTCAACACTCCAAGTGATAGTATTCCAATTCCTAATGCAAATGGTGCTAATCCTACTGTTAATGGTGTTACTGGTATCCCTTTAGGAACTGGTTTAGCTGGTACTTCCTTTGCACCAAACAACAACAATAACAATAACAATCAAAACAATGTTCAGTTAACGTTAGGACCTGATGGACTTGGATTAGGATTTGGTACAATTACTGTTATTGATGATATATTAACATCTCAACCTGAATTAGGTTCACAAATTGTTGGAAAAAGTCAGGGGGTGTATGTAGCAAGTTCAGCTGATGGGAGTAGACAGATGATGGTTTTCACAGCACTTTTTGAAGGAGGGGAGTATGGTGATAGTTTGAATTTTTATGGTTTGTATAAGATTGGAAGTACTATGTCGCGATTGTCGGTTGTAGGAGGGACAGGGAAGTTTAAGTATGCAAAAGGGTTTGCTGAACTGAGACCTCTTATTCCACCTGGACAGATTGCTACTGATGGTGCTGAGACCTTGCTGAGGATTACTGTCCATTTGAAGTACTGATGAGTAGTGTTGTTGTATTGTGGTGTGTGAAAGGATATGGGAAAATGTTTAATTATTGATGATTATCATCAGATTCGTCATTTTATGTTGTTAGTTTGATTGCAGAATGTATTTGTAATCTTATGAAAATATCATGTATTGAGTTGTTCATTTTTCAATATGAAAATTTCGCTTTGGTCATTAACAATTGATTGAATTTCTTGCTTATTAAATGATTCCGAGTTTTTGTGACGACACATGTTAGTAATTAATTGTTAGAAATGGTCACAGAGTACATGAACTCACATACCCCTTTGTGTGTTATTCCTGTTAAATGTTTGATATTCTTTGGAAAAAAATTAAAAAAAATTCTTTGGATGATAGAATGTTTGGACTTTCCCCCTTTTCAGTACTAGTATCTGTGATCTTTATTTGAATCTCCTTGTCCTCTAATAACAAATAGCAACTTATACCATCCAATCCAATATAAACAGAAAAAGAGAATCATTCTGTGAGACAATACATGTTTGCATTACACAACTTTGGGATAAGTCAGCTAAGATACAGGACTAAGGTGACTAGTTCTGATGCATAAGTCTCTAAAATACATATTTGAAAAACTAGTGCAGAGGTTATATGCATATTTTCTTGTTCCTTCATGCACACTAATTTCATGGTATATTAATATCTCACATGTAAATAATAATAATAAACAATTTCCTTATTAACAAAAAAAAGTTCCCTTTCTGTCAAGAAAAAAAAGTTCCTTTAGGCAAATTATTTGAGTGATTCAAATGTAACCTTTGGGAAATTAATATGTTTTTGGTTAACATTTCCCATATTATAATTATGATTTTACACACGTGGATAAACGAAGGGGATACATTTTACTAGCTTTTCATCAAAAAGAAATCCTACTACCACAAATAATAAGATGAACTTTTTTAATTAAATAAAGCTCAAAGATTTCTTTTACAATTTGCCTTACCAAATGAAACTTGAATCGAAAACCTTCAACTGGCTTAACAAAAGATAACAATAAACAGTAAATGATATTTGAAAATACTACATATTTCATTCAGTTTCTCCTCCTCTTTGAGGGTCAACTAGCTATTGACTTGATATTTTGGTTTAGTTGTTGTACTTGCACCACCTCTCATGAGTCTGACTTGTCATAACAAAAGGATTTATAAAAGAAAAAACTGGTAACAGTGACACAGCAAACAATATGTTTTTCCGATGAATTTCAACACAAAGAACTTCATTTAGTTATATGCTATACTTGAGTAAAATATATTTTTAAAAATAGAATTGAGATAAGTTTATATGAATTCTAGTGTATCTTCCATTACATCTCAACAACGCCACTAATCAGAAATATTGACTACAATTTTGGCAAAAGGTGATCTACTTTCCTGTTAATTTCAACAACTTCAGTATGATCCATGCCTCACAACCACTCCCACACACTCTTCATTCCCTATTATATAATACCAAGACTTGCATTTCAATCCACTCATCCAAACAAATATTTATTACCACAAAGAAATACTAATATCTATATCTGAAAAACTTGGAAACAAGATGGCTATGGGATTCCTAACTATATCTCCCTTGGTAATGTTGGTTGCTTTTTCTTATTTAACAATATCTATAACAGCAGTTGACCCTATTGCAGCCACAGGGAAAGAACCAATCATTGAGCTGTTCATGCATGACATTCTTGGTGGAAGTAACCCAACGGCTCGACCGGTAACTGGTTTGTTGGGCAACATATACAGTGGCCAAGTGCCCTTTGCTACACCAATAGGATTCAACACTCCACAGGGTGGGATTCCCATCCCTAATGCAAATGGTGCTATCCCCACCGTCAATGGTGTCACCGGTATCCCATTAGGAACTGGCTTGGCTGGTACTTCCTTTGCACCAAACAACAACAATCAAAACAATGCTCAGGTGCAGTTAGGACCTGATGGACTTGGACTAGGATTTGGTACAATCACTGTTATTGATGATATACTAACATCTCAACCAGAATTGGGTTCTCAAATGGTTGGAACAGTATCACACAAGTCTATGAAACAAAAACCCGAACAAATAAAAAGTTTACTGCATAATGCATAAGAAGCATGACATGTAAGAAAATGTTATTCATTCCCTCATATATACTTAACTCGACAGATCTACCACATGATAAGCAATGTCTCAACCTCAACAGTTCAGGAACAACTTTCAACAAATCAATCCCTATACATCACAGACATTATAAGGAATTAACTTTCAAAATACGGTTGACGTTGACCAAAATAAGTTAGGAGGACAAAAAAACTGGACCATTCTTTCTAGCCAAGGCAATACTAGTGAAACCGTGAGATATTTTAAAGCAGAACATCCTGCTATTACTAGCTAGTGATTATTGAGGATCTCCGCTGTCACTAAGGATCCATCTTCAACTGATGGATACCAAAAATAGACAACTATGAACTATGATAGATATAAAATGTAATAATAATTACCAATTTGCAAGTAGTACATACGGATCTTCAGATTTCAACACAAGCTAGTGATATTAACATGAGATTGCAAGGTAGCTTCATCAAGATTGTAGAGTGCATCTATCAAGTGCATCCGCAACGATGCAGGACCTTTAGCAATCTTCATTCCCAGCTCACCCGCAACGCCAAATACAGATAACGCCGATACTGTCGCATCTAAGGCATGATTTTTGTCAACAGCAACAAAGGCAGCAATAAGTGCAGTGACCGCACACCCAGTTGCTGTTATTTTTTGCATCAGTGCCACCCCATTATGAGCAGCAACAACTTGATTTCCATCAGTGACAATGTCAGTGGCCCCTGACACTGCAACTATGGAACCACTTGTTTGAGCCAACAACTTTGCTGCTTCAACTGCATCCATTGAATGGTGAGTACTGTCCACACCCTTTACAACAGAAGAGGTAATTAAATTAAATTACAGAGTGCAAAACTATCTTTAAAGAAGAAAATAATATTAATTTAGAATTACCTTAGCAGCAGCAGCAGAAGGTGCAGAGGATTGAGAAGAAAGGGAGATAATTTCAGAGGCATTTCCACGAATAACAGTTGGTTTAAATCGAAGAAGTTGAAAGCAAGCATCGAAACGGAAAGAAGAAGAGGAAACAGCAACAGGATCAAGAACCCAAGGGATATTCAACTGAGAGCAGAGATTAGCTGCAGCTATCATGGATGGAAGAGAAGAAGGAGAAAGGGTTCCAACATTGAGACAGAGAGCACTTACGCGTGGAGTGAATTCAGGTATCTCTTCAAGTGAATGAACCATTGCTGGTGATGCACCCGAAGATAAGAGAGTATTAGCCATTAGATCCATTGATACGAAGTTAGTTATGCATTGAATCAACGGTGATTCAATTCCAACCTTCCTAAATACTTCCCATGCTCTTCTTCCCCATTCCAACTCCTCTTTCTTCCTCACTTCCATCAGGAGATTCTCTCTCTCTCTCTCTCTCTCTCTGCAGATTCTTCTCAATTCTAGCTTCCTCAAATTATTACTACCCAACCCGTTCCTTTTTAATTTATAAATATATGGTTTAAATGCAATTTTACCCTCTAACTTTTAAAAATTTGCAATTTAAACCCAACAAAAATTAGCAATTTTGGCTCTAACTTGAAGATAAGGGGTCAAAATTGCTATTTTTTTTTAAAGAAAAGAGGTTTAAATTGCTATTTTAAAAAGAAGGGACGGAAAATTGCAACATTTTGTAAAGTTAGGGGATAAAATTGTAATTTTTTTTGTTAAGAGGCCAAAATCGTAACCTTTAAAAAGTTAAGAGGTCAAAAGTGCATTTTTTTTTTTGTTACAAAGCTAATCAAAACAAGCGAAAAACAGAGAACAAAAGAACAAACTACTCTCTAGAGAAAAAAGTTCCAGCTGTGTCAATCCTTAAAAGACTGCAAAGGCCTTCGTGAGGTAAAGCATGGAAGGAAAAATCAATATCTGAGGAAGCTCCAAGCTTGGCCAAAAAAATCGCACATTGGTTTCCTTTTCTTAAAGTATGACATATAGTAACATTAATTTGATCAATGAGCTCCTTGATGTCTTGGATCAACACTGCATAAGTATGAAACTTCATTGGAGGGCCTTTGATGAGATTAATACAGTGCAGAGAGTCAGAGTAACAAATAAGATCAGCTATTGCCATTTCTTTCGCCTGCAAAAGTCCATGGTAAATTGCCAAAAGCTCCACTTAGAGAATATCAGCTGAATTTTGGATGAAACCAGAGAATCCTGACAAATAGAACCCATCATAATTACACAAGAGGCCACCAAAACCAGCTCTAGTATGTGAGCCAAGACAACTTCCATCAACATTAAGGATTACATTAGAATGATTGTTATGATTCCATTTGATATATATATCCTCTTCCCCGCTACTGGGGTTGATGGTGAGGCAGTTGTTGAAGGTTGCTATCATGCTTTGAATATTAAAAACAAGACGGTGAAGAGACCAGTTATCTTGGCTTAAACACAACATGTTACGGTGACGCCAAGCCTACCAAATGATGGCAGCGAAGGTGAAGGAATGAGTACCTATAAGGTCAGCTTTGAGCCAATCATGGAGGACCATGCAATCGAAGAAAGATGGATGATTGAAATTGAAGTGATACCTTTTTTTTTAAAAATAAAAATTCACAATGGAGAAAAGTCTCTTCATAATGGCCGCACCTAGTACATGTAAAAGATGCTGAAATGTGCCTATGATTGAGCAGAGAAAGAGTGGGGGTCGAAGAATGACAAGCCATCCATATGAGAAATTTGATTTTTTCTGGAATTTTTAATTTCCAAATCCAATACCAAGAGTGGTTATGGTTGGGGGTGTTATGAGAAATCAGCCATCGATATCCACTCTTTATAGTGTAGCTACCATTTTTATTACTTGACCAGATAAATATATCTTCTATGGCATCATTAAATTTGAAATGCATGTTATTGATGGTGCTGGACACAATGGGAGGAAGGGAATTGTAAAGAACCTGAGTATGAAGGTTGTTGGAGGATATGACAACTTTGATAGTTAAGTGAATGTCATGGATGTCAACATATGATACCAAAGTTCCTAAGTAGCCAAGGGTGCTCCAAGGATAATACCAAAAAGAAGAGATAAATTACGGGTAAAATTGAAATAACAAACATAACATAGAATAAAATGCAGCAACTGCATCTGCTGTCAGCCAGCTTCTAGAATCATGGATTGCAAATAAAGTCCTCCATCCATTTGGGCTTATGAATTTGTCTCTTGCCAAAACCCATAGTCATTTCCTCACGAGTATTGCTGTTCACACTTCAATATTGGCTAAGAAACACCAGTAATTTACGCTTTTAACCCCATCGCCAGTTAACTGCCGATGGGAAGGATCCGGCGGCAGCTAAGTGCCGATGGGAAGGAAACCAGCGGCAGTTAGCTGCCGTTACCATATTTTGCCTATATTTTCTAAAACTTCACTTTTTTTCATCTTAATGTGAACAAAAACGATAAAATGAGTGAACAAAAACGATAAAATGACATGTGATTAAAGTGAAAAAACTAAAAACAACAAAAAAAGTAATAAATAAAAATGATAATAATAATTTGAAATTATACTCTTAAAAATAACAGAAATTATATTTTCTTTTATTATTATATATATAAATAATTTGATTTTTTATTGCATTTTTATTTATTATACTCTTATATTAAAATTATACTCTAAAAAGCAATTTTGATTTATAAATATATACAGAAAAGAATAGAAAAAGAAAAGAAAAAATGGAAAATAATGGAATATAAATAAGTCAATGTGTGGAAAATAATGAAAAAAAACAAATTCATGCTCCACGGCAGTTAAGTGCCGATGGAGTAGAGATGTGAAACGGCAGTTAACTGCCGAAAAATGTGAAGTTTTAGAAAACATAGGCAAAAAATGGCAACGACAGCTAATTGCCGCTGGTTTCCTTCCCATCGGCAACTAACTGCCGCCGGGGTAAAAACGTAAATTATTGGTGTGTTTTAGCCAATGTTGAAGTGTGAACAACAATTTTCTTTCCTCACTAGCATTGGTATTGGATGGCTCTTCTTCATTTGGTCTCATTACCTCTTCATGGATTGGGCTTGTATCAATTGGCCTCTAAATTTTTCTTCATAGTTTTGGTTGTTCTCTTATTCTAGTGATTAAGCTGCCTCAGATATAATCTACCCTTTATCACTACATCATCTACATATTTCTTTCACACAAATTTAGATTCTCTAAATTTAAATTTCCAGAAGTTGGGCTGATTGTGATGCAGCCATGTAGGGATGGCAATTGGACCCCGTCCCAATGGGTACCTTCAAAAAATACCCACAATGGGTAGGGTAAAACCCCGTTTTTATGGGTTCGAGCTTGGGTTCGGGTAATTACCCGCAAATTCAAATGGGTATGGGCGCGGGTAAAGGTACTATACGGCCCAACCCCGCAACCCGCATATACATATTTATATAATATGATAAATAATTTATTTATTTTTGGTGTATAATTAATTAATTTATTTAGCTATTTATGCCTAAACCTAAACCTAAAAACTACTTAATTAAGTAATCACTCCCTCCTATTGGTGTAAAATATTTTAGGGATATTTTGGATGTTTTTATTTGGCTAAATACTACGATTTGTACTATTTTTTGAGTTGATTTGAAAACTTTTGGACCATAGTTTTATTTCAATTGTGAAATTTTTAGTGTTTTTTCATAATTAAATTGCGGGTATGGGCACTTAGGTGTATATGGTATGAGAATGGGCACTAAAATTGTTACCCACGAGGGTACGGGCTCGGGTACGTGTATTTTTTACAGACGCGGGTATGGGAAAGGGCACTGTAGTACCCTACCCATAGGGTACCCATTGCCATGGGAAAGGGCACTAATGTTGATGTACAGATTCTTTTTCTCTATACCTGCACTTCATGATAAAACAACCTAAGTAGATATTCAATCATCATTTCTACAACAAGTACAACCTCAATTACCTCTCTAGAGTTGGATTTGGATCCCTTGCAACAATACACCGGATAAGAGTTTACAATTTCAGTCTTTCACTACTAGGAAAAACAAAATTAGTGAGGGAAATTAGTGACGAAAAAAATAAAATCCCTCACAAATTTCTTGGTCACAAAATTTAGTGACGGAATTAGAGAGGGATTTCATGTTTTCCCTCACTAAATTTCCGTCACTGATTTTTGTTTTTTTAGTAGTGTTTGAACCAACTGCTTGCCGTCGTTGCACAACTCTAATGTCATCATTTCTAAACCTAACATTTGAATATCTACTATATTGAGTGTATTATGGGCAAAGATCTGTTGGAATATTTTATTATTTAATTATATTCCGATATCATTATGTGGGCAAATATCGTAATAATAATTATATTAGCTATTTATCAATTGTGAGCCTTAATTGATTAGTGATCAAATTAAGTAATAAGGCTATTAGATTTCTAATTGGATAATTAATTAAATATTTAATTAATTGATATGGACTCAATATGGGTGGATGTCCGGATGGCCCATTAATGGAATAATGGGAAACCCTAATGGCCATCCAATATAAAAGAGGCTATGGTCCTCAATACACCGTACACAGCAAACTCTCTCTTCTCCCCATCTGAAGAGAACTTGAGGCATAAAGGTACCGGTTGAGGAAGAACCAAATCAGCCGCCGCTAACCTTTTGTTATGTTTTCATATCAGATCACCTCCTCTCTGTTTCTGACCGCTGCTGTTGGGAGGTTGCCATGAAAGCTTCTTTCAGGTATTCCTAATACCCTAATTCTTAATATCCTTGGTAAATCAAACATGTTGTAGATCCGATCATAATCATGTTCAATGTTTTGATTGCTTTCGCTATTGATTTATAATGATTGAACATGTTTTATGAATTCTGTTTTATTAAGACCTAATTTTTCTAACAAGTATTTGGCAAATTATGTCTGTAATATCCCGCTTAGGACTCGAATATTTATTAATATTGAGACGATGTATCAGAGATGTTTTGAGCAAAGGACAATTTGGTAATTTGACAGTTAATGGATTTAATTATATGGCTAGTGTATATATATATATATATCTCGCTTAGAAGTAACAGTTATCGGTGTTAGAAGATTGTAGAGCAAGCAATGGCATTTTCGTAAATAAAGGGAAGGATGAGTTTATTTAAAAAGAAGGGGGAAGATATTTTCTTCACTCTTCTCTTCCCTCACTCTCTCCAAATCTGGTTTCTCTCCCTCCTCCCCTCACTCTCACGCCCTCCTTCACCTAGCCATCACCCACCAAGTTTCATTCAATTCTTGTGAAGTTTTAGCAAGCAAGCTTATTTGGAAAGTTAGAGCAAGAGAAAGAAAAGGAAGAATAAGGAGATTCAAGAGAAAGTGGTAGAGAGAAGCCAAGGCTTTGAGAATCGGAGATAGCAAGCACCAATAGGAGGTTTAAGGTGAGCTCCACAGGGTTTTAGAACCCATTGAGTAAGTTTGAGAGTATTTTACATTTTGAGCTAAGTTTAGAAATGTTACCTAAATCTCATATGCTTGCCAATTCCTTGATGAATCATGTTTAAAACTATCAATTTGCATTAGAAATTCATTCCTTATATTGTATGATGCCTGGATATGCTTAGATATGTCAAAATGGTGGAAAAATCACACTTTTAACAAGTTTTGAACTGTCATTTTCGCCCGGCGAACTCGGGGCGAGATTATAGCGATTTTCAGCATTTTTCCCTGCTTCATTTCGCCTCCACTTCGCCTCAGGGTCGCTCAGCGAAATCAGGCAGACAGCTCAGGTCTGTTCTGGTTCGTTCTGGGTGCTGTAAACGCGTTCGGCGAGGCTTTTACTAACCGTTTTCAAAGAGAACTTAAATTTCTAAGAAAAACACCATTCTTGACATATCCGGAAGGTGATTTCAACATTTAAGGAATGGATGAATTAAGGATTGGACAAAGCATTAGATATGTAAGAATAAGGTTATTCAAGTTATGGAATGTTTCCAATAACCAAGCAATGGCTTATGAGAACGATGAGCCTAAGACTATAAGTTTCTAAGTTAAGTATTGAGAGGTTATCCTCCTTAAGAATGCATTGATTATGCCAATTTATAGTGAAGTGATAGAAGTACTCATAGGTACCTTAAATAGGACTGATTTAATGTTCTAAGTTAAGAGCCTTTTATAGGTTAGCATTATAAGAATGATTTACTCAAGGAATGCATCAGATATGCATAGATTCAGTTGGTGTATCAGATATACACATATCAGTTAAATTAATTATCAGAATATGTATATTATATACAACAGGAATAATAATTAATAATCAGGATAAACTTTGTGTCTTCTGTGCTCTCGACCAGTTAGAGAGGACAGGGGGTTTCAGCATTGCTGGAACGGGCAGAAACTTTCCGCTAGGATAACCACACAGAGTTATAGTGTGTCTTCTGTGTTATCGCCAGTTAGAGCACAGGGGGTTCCGGATACAGCTGGAACGGGCAGGAATCTTCCGCGAGGATAACCACACACTCAGGCAAGAGGAGTCCGGTGATTAGCCTGATATGATAGGAATTTTCACCGGTTATCAGGGGAATGTGCTTCGGGGTTACTCCACCCGGGGGCATTCCGTAAAATGAACCCAGATAATATTGTTTGTTCAACGCTAACAGCTAACTTAAAGACATTTATCAGTTAATATTTTATTATGTTATCAGACAAGTATCAGATATCAGGTATCAGTTATCAGGCGGTGATCCTAGGTTTCCCCTCGATTACCCAATTATCAGGATATAGTTTAGATCTCAGGACTTTTCAGTATCAGACTCAGACAGTGATCCTAGGTTTCCCCTTGATCACTAGTTTAGCAGAATGTAGTCCAGTTTATGACTACACAGTTTAGCAGGACAGTCAGGTAGCCCTCTATGGGTAAGGTTAAGACTTGGCGATCATAGGTATCCCCAAGATTGCCGAGGTAGGCACGGCGACCCTAGGTTCCCTGTGGTTGCCAACAGTAGGTAGGGTAGGAGCTCACTGAGACATTATGTCCCATCCCTATCCTTCTGGTGCAGGTTTTCAGGTAAGCTAGTGATGTTCATGAAGATTTTCACCAGGAAGACGCTGGATGGAGTGCAGTTGCTCGTCGCGGAGAAGCTCAGAAGGTTATCAGGATATGTTTATGTATTTATAGATGATGTTGGGATGAATGTATTAACGAGACAACTTGTACTCATTCAGATGTATTCATTATTATTATTGTAAATTTTAATGTACCCAGTATCAGATTAATACGCATGCTAAATATTCTAGATAATTTAGTATGGGTGTTACAATTGGTATCAGAGCAGGTTGATTCAGACCGTGCCTTGGGTCATTAAAGTTTCAATAAAAGTAGTGGGACCATTGGGTTCCGGATGTTGTTCTAAAGGTCACATCTAGTTGAGCCTGATCAACTCAGTCTAGTATATGACAGTTAGGATAAATATCCGAGAGCTGAATGTGACCAAGGAGGAATGAAGTGTATGAAGGGCGAAGGATAAGGTGAAGCACCTCAACCCAGTTGGACTCGACGTTGGACGATGCCTCGTCTGCGGAAGACATAAGGATTAAGGAATCATGGGATACTATAAGGAATGACTTGGAACAGCAGTTTGAGAAGTTAAAGTGAGGTGTAGACTAAGAAACAATTCAGAGTACAGAGTTAGGAAATTGCAGTACCAAACCTAGAGACTCAAAATGAGGAATTATCGATCGGTTTTGAAACCTCTAGACTCCCAGCAAAGATAGAGTACTGAGAATCAAACTCCAATCGGATGAGATTTTTAATGTCCAGACAGTTAAGGGAATTAATTATGGATTAAGTGAAGTATTTGGACAGACTAAGTTTACCCTCCAACGTGGTCATCGAGCCTGAAGCGCAAGCAAGTCTAACCCCAGCAGAGTAGCCGCACCTCCCGAACCATAAATGCTAGATTTGTGAATTGAGGAAAGAAGTTGGTATGCAACCTAAGGACTAAGATGGATGAATAAGTGTTGATAATAAGACCCGTTGCATATCGAGGCGTGAATCAGATATTCATATGTGTTTTATTAGTAAGAAGATTGGAAATAAGCTAAGCTTAACTGAAATTTTATTCAACGAAAGGTTAAGATTGTGGTTAATGCTAGTGAGTTTTAAGTTTTCAACTGGTGAGTTTTCTTCCACAGTTATTCTAGAAGCTTAAAGAGGTCACCTCGTGTTGATAAGTTCCGAGGGCGGTAATAAGGTATAGATTTCGGATTGTTCAGCTATATGCAGAATTACTCAGATGTTAAGATCAAGATCTGAAATGAGAATGCCGTAACGAGTCGTTGAATGAAACAAAAGGTAATGATGAGGTATTGAAGTTCAAGATCAATGAACTGGAGGGATTCGAAGGTAACCTAAGAGGTATGGTAAAACCATAGAGACCGTAATTGTTTCGAAAAGATTAGGGGTATGAATCCTTATGGATAGATATAGAACGATTAGTAATGGGACTCAGATCCTCAGTGGAATCCAGTGAATGAAAGACGTGAACCTTCCGAAATCATAGGTCGTTTTAGAAGTTGCCACAAGTGATTTAAGTTTAAAATTTAAACTACTCCAAGTGTACCTTGAAGTCGGTTTCTATGATGTTAAAACGATAATACAAGTTGGGTGGACCATGAGATGGTCCCGGAAATCAGGACATGGAGAGTAAGTAAGAATCAAAGTATGAGCCGTCGATAGGAGCTTTGCTAGGCTCGTAACAGTTGCCGAAAACCGTTTACAAGTTTTGGCGTATTATCGTGAAGGTAAGTATATGGTTTATGTCCAAAAGGAAACACAGTGTCAAATGACGACCAATCAGTAAGTTCAACAGGTGGTTTAAGCCATAAAAGAGTCAGCGAATGTAAGATGATTTTGCTGTGATAGCTATAAGTCATTAAGGAACAAGTCAGCCAGAGGATTTGATAAGGGTGTATTATTCCTACTCCAAAGTGTTTTGTTTAGATCAGAGTTGCGCAGCGAAAATGTAATTCAAGGATGCTTGTGTAGTCATTTTCAGATGAACCACAAGAAGGCGATAAGCGCCCAATTATTGAACCACATAATATCAGTGAGCAGTGATGACTCGGACTTGTTATAAGTCCTAGGAGGAAATTTTAAACGTTAAGCCGAGGGATATTTCAAACCTCGAAATACAAGAGAAACGGAAATCGAAGCAGTTTAGGAACATGTGATAAGAATGAGAAGAATATGCTTTTAGCACGATAAGTCTAAAGCAAGGAAAGTCACCGCTAATACGGTAAACTAGCTAATTTAGCCCGGTAACTTTAGGTGGACTTGAAGAGTAATGTTTAATCAACAGGATCAAGCATAAAGTAATATCAGTAAAGGTTGTACTTGCAAGATGATACTTTGAAATGGAAGCGTTGAACAGAAAACGTCAACGCAGTAACATATGAGTTTAATCCATGATGTATTCCGTTATGTCAACATGTCACATGTATCAGAATATGTTAGTATTATATATACTTATCAGGCAATACTTAAACTACACAGATAGTAGTGTAGCAGATTTTCAGCTATGTGACGTGTTTTGGCAATGGTGGTATGCAATCAGGAAAGTATAAGTATGAAGGTTTTTACAGGAACAGATTTATTGATATCAACCATAGCTTGGCAGAAGAGTTCGGAAATGAATGTACTTAATGTTCACTTGTAAAAGAAGGAGAACTTTTATGTAGATTAAAAGTCACTCGTAGTCTATAGTAAAGAGGCTACGTAAGTTCAGGTTTTGATTAAAGAATTTAAAGTGTGCTATTTTGGTAGTACTCAAGTGGAGCTTTCTTTTGAAAACAAGGATCTTGGAATTCAGCGTCCAGAATGAGAAAATAAGTTTGCGATGTCGATAGAATGTAACAATAATTTACGGGTTGATGTATACTCAAGTGATAAAATGAGTAACATTGGCGGGGCAAACCTGGCAGGCCAGTTAAAAAGGCAAATCCCGGATGTTACAAGATGAGTTTAAAGAAGAAAGATTCCTAATTGATGAGGTAGTACCTCAAATATGTTAAGATTAAGAATGATATTCCGTTAGTCGGACAAAGATGAGGTGATGTATTGTGTACCCGTCAGTAGTGTACACGTGCTCGCTTATATATACAAACTATATGTTATGAATTATACTATGTGATAAAATGTAAGACGACTTATACCACTTGTCACTTGGGCTAGACTCTTATGAGTCCTGGACTATCGACACAGAAATATTTACGTTATGGTTAGAACTCGAGATAGTTATTGGTTATGATTGCGATAAGAAGCACATCGGAATGTTAGAAAGAAAGAAGCAAGGGTTAGAGGCGAAGCCTTCTGCTTATACTTGGAATATTAATCAAAGTTAGAATACTTCTTACATTTGTATGTGCGAGTATAATATCAGATGTTTTCGGTGTAATGATGATTCTATATGGAATGGTGATATAAGTCTATAAGTAAGTTGTCGTCGTATGAGACGAAAGCTAAAGATAATAATTCATGGGAGTTAGATGCAGTGCAGTGACCCCTTAAAAGTGAAAATATTTGAGGAGGATAAGATTATCCAGTAAAGTATTTGAGATTTAGTGACCTTAAGTTGGTTTGCAAGAAGTATTTGAACCAGGATCAAAGTCAAGCGAGTTGGATATAATGATTCAGATAACTTCGCATCCTACTACGTAAGAATTATGCAAATTCGCCATGAGCTTTTTAGTTAAAGGGAAAGTTGTCGAGTATATTCGACGTATAGAGTTGGAAATCCAAGGGAATTCCGATAAGCAAGACAAACTGGAGTTTTTGGGCAAGCAAAAGAAGTAGTGTGAGAGATTCATTCATGTATGATAGTGGAAACTAAATTTCGAGGACGAAATTTCTTTAAGGGGGGTAGATTGTAATATCCCGCTTAGGACTCGAATATTTATTAATATTGAGACGATGTATCAGAGATGTTTTGAGCAAAGGACAATTTGGTAATTTGAAAGTTAATGGATTTAATTATATGGCTAGTGTATATATATATAAATATATATATATATATATATATATATATATATATATATATATATATATATATCTCGCTTAGAAGTAACAGTTATCGGTGTTAGAAGATTGTAGAGCAAGCAATGGCATTTTCGTAAATAAAGGGAAGGATGAGTTTATTTAAAAAGAAGGGGGAAGATATTTTCTTCACTCTTCTCTTCCCTCACTCTCTCCAAATCTGGTTTCTCTCCCTCCTCCCCTCACTCTCACGCCCTCCTTCACCTAGCCATCACCCACCAAGTTTCATTCAATTCTTGTGAAGTTTTTGCAAGCAAGCTTATTTGGAAAGTTAGAGCAAGAGAAAGAAAAGGAAGAATAAGGAGATTCAAGAGAAAGTGGTAGAGTGAAGCCAAGGCTTTGAGAATCGGAGATAGCAAGCACCAATAGGAGGTTTAAGGTGAGCTCCACAGGGTTTTAGAACCCATTGAGTAAGTTTGAGAGTATTTTACATTTTGAGCTAAGTTTAGAAATGTTACCTAAATCTCATATGCTTGCCAATTCCTTGATGAATCATGTTTAAAACTATCAATTTGTATTAGAAATTCATTCCTTATATTGTATGATGCCTGGATATGCTTAGATATGTCAAAATGGTGGAAAAATCACACTTTTAACAAGTTTTGAACTGTCATTTTCGCCCGGCGAACTCGGGGCGAGATTATAGCGATTTTCAGCATTTTTCCCTGCTTCATTTCGCCTCCACTTCGCCTCAGGGTCGCTCAGCGAAATCAGGAAGACAGCTCAGGTCTGTTCTGGTTCGTTCTGGGTGCTGTAAACGCGTTCGGCGAGGCTTTTACTAACCGTTTTCAAAGAGAACTTAAATTTCTAAGAAAAACACCATTCTTGACATATCCGGAAGGTGATTTCAACATTTAAGGAATGGATGAATTAAGGATTGGACAAAGCATTAGATATGTAAGAATAAGGTTATTCAAGTTATGGAATGTTTCCAATAACCAAGCAATGGCTTATGACAACGATGAGCCTAAGACTATAAGTTTCTAAGTTAAGTATTGGGAGGTTATCCTCCTTAAGAATGCATTGATTATGCCAATTTATAGTGAAGTGATAGAAGTACTCATAGGTACCTTAAATAGGACTGATTTAATGTTCTAAGTTAAGAGCCTTTTATAGGTTAGCATTATAAGAATGATTTACTCAAGGAATGCATCAGATATGCATAGATTCCGTTGGTGTATCAGATATACACATATCAGTTAAATTAATTATCAGAATATGTATATTATATACAACAGGAATAATAATTAATAATCAGGATAAACTTTGTGTCTTCTGTGCTCTCGACCAGTTAGAGAGGACAGGGGGTTTCAGCATTGCTGGAACGAGCAGGAACTTTCCGCGAGGATAACCACACAGAGTTATAGTGTGTCTTCTGTGTTCTCGTCAGTTAGAGCACAGGGGGTTCCGGATACAGCTGGAACGGGCAGGAATCTTCCGCGAGGATAACCACACACTCAGGCAAGAGGAGTCCGGTGATTAGCCTGATATGATAGGAATTTTCACCGGTTATCAGGGGAATGTGCTTCGGGGTTACTCCACCCGGGGGCATTCCGTAAAATGAACCCAGATAATATTGTTTGTTCAACGCTAACAGCTAACTTAAAGACATTTATCAGTTAATATTTTATTATGTTATCAGACAAGTATCAGATATCAGGTATCAGTTATCAGGCGGTGATCCTAGGTTTCCCCTCGATCACCCAATTATCAGGATATAGTTTAGATCTCAGGACTTTTCAGTATCAGACTCAGACAGTGATCCTAGGTTTCCCCTTGATCACTAGTTTAGCAGAATGTAGTCCAGTTTATGACTACACAGTTTAGCAGGACAGTCAGGTAGCCCTCTATGGGTAAGGTTAAGACTTGGCGATCATAGGTATCCCCAAGATTGCCGAGGTAGGCACGGCGACCCTAGGTTCCCTGTGGTTGCCAACAGTAGGTAGGGTAGGAGCTCACTGAGACATTATGTCTCATCCCTATCCTTCTGGTGCAGGTTTTCAGGTAAGCTAGTGATGTTCATGAAGATTTTCACCAGGAAGACGCTGGATGGAGTGCAGTTGCTCGTCGCGGAGAAGCTCAGAAGGTTATCAGGATATGTTTATGTATTTATAGATGATGTTGTGATGAATGTATTAACGAGACAACTTGTACTCATTCAGATGTATTCATTATTATTATTGTAAATTTTAATGTACCCAGTATCAGATTAATACGCATGCTAAATATTCTAGATAATTTAGTATGGGTGTTACAATGTCAAATCAAAAGGTTTTATTTTCAAATCAAATCAAACCACCAAAATTCAAATCCTTATTTGTTATAACAATTGTCAAATATGTATAACAATATGACAACTTTATGGATGAATGAGACCAAAAGATTTGATTTGAAAAGAAAACTGAAAAACAAATTAAACTTCAACAAGATTAAATCCAATCGATATCAAATCCGTTTTTCATGTCAAATGAATGCAACAGCTTTGGACTTTCAAAAGATTTAAACTGAATTTGAATGATAATTGAATATAAAATAATTGTCCTTTGCATCAAAAAAGACCGGGAGGATAGCAAGATAACCGTGAAAACAAAAGTTTGCATTGGACCGTATATGCAAAACACAAAACATAATCACGATTTTGTACAAATATATATTCCAACTATACCAAAAACAAACAATTATCATAAGTATATATATTTCTAATTATGATCCTTATTACCACAAATATAATTTTGAGAATCATAATCTTATAAAATTATAATTCTCATATAACCATAATAATTATAAATGTGATACGCAAATATAATTAGTGGAATATATATAATAACCAAAATTATTTCTTTTAATTAGATTCAAATATTTATTTTGAAAACACATCAAGAGTTGCCAAATTTCTCTAAAGCTAAGCCATAGAAAACAACACAGTGGTGATTCCATTCCAACCTTCCTAAATACTTCCCATGCTCTTTTTTCCCCATTCCAACTCCTCTTTTTTGTTCTTCTTGATGTCTTCCATCAAAAAGCAAGGGAACATAAACACAATGATGGAGCCCAGTTGATAGATAGAGTATATGCCTCCAAACAAAGTTTTTTGTCTCCGCAAATTCTTATTCACTAGATAAACACAAATATATTTTTGTTCTCCGTAAATATTCCAACTTTTCGTTTTAATCTCGTGATCCGAAAAATCGCAATAAAAATGCTTCATGACCGAAACCGACAATTAATGTTGTAAAGTAATGCCCTTGGACCTCAAGAGCACAGATGCCACATACCAAAGAATGATGAACAAAGTTATTAAAGATTAAATCGAAAACATGTTAGATGTTTACATGAATGACGTGATTGTGATGTTGGAAGAGGAACCGGCTCACACTGCTGCACGAAGTATTTAAAGAGGTGTGAAAGTATTGATGTGTTACCGCAAGTGCACAGTTACTATCATGTAATAAAAATATCGATCCACATGGAGTTTAGTAATTACCGATTATATTTTCAGAGTATGTTAGCCGAACAAGTTAAAATTTTGAGTTTGAAAAATATTTGGTTTTGATTCAATAAAGTAAAAAGCGTCTTGGGATCTATTGGTATATCTAATAACAAAAAATAATCGGCCAAGCTTTGCCTCTATTCTATATTGGATCCATTTTCCAAAGGCAAGACTCTCTAAGGTAATTCATGGTCTCTTTCGAGCTACATGAATGTATCTCAATAACAACTAAACCTGGTCGGCTGCTATATGAGACCCATTAAGTACGAATCTTATGGCCTCAAGGTTTCACAAAGCTATTCATTTGGTCTTTTTGCCATCAAGCTTTGTGACACCTTGTCTAATCTCATTTGTTCCAATATCAAGCTTCTTCGTTCGATACTTCACTTGATATTTGAAATGATGAAATAGTAGTTGTTGAACTTCTCTGTTCGGTACTTCGTTCAACACTTGCTATTGAGTTTAGAAAACGATGAGATTAGATAGGAAAATGGTTTTTATATAAAATAGAGTCTAGGCTTGGTTTGATTAGGATCTAGTCATTAGACTTTTCCAACAATCCCAAGACTAGACAAGTCTACTCACAAGAGTTCATTGTAGACACTTGACCAAATATAAATTGCATGAATTGTAAAGACAAGAATGTAAATGACAGGAATTGTAAAATTGCGGAAAAGTGAAGTGCAGAAATGTAAAGAACAATAAAATAAATTGCAAGGAATTGTAAGTGCAGAAATTTTATAAATGTTTGATCTTAGAACAAGATAGAGTTACAATCTCACTATAGTAACTTTACATTCATTCCAAGATGATAAACAAGTCTGATTAGAGCCCTATTTATAGCCTAAAGCCTTAGACAAAGCATTAACCACGAATTACACAGCAATTATTGGCAAAAACCAAGAGTTTTCAATCATTATTTCTGACTGCATAACACGCACGACCGTGCCATATGGGCGCACAGTCGTGCCAAGTTCCAAAATGTAAAACTCTGAAGAGCACAACAGGCGCATGCACGACCGTGCGTCAGGATGGCACGGCCGTGCGTAGTCCTACTGCCTAGAATGGCATGGTCTGCTCAGAATCAGCGCACGATCAGTGTAAATGATGGCACGACCGTGTCATCTCACTTTTTCTTCGAAACTTAACTTTTCTTGTGTTGGATATTTGGTTGTTGGCTTCATGTTTGCTAAAATCAAATAGACAAGCAATTTGTGCTTCAGAAGCTGAAATGTGCCTTCAGAAGCTAAAAACAGAATTTCAGAAGCTGGAAATGTTCATCAGAAGCTGAATTGGTTCATCAGAAGCTGAACTGGTTCTTCAGAAGCTGACCGTACACATCAGAAGCTGAAATGGTCTTCAGAAGCTGGAACAGTACTTCAGATGCACTGTTCAGACGCTGACTTTCGTTGACCTTCAGACGCACTGTTCAGACGCTGACTTTCGTTGACCTTCAGACGCACTGTTCAGACGCTGACTTTTGTTGACCTTCAGAAGCTGGTTTCTGCGTTCAGAATTTGTGTCTTCAAGCTGTTAATTCTCTCACATAATCTTTTGAAGATTTAATTGAAGATTTATCCAAGTTGTGTTTCTAGAAGAAAGAATAATTGCGCAAGATATGTTCTGAAGATTTGATTCAATTATTTGTGAATATATTTTCAAGGAAATCTTTGGAAATATATTTCTGAATAATATGTGAGCTTCTATTTGCTTCTAAAGAATTCTGGGATTATATTTTTGAAGATTAGGATCAAGAATTATGTTGCTGCTGAAGATTATAAATAGAAGGCGTTGCTATTGAAGAAATTAATTCAAAACAGAAGAAAGAGTCATACTTAGAGTTTTGAGTTTGTAAGCTTAGTGCTTTGATTTGTACACCACTCAAGTGTTTAGAGTTGGTTGTTTTTATTGAGTTGTAATCACTTAAAGCTTTTAAGCAAAAGTGACGTACTGAGTTTTTAGGAGAGTGTCTCCATCTTTGTTTTGTTTAGAGTCTGATAATCACTGGGGCAGTGATTGACTGAGGGAAGTAAGAGGGGTCTTATATCTAGGAGTTCCTAGGTAGAAATACCACGAGTAGTGATTAAGTGAGAAGGGGCTGTGAAACATGGGCTGTTGTCATAGGGGCTGTAAAACAGGGGCTGTGTCATAGGACTTCGAATTGATACTATTTTAGTGGATTTCCTTCCTGGCTTAGTAGCCTCCAGATGTAGGTGAAGTTTGCACCGAACTGGGTTAACAAATCATCTGTGTTCTTTACTTTCTGTCCTTTATATTACTGCTTCTGAACTGCTATTTTCATACTCTGTTTTACGGTTCAGAACCAGTCCTGCCAGGAATTTCATCTTGCCCGACTTTATGTGATTTTGCTCCAACATGCTTGTTGTCATACCCCATTTTTGACCCAATTTCGACTCATTTTTAACATCTCTTAAAGCAGGAAATTTTTGCCATTTCTGACGAAATTTCGGCAGAGAGCTATTTTAAAATAACTCATTTTTTGGTTCCGAAGGCGACATTTTTAATCTGTGTTTTTGTCTTGTTTTTTCACTTTTCATTTATTTTATTTTTATTATTATTATTATTCATTTTTCATATTTTATCTTTACTTTTTATTTTTTATTTTCATCTTTATTTTTGTTATTTTTATTTTTCATTATTTTCGTTTTTTTTGTGTTGTTATTCTCTTTAACTGTTTTTATTTTTTACTGTAGTGTCATTTTAGCCCCTCCATTTTGGTCCCTGTCAAACAGAAATGACCCCAAGGGCATTTTTGTCCAAAATTTTCGCAAAACCCTAATTCTGACCCTTATAAATAGTGCATTTAATGCACTGTTCACAGTCAGAATCAGTCAAGGGAAAATCACAGAGAAATCAGAGAATATTCAATCAACAGCCACCATCACAACAAAGAAACCTAATTTCTTTTTCCTTCTTTTACTCACAAACAAAACCAAATCAACCTCCACACCAAAATCAATTCGGCCACCACCATATAACAGCATAAACACGCGGCCAACCAACAACCATAACCAACACAAAGCCAAACCAACAACCATAACCAACACAAAACCGAACCGAACCCAAAAACACAAGAATCCGAATCCAAAACCAAAACCAAGGTATTTCATTTTTTTTTAAAAAAAAACTAGATCTAGGATTTGCATAAAGGATTTTGAAAAAAAAACAAGTTTAGATTCGTAAAGAGGGTAAAAAAAGGATTCTCAAAAACGGCATTTTTTTTTTGAATCGGCGGAGTTTTGAACTCCGGCGCGGTGGCGCCGCCATCTTGGCCGGCCGGCCACCACGCCGGAAATCTTCTCTGGCCGCCAGAATTTTAGAGAGAGGGGAGATAAGAGAGAGGATTTTTGTGAAAAAATGATTTTTTTTTTGGACAAAAAGGCTATTTATAGCCTGTTTTCCGGATCGAATCTAGAGCGTTGATCAATCAACGGTCCAGATTCAATCTGGAAAGCCCACCACCCATCCTCCTTAGGCCCGTTTTCCTCTTTCTGTTGTTACCTGCACCTCCCATTCTACTCCTGCATCCCCCTTTCTTTTATTTTAGTTTCTTTGTTTTATTTTTTTTATTGCATTTTTTTATTTTATTTTATTTTATTTTCTTCTAGCACTTTTATTACTTATTTGCTTTTATTATCTTATGTCATTTTACTTTGTTTTATTTATTTATTTATTTTGCTTTCTTTATTATTTTTTGTCATTTTTCTTTATAGCTTAGGTTTATTTTAATGCATTTTTTTTAGTATAGTTTATTTTCATTATTTATTTTTGCACTTTTATTTAATGTCCAGCATACCATGCATTTTTTTATTTTATTTATTTTATGCAACATATTTATTTAATGCCTTGCATATCATGCATTTCTATTTTTTATTTTTTTTATTTCAATGCAACATATTTATTTTATGTCCAACATTTCATGCATTTGTATTTTCTTTTTTATTCTTTGCAACATGTTTATTTAATGCAAAAATCATCTCATGCATTTTTTATTCTATTTATTTTTATTTATTTTTAGGCATTCATATTTATTTTATTTTATTTTATTTTATTTTATTTTATGGCTTGTATTTTTATTTTATTATTGATACTTAGAATGTATTTAGGGACAATGTAAATATAAATGAGAATATTGCACTAACACACACACTTTTATTTATTCCGTTTTATGTCAAAAAAATGATAAAACACAAAAATAACGAACGTATCTGAGGAAAATGACTCTCATTTTGATCCAACGTCATTTTGAGAGATCCGACGCGCTTTAGATTATCTCAGCACACTTAGGTTTATTGGACTTTAGGAATTAATCAAAATTTTCACAAAAACATTCAAATAATCAAAAATAAAAAACATTTCAAATAATAAAAAATCCCAAAAATCAACCTTGGATTTCAAACCAAGTGATTTTTTTTTTAAATCAAATTTTAATCAATTTTAATTATCTAAACTTTTCCTTCAATTAAAATCATCCAAACTCACATTTTTATTCTTCTATGCCTTTTCGACCTCTTATCCTTCTCAAAAACATTTTCAAAACGTTAAAATCAATCAAAACAAATTACTCGGCTTTTTACCCCAAACTATGTGATTTTGATCCCGCTCGGGTACATAGGTAAAAGACTTTGTCTTTCCAAATCAACAAAAATGACAAAAACATCTTTCTCTTTTTCAATTCATCACTTTAATCTTTTTACATTTAGGCATTTATTTACAATTTAGCATAAAGAAAAATAAAAACAAGAGGTTCCTATAGAGTACTATAGACGTTTAGGGTGCTAATATCTTTCCTTTGCGTAACCAACCCCCGGACCTTTGATCTCTAAAAAATATGGTTTTTTCGAACTTTCCCCCCTTTCCTCGGAAAAAATAAAAGCTCGGTGGTGAACTTAAAATTGCGAGTCAATGCTAATTAATAGCTTGATATCCAAAAATCACTGCGACAATTGTTCATCATTATTATTGCCTAGAAAAGAAAAACAAAGGCACTGAAGTAAGATAGCTCAAGAAAATAAGGAAAAACAACTAAACTTGCATGAAAAGAAACCCTAAAAGAACTATAAATTATGACTTATCAAACTCCCTCAAGCTTGAATCTTTGCTTGTCCTCAAGCAAAAGACAAAGTATTTTAGCACCACAAATCAAAGTAAATTTTTTTTTTTTTTTTGCAGATTTTTGTTCTTTTTAAAAGTCTTTGTTCTTTTTAAAGGCTTTATTCTTGAAGTGCTTATTATTTCTACCCCTAATACCCAATTTAGATTTTTCAACCCTACAACAAGCTTCAAGTGAGTATGTGTGTGGAGTCCAGCTTTTTATTGTTCCTGTGCAACGAGGTATTATGAGGAAAACAAGTTCTAATCCTAAAAGTAAACAAATCGACAAACTTTCACTTCCATTTCATACAAACTAGGTGGGAATTTTTCTAGGTGCTTTAGTTACCATGGTGTTTATTTGATTTTTGTGGGGAACTGCAGAGGCACTTTTTTCATTTGAAGATCAAACATATCATTCCCAGGAAGTTAGTGATGGTGAGTCATACCAACCTAAGTCAATGCCTCTTATTTTTAATGCTCTCTGACCCCTTTTTATTTATTTACCCCTTATTTTGACCTTTTTATTCCCCCATACTAGCTTACACTACTTTTTGTTTGAAATATTTGAGGACAAATTTACTGTTAAACATATACATCGTTCCTTGAAATACCACCTCGCATACTTACTCAAAGTCTGCAACTTTGTGCTTTTTTCTCAAAGAGAAATTCACAATGAAACAAGTATGGGTTTAGTGGATGATTTTGAATCAAAAAGGGTTTATTTTACAAACACAACAAGAATTTTAGCCTTTCTAAAATGAAATTTTTTTATATACACTAAGACTTTGTTGCTTACATGCCCTTCCCTTAACAAGACAAACAATTTATTCAAAGAAAGGGGAATTGAAAAACACTAAAAACAAAACTAATTAAATATTAAAACTAACTGATTTATTTACTACCTCCCCCCCCCCCCCCCCCCCATGCTGGAAACAAGCATTGTCCTCAATGATTCAAAATTAAAGAAAACATAAGGGAAAAGGGTAGGAAAGCTCACATTGATTAAATCTGAAATTGTATTCTTCTTGTGGCTTCCCTTTTATTAATCTGCAAAACACAAGGAAAAAGAAAATGATTGTAAAGTGTGTGTTTCTTGTCCTTTCTTTCTTTGAGCCATAGAAGCTGATGCTCAAGCAAGTAAAATTATATGGTTGCCAATGGCTTCCAACAGGCGAGACTCCCGAAATTTTATTTGCTTGAGCATTTTTCTTAGTTGGCCCTTGAAAGTTATTGCCAAAATTGATCAAATTAGGGTTGGTGTTTGTCATTGGGTTCTATTTGTTTGGATAGGTTTTTGTGGAGTTTTTGTTATTTTAGGGTTTGGGTTAGGGTTTGGTGAATTTTAAGGTTGATGGATGATTTTTGGACCTTTGATGTTTGGGATGCCTTGAGGATGATGAGAATTTGTAGAATTGTGTTGCAATTGGTTTATTTTCATGAATTTTTGATGGGTTTTGGGAGGTTGGGAGTTTTAGGTTTGAGGAGATGAAGCTCTGATGTTTAGAATGGGAGAAAACCTATAATTTCAGTTTTATAATGGCTGGGAGTGCGCACGGTCGTGCGCCATGATGGCAAGGTCGTGCGTGTTGGTTCTATTTTGGGATGGAATTATGTGCTGGTGGGGCGCACGGTCATGCGCTATGATGGCACGACCGTGCGTGTTATGCATGTAATTTTCTCAACTTTTCGCAATTTCTTTAGATCAGAATTTTCCATACTCTAACCATATCTCTTTCAAACATCTTCAAATCTTTATTTTTACCTGCATGAAACAAAACTAACAAATCATAAAACCGTGGGTTGCCTCCGACGCTTTTTTAACGACACTAGCTTGACGATAAAGTAAATCATTAATCTGGGTCCCTTAGACCATTGCATATACCTTGTGTTCATTTTGAAGGTGAGAAAAACACACAAGAGGGGGGGGGGGGGGGTTGAATTGTGTGGGCTGTTTTAAAATTCTTTTTCTTTCTCAAATCTTTAGTTAAGTTCAGAATTGGGTTCTGAAACTTTTTCAGAGGTTTATACAGCAGATTAAATAGAGAAGAGAAAGGGAAAGAGAGACACATAATATTTTTATACTAGTTCCTTCCACAAGTTGGAAGTAGTCTAGTCCCCCTGTCACTTACAGGAGATTTAACTATAATCAAACTGATTACAATTGCTCAAAACACAAAGTTAAGAGACTTCAATGCTCAAACACCTAGTAAGAGACTTCTAATGCTCAAGACACTAAGTCAAGAGACTTCCAATGCTTAGAACACAAAGTAATGAGACTTCCCTGCTCAAAGCACAAAGCTAAGAGACTTCTAATTGCTCAGAACACAAAGTAATGAGACTACAAGATGCTCAACACGCAGACTGAGACTTTGTTTCAAACTGGTTTACAAAGAACGAAGTTTGAGTTGAACACTTGATCAAATATCAGAGGTGTTCACTTAATACAACTCAGGTATAAGACTCTAACCTTAAGAAATTCTAAGATGTAAACTTTGTAAGAATTTCTAAGAGTTTTGAACAGACACGTATTTTTGACAGCAAAACAGAGCACAGTTCAGTTCTTTTTGTTTCAAGAGTCTTAGCAATTTTCTTCTTCAAATCTTCACCCTTTTATAGAGCAAAAGATAGCTGTTGAGAATTGCCAGAAATCCAGCAAAGAGCCGTTGCAAATTGGAAGCTAGGTAGTTGAAAATGTGTGCTGAACTGGGCAGAAAACAGAGCACGCATTTTTCAATTCTTTCCTTAAAAGCTGGGGAATGTTTTGGCCAAGGAGACAACTATTCCATTGGAGTTGTTCTGACATTGCAGGCATTAAATGCAGACAGTGACAATTGCTTTTCCTTCCACGTCAGACTTCAGAAGCTTCTTCAGACACTGTTCATCAGAAACAGGTCTTCAGACTCACCCTTCAGAAGCACTGTTCATCAGACGCTCCCTTCAGACGTTGACTTTTGTTGACCTTCAGACTCAGCCTTCAGACGTTGACTTCTGTTGACCTTCAGACTCAGCCTTCAGACGTTGACCAACGTTGACCTTCAGACTCAGCCTTCAGAAGCACCCTTCAGACGCAGTCTTCAGACTCAGTCTTCAGAAGCTGCTTCAGACCCAGTTTTGCTTCAGACTTGCAACAAAGGCTTCTATGCTTTCCTTCTTGCTCTTAGCTTGTTCTTCCAAAACCAATATTAATTACCAATCATTAAGAACATGGTTCTTCACACTTAGAACAAAGCATTAGCAATTCCAATTTTCTTTTTAACACTTTGTTATCATCAAAACCCAAAAGAGAGTTGTTCATGCATTTTGTTCCAACAATCTCCCCCTTTTTGATGATGAGAAACATAAGTATTAATAGAAAATTGTTGTTAATTTAATTAACAAGTTGACTACAGGGTGTGAGGTTTGCAAGCTCCCTGAGTCTGATCCAGGTTAATTAAATTCAGTTTAAATCAAAAATGTGAGAATTTCAGAATTGTTGTTAACTTTAATTAACAAGCTGACTTCAGGATGAGGTTTGCAAGCTCCCCCTTAGTCTGATAATCCTCAAGGTGAGGTTTGCAAGTTCCCCTTGATTCTTATCCAAGTTAATTAACTTTAACTTAAAACAATAATGTGAAATTATCACTCAGAATTGTAAATAACATGCTGACTTCAGGTTGTGAGGTTTGTAAGCTCTCCCCCTAAGTCTGATAATCCACAGGATGAGTTTTGTAAGCTCCCTAAGTCTTATCCAAGTTATTTAAATTCATTTTAACTCACTAAGAGTAATTTATCTCATAGAAAATTAATTCAGAGGCAAACATATATAAAGTTGTTCTCATAAGTGAAATTCAATCAGAATTTAACTTATGTTCTGAGCTCAGGAGTTGATACCTTTTACTCCTTCTCATAAGTTAATTAACTGACATAATTTCACTTATATTCTGAGCTCAGGAGCCTTAATACTTGTTTACATTTTCTCCCTCTTTTGTCATCAACAAAAAGAAAATTTTCAGAATTTTTAAGAAAGTTTGAAAACATGTGAGATTAAAAATGCAATCATATAGGTAATCAAGCAGCAAGGATAAGCATCAGAGCAAGCTTGATCATACATGAAGTATATAACATTGAATTTGAAAATCAGAGAATGCTTGTTCAGAACATAAAAGATTGTTCAGAGCATTCTGATCAGACATAATCAGTTCAGAATTGTTCAGTCACTGAACTGGTTTTAGAAAACTGAAAACAGATCATTTTGTTCAGAGCATTTGTTCAGTACATTCTATTTAGTATCACTGAACTATTTTAGACAAAATTGTTCAGATCATATACCAACTGAAGTTTTTTAGCACAACTGAACTCTTTTTCAGAAAAAAACTGAAAATCAGAGCATTGAGCTCAGTGCTTCTGAACTTTTCCAGACATAACTGTTCAGAGTTTTTTAAATAAGGTTTGAAAAGCTGAACATGTCTGATACCAAAGAGAGACTTTCAGACAGAACTGTTCAGAGTCTTTTTAAATATGTTTTGAAAAACTGAACATGTCTGATATCAATTTGAGCATTTATGATGAAGAAATGTGTCTGTGTTTTTGTTAAAACATTTCAGAATTGATACCAAAAACAGAAGAAAACACATTTGCATATTGATGACTTTGGGAGGGACAAAGTATAACTTTCAAAGCTTTAATTCATCGTTGCCCAAAGTTATATCTTAACAGATTCTGACCAAAGGTTAGATAACTATGCAGATTCAGAAGTCAGAAATCCAGGTTCTGAAACTCAGACTCTGAAGTTTTTCAGAAACTTAACTTTCTTCAGACTCTCAGAATGAGTGACTGATAAGCCTTAGCTTCTGATGAACCTTAGAGTCTCAGTTTCTATTCAGATTCAAGCATATTTTTCAAGAGATGAAGTGCATGTTCAGATTCTTTTTAATAAAGTTAAATCTGTCTTCTGTGAGGGGTTTTGTAAATATGTCAGCCCATTGATGATCAGTATCAATGAATTGAATATCCAAAACTCCCTTCTGAACATAATCTCTTATAAAATGATGTTTAATTTCTATATTCTTGGCTCTAGAATGCAGAATTGGATTTTTAGACAAACATATTGCAGCAGTATTATCATAGTAAATAGGAATGCTATCTGCATGAATCTGATAGTCTTCCAACTGATGTTTCATCCAGAGCAGTTGTGTGCTACAACTTGCAGCTGAGAAGTATTCTGCTTCTGCTGTTGACAAAGCAATATTTGCTTGTCTTTTGCTGGCCCAGGATATCAGATTCTCACCGAGAAACTGACAGTTTCCACTAGTGGATTTTCTTTCAATCCTGTCCCCAGCATAATCAGCATCACAGAATCCAACTAGCTTATAATCCAAGGATTTCTTATACAGAAGTCCCAGATTGGTTGTTCCTTTCAGATACCTAGAGATTCTCTTGAGAACAGTCATATGAGATTCTCTAAGATCTGACTGGAATCTAGCACACAGACATACACTAAACAAAATATCTGGCCTAGAAGCAGTTAAGTATAACAGAGAACCTATCATACCTCTGTAGAGTTTCTAATCTACTTTTGAGCCATTGTCCTCTTTGCTTAAGGTGCAGGTTGGATGCATTGGTGTTGTCGTCAGTTTGCAATCATCAAGCTGGAACTTCTTCAGAAGCTCCTTTGTGTATTTGGACTGATGAACATACACACCATCTTTGCATTGGTTGATTTGAATTCCAAGAAAGAATTTCAATTCTCCCATCATGCTCATTTCAAATTCATCCTGCATTAACTTGGAAAATTCTTTGCAAAGAGAAGCATTAGTAGAACCAAATATGATATCATCAACATATATTTGCACAATTAAGATGTCTTTCTTAAGAGTTTTTCTAAAGAGTGTATTGTCAACTTGACCTCTTACAAAATCATTTTTAATTAAGAAATTATTTAGTCTTTCATACCAAGCTCTAGGAGCTAGTTTCAGACCATATAGAGATTTCTTAAGTTTAAAAACAAAATCTGGATGTTTTATATCTTCAAAACCAGGAGGTTGTTTAACATAAACTTCTTCAGAAATAACTCCATTTAAAAAAGCACTCTTAACATCCATTTGATATAAGATGATATCATGATTAACAGCATAGGAAAGAAGTAACATGATTGCTTCCAGTCTTGCAACTGGAGCAAATGTCTCAGTGTAGTTTATTCCTTCCTGCTGACTGTAGCCTTGAGCAACCAGTCTTGCCTTGTTTCTGATCACTTCTCCTTGTTCATTAAGCTTGTTTCTGAATACCCATTTTGTTCCAATAATGTTCTTATGATCAGGTTTTGCAACTAGATCCCACACATCATTCCTTTGAAACTGGTTCAGTTCTTCCTGCATAGCTACAATCCATCCATCATCTGCAAGTGCTTCATCAGCTGTTATGGGTTCAATCATTGATAACAGTCCAATCATAGACTCATTCTGACAGAATGCTGATCTTGTTTTCCTTGGACTGTTCTTGTTCCCAATAATCAGCTCCTCAGGATGTGAAGACTTGTATTTGAATGAAGTTCTGGGTGGATTAGCTTCTGAAGAATCACCAGGGACTTGTTCTGAACCATGCTGATCTTGATTATCTTTAGGAGGAGTGTCAGCATCTGAGAGTTTCTCAGTTTCCTCAGAATTTCCAGCTTCTGAACTTTCTTCAAACTCTGAACTCTGTTCAGGTTTTGAAGGTTCTTCTGAGAGTCTGATATCTGCAAAACTCTCAACCAGCTCTGGTATTTCATTACCAGGCTTCTTATCATCAAATCTTATGTGTATTGATTCTTCAACAACATGTGCTTCAAAATTATACACCCTGTATGCTTTGGATCTCTCTAAGTATCCTAAAAAGATACCCTTTTGAACCTTAGCATCAAATTTCTTTAGGTAGATCTTATTGTTCAGAATGTAACAAATGCTTGGTTTTCTTCCTTTAAAAAGTTCATATGTTGTTTTATTCAGAATAGGTCTGATATAGATCCTGTTCTGAATATAACATGTTGTGTTAACAGCTTCTGCCCAAAAGTACTTTGCAATTTTGGATTCATGGATCATGGTTCTGGCCATTTCTTGCAAAGATCTGCTCTTTCTCTCTACAACTCCATTTTGTTGTGGAGTTCTAGGAGATGAGAACTCATGGAGAATTCCATGATCTTCACAAAAAATTTCAAAAGGTTCATTTTCAAATTCCCCACCATGATCACTTCTGACTTTTAAAATTTTCAAGTCAGTTTCATTCTGTACTTGTTTGCAGAATTTATTAAACACATCATATGTTTCATTTTTAGTTCTAAGGAATTTAACCCAAGTCCACCTACTATAATCATCAACAATTACAAGCCCATACTTCTTCCCATTGATTGAAGCTGTTCCAACAGGACCAAACAAATCAATGTGAAGCAGTTCTAAAGGTTTTGAGGTGGAAACAATGTTTTTGGATTTAAAAGATGTTTTAGAAAATTTTCCTGTTTGGCATGCTCCACACAGAGCATATGAGTGATAGTTAATGTTTGGTAGGCCTCTGACCAGTTGCAACTTGCTAAGCTTAGAGATGAGTCTCCAGTTAGCATGTCCCAACCTTTTGCACCATACCCATTTCTCATCACTCACAGACAGAAGGCAAACTACCTTCTGCTGAACCAGTTCTGAAAAATTGATTTTATAAACATTGTTTTTCCTATTTCCTTAGAACACAACAGATTTATCTTTGTTGTTGATTACAGTACATGTGTTCCTATTAAACATGACTTCATAATTACTGTCACATAATTGACTTATGTTAAGTAAATTATGTCTAAGTCCATCTACCAGCTAAACATCATCAATGAACAGGGAAGAATTACCTATCTTACCAGTACCAATGATCCTTCCTTTCTGATTTTCTCCAAACCCCACAGTTCCTCCCCCTTTCATGCTCAGGGTTTGGAACATAGACTTGTCTCCTGTCATATGACGCGAGCATCCACTGTCCAGGTACCAAGACCTTTCCTTTTCTTTGGATGACAAGCATATCTGCAACAGAAATTATCTCAGACTTAGGTACCCAGATTATCATAGGCCTTTTATGGTTAGTCCTGAAAGGTTTAATCTTTTGTTGCATCTTATGTCTGGAGTTATAATACTCAGACTTGTTCAGATACTTTGGATATGAATCCTTAAATCTTGAATAAGTCTGGGTTTTAGAACCTGAGTTCCTCAGAACCTGAGTTCTCAATGGTTTTGACTCAGATTCTTCAGAACCTGAGACTTGAAAGTCTTTGGTTCTGAGTTGTTTAGAGTCTGAACCATTGAACACTTTGGTTTTGATTTCTTCAGAACTCTAGTTTTGTTAACTCCTGACACAAGGCAAACTTCAGTTTAACCTTTCTTAAAACAATCAGATACGGATGACAGTTTGACTTTCTTTTGCTTGCTTTGCCTAACATTCTGAGATTGAAAATGTTTTGTATAGACTGGTTTAGTAGTTTTTGAATTTTTCATGAACCCAGTCTTAGTAAATTTTGAGTTTGAATTCTTCAGACTCTGAGACTTACTAGTTTCAGGTTCTGAATTCTTCAGACTCTGAACATTTTCAGGTTTAGAGTTTGATTTTCTCATACTCTTAGGCTTATGACCTTTTGGTTTAGACTTTGGCAAGGATTTAACATCTGGCATCATCTTTTTCTTTGGCTTAGAAACTTTAGAGTCTGAGCAGTTCAGAACTTCAGACTCTGCAGTCTCAGTTTCTGCTAAACTCAGTTTCTCAGAACTGTCAGAAGCAGGCACAAAGCACACCTCAGTGCCTTTCAAAATATTTTCAGAACAAGGTGATATTTTTGATTCATTTGAAAGATTGAATGAATCATTTTTAAAACCAATGCCTTCACCTTGGTTTCTGTAAATGCTATAAATCATAGAAGCAACCTTACTTCTATTGATTCCAGTTAAAATAAAGTCATGAAGAGCAATTTCATGTTCATTTGGAATTTCTTCAGGTTTCTTATGAGCCCCATCTCTGAGTTCTCTAACTTCTTTATCAAACTCAATGATTTGATTCTGAAGTTTGAGATTTTCCTCATTCAGCAAGTTATGTTTATTTTTCAAAGATTTTAATTCACCTAACTTGCTTTTGAGGTGGCTCATAAGATCTTTAACTATTTCAATCAGTTCAGATCTTGTAAGTTCAGAGTATACCTCATCTTCATCATCAGAGTCTGAACATGATTCAGCATCAGAGAAAGCTGTTGCCATTAAAGCCAGGTTTGCTTCCTCTTCATCATCAGACTCAGAATCATTGTCAAGATCATCCCATGTTGCCATAAGACTCCTCTTGAGTTTGTTTCTGAAGTTGCTTTTAGAACTGGTCTTCTTTGACTTTTCCTTTGGCTTGTCCTTCTGAAGTTCAGGACAGTCAGCAATAAAATGACCAGGTTTCTTGCAATTGTAGCAGTCCTTCTGATTTTCCCTCTTTGAACCAGATTCTTTAAAGTTGCTGCTTCTGTTAGAGAATTTCTTCTTTCTATTCATTAAGTACTGAATTCTTTTGGAAAGCATTGCAAGCTCTTCAGCATCTGAATCTTCTTCAGAATTTCCCTCAGGAAATTCTTCTTCAGATTCAATAGCTTTTAGTGCTTTAACAGACTGTCTTTTGGATTTCAGTGCTATTGATTTAGGCTCTCTAACAGAATCATCTTCATTAAGTCCCAGTTCATGCACTTTGATGGAGCATATAAGATCTTCAATACTTAAAGTATTTAGATCTTTAGCTTCCTCAATAGCAGTTACTTTGGGTCTCCATTTAGATGGCAAACTTCTTAGAATTTTGTTCACATGGTCAGCGGTGGTATAACTCTTCTTCAGAATTTGAAGTCCAGAAACCAGAGTCTGAAATCTTGAGAACATTGTCTCAATATTTTCATCCTCTTTCATTCTGAACAGTTCATATTGCTGAACAAGAATATTAGCCTTTGCTTCTCTAACTTTTTTGTTACCTTCATAGTTAGAGCAGAGGGATTTGAAGATGGCTTTGGCTGTAGATTTATCACTCAGCTTCTGGTACTCAGTGTGTGGTAGAGAATCCACAATGATACCTCTGACATTGTGGTGTTTTCTATAAATCTTCCTCTCAGCATCACTTAAGCCTCTTCTGTTGACAGCTACACCTTCTTCATCCACTGGAATAGAGATTCCATCTTCTATTATATCCCTTAATGAATCATCAATACCAATGATGTGGTTGTACATCTTACTCTTCCACCATGAGAACTTTTCTGGATCACCAGTAAACATTGGGGGTTTATTGTGTGATCTAGATTTTCTTTCCTCTGTACCATAGTCATATGATACAGAAGTACCAGTACCTCTTTGATTTCGGGAGTGGGTGGAGGTGAACTATCTGATGACATGTTTTTCTCAGGATCTCACTGACTCACTGTTAAGTGATTTAATATCAGACTCGAAGCTCTGATACCAACTGAAGGTGAGAAAAACACACAAGAAGGGGGGGGGGGGGGGTTGAATTGTGTGGGTTGTTTTAAAATTCTTTTTCTTTCTCAAATCTTTGGTTAAGTTCAGAATTGGGTTCTGAAACTTTTTCAGAGGTTTATGCAGCGGATTAAATAGAGAAGAGAAAGGGAAAGAGACACACACAATATTTTTATACTAGTTCCTTCCACAAGTTGGAAGTAGTCTAGTCCCCCTGTCACTTACATGAGATTTAACTATAATCAAACTGATTACAATTGCTCAAAACACAAAGTTAAGAGACTTCAATGCTCAAACACCTAGTAAGAGACTTCTAATGCTCAAGACACTAAGTTAAGAGACTTCCAATGCTCAGAACACAAAGTAATGACACTTCCCTGCTCAAAGAACAAAGCTAAGAGACTTCTAATTGCTCAGAACACAAAGTAATGAGACTACAAGATGCTCAGCACGCAGACTGAGACTTTGTTTCAAACTGGTTTACAAAGAAAGAAGTTTGAGTTGAACACTTGATCAAATATCAGAGGTGTTCACTTAATACAACTCAGGTATAAGACTCTAACCTTAAGAAATTCTAAGATGTAAACTTTGTAAGAATTTCTAAGAGTTTTGAATAGACACGTATTTTTGACAGCAAAACAGAGCACAGTTCAGTTCTTTTTGTTTCAAGAGTCTTGTCGCGTCGAATTTCGGAGATCAAGCTATTGACAGGCTTTGACTCACTGATTTTGTTTCACGGCTGAACTTTTAATTTTTCAAAAGAAAAGTGGAAAAAAGTTCTAAATTACCACATTTGAAAGATTTTGGGTTCGGGAATCGATTATGTGAGGGGAAGGTATTAGCACCCCTCACATCCATTGTACTCAACGGGAACCGTTAGTTGGTTTAGCTTTTAATTGTGTTAGTGTGTTTGCCAAATGTTTTGTAAAGAAATAAATAAATAAAAGAAGAAATACAAAGAGAAAAGATAAAGACTAAAAATGAGTTTTTTATTAATGTGCTTGACAAGAGTTCGATCTTGCTCCTACGTATCTCCCGGTGCGATGGAGAATTCAAAGCTACGTAGTTCTTTGTAGCAAATGTTTGTGTGTTGGTTGTTTTTATTTATGAAAATGATTTGGTCGTGCTTGGGCGAAAAGTTTGCTTTTTAAATGCAAAAAACATGGTCTACTATCATTGTGATGATAGCTTAATGAAGACCGATAAAAAGTTTTACCTACTACCGTTATGAGGGTAGCTTAATGAAGGTAAAAGGGAACGGACTCGCACTTGGGCGATGGTATCCGTTTGAAAACGTGCATGGACGTGAAAAGGTTTAATTTGGTGAGTTAAGATTGATTTTAAACGGAGGACGAATAAACAAAAGCGAAGTGTTTACCTCGTTTCCGAATATTCGGGGAAGCGTTGGGTGTCTACCCAAGTTTTCCTTTTTAACTCACAAAAAGAAAAATTGTTTTTTATGTTTTGGTATATTGAAAATGGAATGATAATTTAATAAAAAAAATATGGAACCAAGATTGAAAGTAACACAATTTGTTGAAACTTAAGAACAAGTTTGATTGAAAAAATGAACAAGTGTGGTTCAAGGGTATTGTTGAAAAATGAACAAGTGTTGTTCAAATTTGAAAAATGCACAAGTTTGGTTGAAAATCATGAACAAATTTGTTGTTCAAGTTTGTGATTGAAAAATATGAACAAGTGTTGTTCAAGTTTAAAGATGAACAAGTGTTGTTCAAGTTTGTGATTTGAAAAATGAACAAGTTGTTCAAGTTTAAGATTGAAAGCAAATGAACAAGTGTTGTTCAAGTTTGTGATTGAAAAATGAACAAGTGTTGTTCAAGTTTAAAGATGAACAAGTATTGTTCAAGTTTGTGATTGAAACTCAATGAACAAAGTTTGTTTGTTCAAGTTTATGATCAAACTTGTTGTTCAAGTTATTGTTGGAACTTATGAAGTTTCAAAGAAAAGCCAAAATATTTTGTTGAAACTTAAGAAGTTCCAAGTAAAAGCCAAAAACACTTGGTTGAAACTTAAGAAGTTCCAAGTTTGGTTGAAAATCATGAACAAATTTGTTGTTCAAGTTTGTGATTGAAAAAAGAACAAAGTTTGTTCAAGTTAAAGATTGAAAAATGAACAAACTTGTTGTTCAAGTTAGTTGTTTAAACTTGTGAACTCCCAACTATATACAAAAACTCTTGTTATGTTTTGAAGAAAAATGAGTTTTAATCCTCTCAAAAAAGGTTCAAGAAAGAAAAGACAAGTTCTGAGTCCTTAAAATGCCCAGAAAACTGCTTCTGAAACCTTAAAAATGCCCAGAAAAAATGCTTCAGAAGCTGAATTTCAGGTTCTGAGTGAACAGTGCATCTGAAGTACTGTTCAGACATTGAAATTTGTTGACTCTCAGACGCACTGTTCATCAGACGCATTATTCATGGGTTGACTTTTGTTGACCTTCAGAAGCACTGTTCATGGGTTGACTTTTGTTGACCTTCAGACTCTGAACTTCAGAAGCTAAAACAGTGCGTCTGAAGTACTGTTCAGACTCTGAACTTCAGAGTCTGAAGCACTGTTCAGAAGCTGCTTCTGAACTACTGTTCAGAAGCTGCTTCTGAACTATCCATTCAGAAGCTGCTTCTGAACTGATTTTCAGAACTTTAAAGGGTGAAAAACTTTGAATTCAATTAGAAAAAGAGGTAAACCAGTTCTGTTTTGATATTTCTCAAACTTTGGGATTTCTTTGAGGTTTTTAAAGGATGTTTTCAATTCAAAATGATTTAAAAACTATTAAGAATTTAGCAAATTGATACTGAATCAATGAGAACAACAGGACAAATGCAAACAGAATGCAAATGAAATATAAGGAGTTTAAAATGACTTACAAATTTCCAGCCAATGCTTGGGATGCAAGAAACTGAAAGTGGCTTTGAATAATTGAGGTTTTTGCAAAGCTGAATGTTGGGGAATAAGAAACAGCAATAAAAAGGGATGTTTTGCTGCTATTCCTTGCTTTGGGTAAGGTGTTTATGGATGCTTGATGGCTGGTTGGATTGCTGGATTGGTTTTTTGATTGTTTGCAAAGAAAGGAACAGAAAACAGAGCTTCTGATTTTCAGAAGTTGTTGGGAATTTCTGGTTGTTCTTTCTGGTTTTGAATTGTTCTAAATTGCTCTAAAACAAACTGCTGAATTGTCCTAAGATTGTGTGAGAATTCTGGATTGGTTTTCTCAGAAATTGCTCAAAGGATTGTATGAAAACTCTCTCTGATTTGCACAAAACTCATTGTGTTTCTATATGAAAATTTCTGTCTGAATTGTGAAAATTCTAACTGTCTAAAACCAAGATGCATTGTGTTCCTTATATAGGCAAAAATGTCATCATTTGAGATCAATGTAATCATGGCAAATCCCCTAAAACAAGGCTGATTTGTGGGCTATGACCAGGACATTTGGCTAGCATTTAATGCAAAAGAAAGGAGGTGACCTTGCCTTGTGATCATGGTGAAGACTTTGGCCAAATTCAGAATCAATTGGGGCTGATTTTGACAGGATTTGCTGGAAACCATGAAAACAGTGTGTAGCTCGTGCAGAGCTTGGGAGAAACAATGGAAAAGGCAGCTGCATTATGCAGAGGTTGGGAGAAACAATGGGGAAAGGTGATGCACTCAGAAGAAAGAAGAAATGTTGGAACAGGTCAGCTGTTTGAGAAACAGGGCAAGTGGTTTCAGAACCAGGGCAAGTGGTTTTGCAGCTTAAATTGACTGGTTTTGGGTGAAGAAGAAAGGGGAGAAAGCCAGGTGGTTTGCTGGAAATGCAGGGGCAGATTGCAGGAAATTTGGGGAAGAAGAAGTCTGCCCAGGGTCAGCACCACTTGGGTCTGAGGGCTTGTGCCAGGCACGTGCCTGGCTGGCTTGGCTTTCTTCTTTCTCTGAGTCTGAGGAAACGTGCCTGGCACGTGTTCCTCCTTTCTCTTCTTCTTTTCTTTCCTTTTCTTCTTTTGTTTTGCTTTTTTTTTTGAAATAAACAAATATAATAATAATAGTAATAATAATAATAATAATAATAATAATAATAATAATAATAATAATAATAATAATAATAATGATAATAATAATAATGATAATAATAATGATGATAATAATAATAATAATGATAGTAGTGATGATAATAACAATAATAATAAGATAATAATAGTAATAAAATGATAATAATAATAATAATAATAATGGTAATGATAATAATAATAAGGATGATAATATAATAATAATAATAATAATGAAAAAAAGATAATAATAGTAATGATGATAATAATAATAGTAATAGTAATGATAATAATAATAATAATAATAATAATAATAATAATAATAATAATAATAATAATAATAAGATAATAATAGTATTAAAATGATAATAATAGTGGTAAAATGATAATAATAGTAATAATAGTAATGAATAATAATAATGATAATGATAATAATAATAATAATAATGATAATAATAATAATAAATAATAATAATAATAGTGATGATAATAATAATAATAATGAAAAAAAATTAGTAATAATAATAATGATAGAAATAAAAGTAAAAATAAAAGTCCTCCTGCCCCCTCCACCCTCCGCCCCTCGTCCCTCCTCTTCCCACCGCCACTCCCGCTCCATAATCCACTACTGCAAATACACCCTGAGCAAAACACCAAGACACATGAGTCCAACCATGGGGTATGCCAAGTCTTAGCAATTTTCTTCTTCAAATCTTCACCCTTTTATAGAGCAAAAGATAGCTGTTGAGAATTGCCAGAAATCCAGCAAAGAGCCTGTCGCGTCGAATTTCGGATATCAAGCTATTGGGAAGCGTTGAATCACTAATTTTAAATCACGACTGAACTTTTAATTTTTCGGGGATAAAGGAAAAAAGTCGAAATTACCTTGAAAAAGAGATTTTAGGTTCGAGAGTCGATTATGCGAGGGGAAGGTATTAGCACCCCTCACATCCGTTGTACTCACGGGAACCTCTTAGTCGGCTTAGGCTTAAAATGTTTCCAAAGTTTTGCTTGCATGTTTGAATATATAAAAAGGAAAAAAATATGATACGAAGGGAAAAAAGAGATAAAAACAAACGAAAGGGAAAAAAAGAAAGTTTTTATTAACGGGCTTGACAAGATGTCGATCTTGCTCCTACGTATCTCCCGGTAGTCAGAGAATTCAAAGCGTACGTAGTTCTTTGGTAGAAAAAGTTTGTATGTTGGTTCGTTTTAATTAAAAAAAGATTTGACGACGCACAGAGGCGTAAAATGTTTAAATGATAAAGAGACGAACGCACATTAAGGCGATAAACTCGCACAAGGCGTAAATGTTTTAAAGATAAAAAAAGACAGGCGCACATTAAGGCGATAAACTCGCACAAGACGTAAAAGGTTGAAACGCGCAAAGGCGTGAAAGGTTCGGATTGACCACGAGGGCCAAGAAAAAGTTCAAAATGGTCACGAGGGACCAAAGAAAGGTTAAGCGTGCTAGACGCGCCGAAGGTGGAATGACGATTGCCCGAACGACGAGACATACGTCACGCATTCGTGCAACCGAGGTTTGGGGAGACATACGTCAAGCCATTCCCTTTTCATTCAAGTTTTGTTTCGTTGAAACTCGGAGAAATCTCAAAGAGACAAAACACTATGTTAGAAACTAAAAAGAAAGTGGTAAAAAAGAAATCACGAACAAATTTGTTGTTCGAGTTTATTGAAAATCATGAACATCACTTGTTGCTTAAGTTATTGAAACTTAAGAACAAGTGTTTGTTTAAGTTTGAAAGATGAACAAAAATCATAAAACATACATAAATTTGGAAAGTGCACAAGTTCGACTCAATTCGAGTTTGGTTTAAAAAGAGTGAGCAAGCTCGGCTCAAGTTCATGTTTTGATTGAAAATCATGAACAATGTTGTTGTTCAAGTTTGGTTTTGGAAAATAGAGAACTTAGCTTATTGCTCAAGCTTGATTTTTGAAAATTCTAGGACATAACTTGTTTTGCAAGTTACCCAAAATTAAATGCACGAACTTGTAAAATTTTCAAAGTTGTGCAATATTCTTGATGTGTTTGAACAAAAATGTATTTTAAACCTCTTTAGGTTCTGAATCAAAGGTTGGAACCCCAAAAATTTGGTATTTGGAAGCCTGATTCATGTTCTGAGTTTCACATACTTCGCAGAGCAACCAGAACTTGGCTCTGCGAAGTCAGGTTCTGATGTGGTCGCACTGCGAACAATACTTTGCTCTGCGAAGTATGCGAAAATTTGAACTCAGAAGCTGTTTCTGAACAGAAGTTCAGAAACTGCTTCTAAGCAAGCTTCATAACCTAAAGGGGGTTAAAAAGCTTTGCAAATTTGGAAGAAAAGGAGTATAACAACTCAGTTTTAATGCTTGGTCACTTTGAGATTCCTTTTGAGTTTCAAAAGGGGTTTTTGTATAAAAATGAAATTAAACAAAACAAAAGATGCAAACAGCAAACAAAAATGAAAGATAAAGTCTATAGGATACTTACAGAACTCCTAGCAATGCTTGTGCAAGAAGTAGGAAGTGGCTTGCTTGATTTATTAGAGGTTATGAACAAACAACTCTAATTGGTTTTGCTTTGGGTATGAACTGTTTTGTTACACTTACAATGCTGCAATGTAATGGTTTGTTGGTGTAAATTTCGTGTGTATTGACTGGTAAAATTGAATGTGTTCTGGTGTTGTGATCCTTATGCCTTGGCATTCCTTTTATAGGCCAAAATGCAAATCTATGCAATGATGAACAAAATCCTAGAACCTAGCTGGTTTGTGGGCTAAATCCAGGCTAAATCACTTTGCATTTAATACTAAAGGATAGAAGTTGCTTTGCCTTGTGCCAAGGGGCAAGACCTTGACTGATTTCAGCCACAAATGCAGCTGATTCTAGAATGCAATGATGAGAAAAACTGAAAAACAGGGCAGCTTGAAATTGTGTGATTCTTGGGATCAATCCTTGCAATCTTGGAAGGTCAAGCAAGGAAAACATGTACTGTCATGTACAGAGAGGTTGGGGGAAGCAAAAAGAGCATGTGGGCTGGTGTGTGGGAGGAGAAATCCAGCTGAAAACAGGGCACACCAAACAGCTTTTTTGCAAGCAAAACCACTTAAGTTTGACTGGTTTTGGTGGAGAAAGAAGGAAGGAAAGGGATCAAGCAGCTGGCTGGCAAGCTCAGGTTGGATGATAGGTCAATTGGGAGGGACAAGAGCTGACCAAGGGCAGCCAATTTGCTTGAGCACATGCTAGGTTGGAAGAAAATCCTTCTTTCCTCAACCTTTAATGTCACACCTTGATTCTTGCTTTGTGCAGTCAATTTGCCACAATTGATGATCATAACAATAATAGATAATAATAACAATAACTAAAATGAAAACAAAAGCAACATAAATCAAAAAATAAAAATTCTGCAGAAATTTCGCAGAGTTCGCAGTGCGAACTCCCCTTTTTTTGAATTTTTGTTTTCTTTAAAATAAAAATAAAAGATAAAAAGTAAATAAATAAATAAAACAATAATGATAATGATGGATGATGCAAATAACAAAGATGGAAATAGAAATGATAATAGTAAAAATAATAAAATGATGAAAAAGGTTAATAATACTAGTAATTAGAAATAATGATAATAAAACATTAATAATAAAAGGATAATAATGATATTATTAAATGAAAAATATAATAACAAAAATATTAATAACAATGATGACAATGATAATATTTAATAAAAATGATAGTAATGCTAATGGTGAAAAGTGAAAATAAAATCCAATAATAAAAATGAAATAATAAAAAGTAATAAATGATGAAATAATAAAATATAAAACAAAGAAAAATATGAGTCAAAAAATGGGGTATGCCAGATGCCCCTATTTAAGTTTCTTCGTCCCGGAGATTGAAAGTGAAATTTTGAAATTGACGGGTCGAAGATACTTAAATATAAAGTACACCATTTTTGACTAAATATTTTTCTCGAATTGAAAATGCTATGAATGTATGCATGCAATGCTGCAAATGTTCGTAATGCAAGTGTGAATGCAAAGACGGCAAAGATGACCTGACTGGGGGAAAAAAGAGACAAAGGGATACCCGGGTTCGTTAAAGAAACGGGATCCGACTCTACTGGGGAACATGGTTCCACTGGGGAAGAGTGTCAGCTGTTCGGGTTAATACCGAACTGCCACTGACGACAAGAAAACAAATTGAATGTGTAACATCCCGCTTAAGACTTTAAAATTTATCAGTATTGAGACGAGGCGTCAGAGATGTTTTAAGCAAAGGGCAATTTGGTAAATTGTCAGTTAATGGATTTATCTATATGGCAAGTGTGATATTCCGTTTAGACGTAATTTTACCGGTGATTGCGGATTAAAATGGAAGCAGTGGCAGAGTTGTAATATTTCTTTTGAAAGAGAGGATTTTATAAGGGGGAAAGTAAGATATTTTCATTATTCATTCTTTCCATTCTCTCTCTTCACATTCTAATTTCATCTCCCTTCTTCCTCTGTTTCACGTTCCTCTCCCTCTCTTCCTCCCAAATCTTCATGATTTTTCCCTCTTCTCCCCTAGCCGAATCCTCCATCCCTCTCTCTAAACCTTGAAGTTTTGCTTCTAAACTAGAAAAGTGGTTTGTAATTGTGCATGTTTGGGTTGCTAAATTCGAGTTTGGCCTGGGGTTGGGATTTTCAGAAAGCTATAAGTTGCTGGTTAAGCTGCACAAGTGTGGTAGATAAGCTGGAATTTGGGATTTGCTTGGAACTTTACAAGGTAACCTTAAATAAGCTATTTTGAGAAATTAAAATTAGTTTAGCACAGTTATGGTTGCTGTGACATGGGGACACGAATTTAATGAATTACAAGAGATGATTAAGTTGTTTGGGAGTGGACAGAAATGATTAAATCATGAATAAGCTGTTTTGGTATGTTTGATGTATACATGAGAATAGGTATAAAATTATGGCACCGATTTTCCATGTTTGGACTGCTGGGTTAATGTTTTAGAGCTGGCAGGAAACTGAATAGAAGCAATAAGCTGTTTTGGGAACTGCAGAAGTGATTAAGAGTATAAGCTGTTTTGACAGAATCACTGTTTGGCTCGTAACTATTGCTGTGTAACCTGGAAGTGAATAATTATTGGATTTTTGGATTCTACATTTAATTCCCTTCAGTTCGGGTATAAATTTCATGTGATTCGGATTAATAACGAGCTCAGAAAACGCATTCGAAGCTTGGAAAATCCTGCTGGAACAGTCTACGGGTTTTGGCGTAGTTTCGCGGAATAAGCTGAATTACGAGTTTAAGTGGGTGGAATGACTCCAAAAAAATTGTATACATGTGCTTGATAGACTTAGTAAGAGTAAGGTTGAAGTTTGGATTGAAAATGGGACTTACAGAAGCCATAAGCTGCAGTTAAGCTGTTTTTGGATAAGTGCTTATGGAGCTTGGCAGGAACCTTGGTTGATGATTAAACTGATTAAAGTGTCCAGAAATGTACTGGTGAGTTCCCTAGGGGTTTTAGCACCCACCTTGTTGAGTTTTGATGATTATGTTGTCTATTGGATAAATTTATAATTAGTGCCCAATTCCTTATGCTTGTCAAATTCCTTAGTTAATCATGTTGTTAGCTACCATTATGTCTTGGAAATTATTCCCTTAAGCTGTTATGAAGTTTGGGAATGTTTAGATTAGCCAAGGAAGCAGAATTTTGAATCCTGCAGATGATGAAATCGGCCACCGATTTCCTAGAATCGGCCACCGATTTTGTGGTGTGACCTTCATGGTAGTCTCGACATAAATCGGCCCCCGATTTCACCAAATCAGCCCCCGATTTCCTTGTCCTTCAGAAATGCTTAAATTAACATAGGATGAGGATAGGACAATAATGAGAGATGGATACCTAAATCCCTAAGTTATATAGAGAGGTAGAAGAGCTAGCATTGGGTTACCCCTTATTAAGCAAATTTTGTATACTTAGCTACATATATACAAGTCCAAGGATGGAACAGCACTCAAGTGTATAACTTTTATAGGTTAAGTAATTAAGAGTGATTAATTAAAAGTGCACTAGTTATGCACAAGAATAAGCATTAACGAGAATAAGGATACATTAGGCAAACATAAGTTAATAAGTTATATGTATATATATATATATATATATATATATATATATATAAGAAGAATAAGAACAAGAGTTATTAAGATATTAAGCCGTGGCCTTCGTCGTTCACGCCAGTGGGACACGAATGATTCATGCAAAGTAAAGAATAAGATTATTACCTTTAAGTTGTGACTTTCATTGTTCACGCCAGTGGAACTTGAAAGGTTCACGCATAAGATTAAAGAATATTAGTTCGCGTCTTCCGTCGTTCACGCCAGTGGGACACGGGAGGTATACGCGTAAGTTAAGATTATTATTAAGTCGTGTCTTCTGTTGTTCACGCCAGTGGGACACAGGAGGTTCACGCCAGTGGGACGTGTTATTCCGCAAGGATGACCGCACGACGACAAGAGGAGTCCGGTGTTAGCCTGATATGATAGGAATTTTCACCGGTTATCAGGGGAATGTACTTCGGGGTTACTCCACCCGGGGGCATTCCGTAAAATGAACTCAGATAATAATGTTTGTTCAACGCTAACAGCTAACATAAAACATGTATCAGTTAATATTTTATTATGTTATCAGACAGAGAACAGTTATCAGATATCAGGTATCAGTTATCAGGCGGTGATCCTAGGTTTCCCCTCGATCACCCAATTATCAGGTTATAGTCTAGAACTCATGAATACTCAGTATTAGGTCCAGGCAGTGATCCTAGGTTCCCCTTGATCACTAGATTAGCATGTTGTAGTCCAGTCATGACTACCCAGTTTAGCATGAACAGTCAGGTAGCCCTCTATGGGTAAGGATAAGACTTGGCGATCATAGGTATCCCCAGGATTGCCGAGAGTAGGCACGGCAACCCTAGGTTTCCCCGTGGTTGCCAACAGTAGGTTGGGCTGGAGCTCTCTGAGACGTAATGTCTCACCCCAATCCTTCTGGTGCAGGTTACAGGTTAGCGAGAGATTTTCAGATGAAGTCCTTCAGGAAGACGTTGGATGGAGTGCAGTTGCTCGTCATGGTCAAGCTCAGAAGTTCATCAGTATATGTTTAAGTATTTGTTTATGACTTTGGATAAATGTATAAACGAGCTACTTGTACCCCTTTCAGTTGTATTGTATGTATTATTGTTATTATTTTTGAAAAATTTTAATGTACCCAGTATCAGAATAATACACATGCTAAATATTCTAGATAATTTAGTATGGGTGTTACAATTGGTATCAGAGCAGGTCGATTCAGACCGTGCCTTGGGTCATTAAAAATTCAATAAAAGTAGTGGGACCATTGGGTTCCGGATATTGTTCTAAAGGTCACATCTAGTTGAGCCTGATCAACTCAATCTAGTATATGACAGTTAGGATAAATGTCCGAGAGCTGAATGTGACCAAGGAGGAATGAAGTCTATGAAGGGCGAAGATTAAGGTGACAGAATTTTAAGACGGAATTAGCAAAGAAGTATTCATGCCAAATGGTGGCCATCAACCATGAAGTAACGAAGCCTTTTAGTGGCAAGGTTTCAGAAACATAAGAGGTATTTAAAAGTAAGGTGAAGCACCTCAACTCAGTTGGACGCGTCGTTGGACGATACCTCGTCTGCGGAAGACATAAGGATTAAGGAATCATGGGATACTCTAAGGAATGATTTGGAACCCTAACGGGAACCGTAGTTTGAGAAGTTAAAGTGAGGTGTAGAGTAAAGTAATAATTTCAGGTATAGAATTAAGATTGCAGTACCAGACCGAGAAATTCGGAACGAGGAAGTTAGCTTTCAATGTGGTTAGTAGATGTGCAACATGAGTTAAGTTTTTCAGAACAATCACACATCCCTAATCATGAGAATCAAGTTTATGGTAAGAAGAAGAGTTAGTTATGATATCCTGGAGAATGATACATAATAGGGTCAAGATCGGGCATGTGTCAGTCTGCAGTATGAACATGCTACCAACGATTAAGGAACTAATAAGAGACTACCTCCGGTCGAGATTCGTGCGCAATGAAATTAGATTAGACTACCACCTTTCGGTAATAGTTGCTAAGACATCGTTGGACTATGGTGTATACAATAAGCAGTCAGTGAATGATCTCGGTATGTGGGATGACATTTTGCGAAACTTCCCGACAAAGACGGATGGTGAACGTGGACAGTGAACTGTCAGGTTATGAGGAATTGAGGCACATGTAATATGGAACTCCTTTATTAGGATATAAAGGAAAGGATTAAGATGACCCAAGAACGTGGAGAACCGGTACCTAGAAGATTAATCGGGAATTTTGGTCAAGAACTTTTTTGAGACTCTAGTATATTGAAGATCGTCGCTAGTACAAATGAATTGAGAATATGATTAACGACAGGAAGATGTGAACCTCCAGAAACCGCAAGTCGTTTTAGAAGTTGCCGCAAGTGATTGTATGTGAACTTAAGATGCCTCGGGCATGTTTTCAATCGGGTTTCTGCAATGTATAATGATTATATATGATGTACTGACCAAGAGATAATTACAGAAATTCAGAAAATGGAGAGTCAAGTTGGAACCAGAGTATGAGCCGTTTGACAGGAGCATTGTTAGGCTCGTAACAGTTGCTGAAAACCGTTTACAGGTTTTGGCTTATCATCGTGAAAGTAAGTATATGGTCCATGTACAAAAGGATTGGTCGAGGAAATTTTATGTGACAATAGTGGTGTATTGCTCTAATTCTAACTCGAGTTGTTAAGAATCAGAGTTGCGCAGCGGAGTAGTATCCAAGGATGAATTAATGAACAATGCTAAGCCGAAGCTTAGAGAATGAGAAGATGTTAAGTGCTTAATTCTTGTTATACGGAATAGCAGTAAGTATAGATGACATGAACATATCACAAGTTCTAATAGAAATTTTTGGAAGATAAGATGAGGAATATTTCAAACCTCGAAACCCATGAGAAATGGAATATTAGAATAGTTTAAGAATATATGGTAAGGAATAAGAAGGATGTGATTCTAGCACATGAAGTCGGAATCCAAGGAAGTTATCGCTAAAATGGTAGTTTAGCTATTTTAGCTCAACAACATAAAGAATACTCGAAAAGTAAGTTAGTCTAAAGAGAATTAAGCATGAGCCAACAACGGTATTGTAAGATAAAATATTTGAAAACAAGGATTTTGAATTCGACGTCCAGAACGAGAAATAAGTTTGTGATGCCGGTAGAATGTAACCATAAATTTACGTTATGGGTTGTTGTATACTCAAGAAATAAACATGAGTAACATTGGCGGGGCAAACCTGGCAAGCCAGTTGAAAGGCAAATCCCGGATGTTACGATATGAGATAAGAATAAGAAAAGATTTCCAAATGATGTGGTAGTTCCTTAATGTGTTAAGACCAAGAATGATGTCCCGTTAGTTGGACAAGGATGAGGTGATGTATTGTGTACCTGACAGTAGTGCACACGTGCTCGTCTATGTATGTAAATTATATGCTATGAAATGCACCATATGGTGATATGTGTGATGATTTATGCCACCCATCACTTGGACTACGCCTTATAAGCTTTGGATATATCGGCATAGAAAATATTAACGACACGATAAGGATTTAAGATAAGTAGTGACAGGAATGATAAAAGATTATCAGACTTCTGGTAATGAAGAATAACTTCTAATTTATCAAGATAAATGACGTCAAATACCTATTGAAGCGAAGCACAAGTAATCTGTAGGAATTCCGCAGATTCTTGAGAATTTTATAGTGGAGGATAAGATTATCCGGTAAAGTATCTGAGGTTTGGTAACCTTAAATTGAATTGGCAAGAAGCGTATGAACAAGGAATATAGTTAGGTATTACGAGTATGCTGGTTCAGATAACCACACGTTCTACTATGTAAGAATTACGTAACGAACATCAAACTTTCAGTTAAGGAAGGGTTTGTCGAGCATAATCGACTTATAAATTGGAATTTGATAAGCGAGTAAGTGGAGATTTGACTATAAGGAAAGAAGTATGAAGGATCTTTAGTATGTGATTTCAAGAGGATTCTAAATTTTGAGGACGAAATTTCTTTAAGGGGGGTAGATTGTAACATCCCGCTTAAGACTTTAAAATTTATCAGTATTGAGACGAGGCGTCAGAGATGTTTTAAGCAAAGGGCAATTTGGTAAATTGTCAGTTAATGGATTTATCTATATGGCAAGTGTGATATTCCGTTTAGACGTAATTTTACCGGTGATTGCGGATTAAAATGGAAGCAGTGGCAGAGTTGTAATATTTCTTTTGAAAGAGAGGATTTTATAAGGGGGAAAGTAAGATATTTTCATTATTCATTCTTTCCATTCTCTCTCTTCACATTCTAATTTCATCTCCCTTCTTCCTCTGTTTCACGTTCCTCTCCCTCTCTTCCTCCCAAATCTTCATGATTTTTCCCTCTTCTCCCCTAGCCGAATCCTCCATCCCTCTCTCTAAACCTTGAAGTTTTGCTTCTAAACTAGAAAAGTGGTTTGTAATTGTGCATGTTTGGGTTGCTAAATTCGAGTTTGGCCTGGGGTTGGGATTTTCAGAAAGCTATAAGTTGCTGGTTAAGCTGCACAAGTGTGGTAGATAAGCTGGAATTTGGGATTTGCTTGGAACTTTACAAGGTAACCTTAAATAAGCTATTTTGAGAAATTAAAATTAGTTTAGCACAGTTATGGTTGCTGTGACATGGGGACACGAATTTAATGAATTACAAGAGATGATTAAGTTGTTTGGGAGTGGACAGAAATGATTAAATCATGAATAAGCTGTTTTGGTATGTTTGATGTATACATGAGAATAGGTATAAAATTATGGCACCGATTTTCCATGTTTGGACTGCTGGGTTAATGTTTTAGAGCTGGCAGGAAACTGAATAGAAGCAATAAGCTGTTTTGGGAACTGCAGAAGTGATTAAGAGTATAAGCTGTTTTGACAGAATCACTGTTTGGCTCGTAACTATTGCTGTGTAACCTGGAAGTGAATAATTATTGGATTTTTGGATTCTACATTTAATTCCCTTCAGTTCGGGTATAAATTTCATGTGATTCGGATTAATAACGAGCTCAGAAAACGCATTCGAAGCTTGGAAAATCCTGCTGGAACAGTCTACGGGTTTTGGCGTAGTTTCGCGGAATAAGCTGAATTACGAGTTTAAGTGGGTGGAATGACTCCAAAAAAATTGTATACATGTGCTTGATAGACTTAGTAAGAGTAAGGTTGAAGTTTGGATTGAAAATGGGACTTACAGAAGCCATAAGCTGCAGTTAAGCTGTTTTTGGATAAGTGCTTATGGAGCTTGGCAGGAACCTTGGTTGATGATTAAACTGATTAAAGTGTCCAGAAATGTACTGGTGAGTTCCCTAGGGGTTTTAGCATCCACCTTGTTGAGTTTTGATGATTATGTTGTCTATTGGATAAATTTATAATTAGTGCCCAATTCCTTATGCTTGTCAAATTCCTTAGTTAATCATGTTGTTAGCTACCATTATGTCTTGGAAATTATTCCCTTAAGCTGTTATGAAGTTTGGGAATGTTTAGATTAGCCAAGGAAGCAGAATTTTGAATCCTGCAGATGATGAAATCGGCCACCGATTTCCTAGAATCGGCCACCGATTTTGTGGTGTGACCTTCATGGTAGTCTCGACATAAATCGGCCCCCGATTTCACCAAATCGGCCCCCGATTTCCTTGTCCTTCAGAAATGCTTAAATTAACATAGGATGAGGATAGGACAATAATGAGAGATGGATACCTAAATCCCTAAGTTATATAGAGAGGTAGAAGAGCTAGCATTGGGTTACCCTTTATTAAGCAAATTTTGTATACTTAGCTACATATATACAAGTCCAAGGATGGAACAGCACTCAAGTGTATAACTTTTATAGGTTAAGTAATTAAGAGTGATTAATTAAAAGTGCACTAGTTATGCACAAGAATAAGCATTAACGAGAATAAGGATACATTAGGCAAACATAAGTTAATAAGTTATATGTATATATATATATATATATATATATATATATATATATATAAGAAGAATAAGAACAAGAGTTATTAAGATATTAAGCCGTGGCCTTCGTCGTTCACGCCAGTGGGACACGAATGATTCATGCAAAGTAAAGAATAAGATTATTACCTTTAAGTCGTGACTTTCATTGTTCACGCCAGTGGAACTTGAAAGGTTCACGCATAAGATTAAAGAATATTAGTTCGCGTCTTCCGTCGTTCACGCCAGTGGGACACGGGAGGTATACGCGTAAGTTAAGATTATTATTAAGTCGTGTCTTCTGTTGTTCACGCCAGTGGGACACAGGAGGTTCACGCCAGTGGGACGTGTTATTCCGCAAGGATGACCGCACGACGACAAGAGGAGTCCGGTGTTAGCCTGATATGATAGGAATTTTCACCGGTTATCAGGGGAATGTACTTCGGGGTTACTCCACCCGGGGGCATTCCGTAAAATGAACTCAGATAATAATGTTTGTTCAACGCTAACAGCTAACATAAAACATGTATCAGTTAATATTTTATTATGTTATCAGACAGAGAACAGTTATCAGATATCAGGTATCAGTTATCAGGCGGTGATCCTAGGTTTCCCCTCGATCACCCAATTATCAGGTTATAGTCTAGAACTCATGAATACTCAGTATCAGGTCCAGGCAGTGATCCTAGGTTCCCCTTGATCACTAGATTAACATGTTGTAGTCTAGTCATGACTACCCAGTTTAGCATGAACAGTCAGGTAGCCCTCTATGGGTAAGGATAAGACTTGGCGATCATAGGTATCCCCAGGATTGCCGAGAGTAGGCACGGCAACCCTAGGTTTCCCCGTGGTTGCCAACAGTAGGTTGGGCTGGAGCTCTCTGAGACGTAATGTCTCACCCCAATCCTTCTGGTGCAGGTTACAGGTTAGCGAGAGATTTTCAGATGAAGTCCTTCAGGAAGACGTTGGATGGAGTGCAGTTGCTCGTCATGGTCAAGCTCAGAAGTTCATCAGTATATGTTTAAGTATTTGTTTATGACTTTGGATAAATGTATAAACGAGCTACTTGTACCCCTTTCAGTTGTATTGTATGTATTATTGTTATTATTTTTGAAAAATTTTAATGTACCCAGTATCAGAATAATACACATGCTAAATATTCTAGATAATTTAGTATGGGTGTTACAGAATGTCAACTGTTCGGGTTGTTGCCGAACTTGCCATTGACGACAAGAAATAAAAATGAATGTCAACTGTTCGGGTTGTTGCCGAACTTGCCATTGACGACAAGAAATAAAAATTGAATGTCAACTGTTCGGGTTGTTGCCGAACTTGCCATTGACGACAGGAAATAAAATTGAATGTCAACTGTTCGGGTTGTTGCCGAACTTGCCATTGACGACAAGAAATAAAAATGAATGTCAACTCTTCGGGTTGTTACCGAACTTGCCATTGACGACACTGGGGATGCGGCTGACAAGCCGTTCCTTACAGAACTGCCCCTTCAATTGGGGAGAAAGGATGCACAAGTTGTTCGTTAAAGAACTTGCCACTTGGCACAACACTGGGGAATATGCACAAGCTGTTCGTTTGAACTGCCACTTGGCATAAAAGGTGACATCTCTAGACCAGACAGACTGGGGGACGACACTTGGGGAAAAGGAGTTCACGAATTGTTCACGATTGATTGGTGAGACTCCTGATGGTCAGAGCAACCATGTATGAATGATATTGTAGTATGTTACATGCATAAATGTACGTATGTGTGAATGCATGAATGTATGAATGTACAAACACCTGAATGTACGAATGTACAAATGTATGAATGTATAAATGCATAAATGTATGAATGTATGAATGTATGAATGCATGACTCTCACTGGGGATGTTGTGTGAAAGATTGGCTTGTACTGGGGATACCCAAACTGTTCGTTAAGGAACTACCGCTTGGCGAAAAGGAGATTGACATCCCTAGACCAGCCAGACTGGGGATGACACTCGACTGTTTGCTGGGGGAAAATAAATTGTGGGGGATGCATGATATGAATATGAGATGCATGTTAATGAATGAGTTTGATATGATGCATGAATTATGCTGACATGTGGGACAACATACGTCATGTTGGACGCTGGGGATTATGATTGGATACCGAGCAATGGTCGGGCTTTGGTTATGATTGGATGCCGAGCGAGGTCGGGCTTTGGTTATGTTGGGATGCCGAGCGAGGTCGGGCTTTGATTATGTTGGGATGCCGAGCGAGGTCGGGCTTTGGTTAAGAATTGTATTTGTGTGCCAATGAAAATTGGGCTTTTAATTGATTGGAAAAAGATTGACTTGGTTGATTGTAATGACCGATAAACTTGGTGAAACAAGATTTAGACCGGTAAAATGAAAAGTGGACCGACGCCGCATTGCAAACACTCGATGATCTTCAATGGGGATGATACCACAGGGGATACATCCAAAAATCGACGGGGTAAAGCCGCAATAAATGATGAGGAATGAACACCTCATGGGGTTTTATGATTGGATGCCGAGCGAGGTCGGGCTTTTTGTGATTGGTTGCCGAGCGAGGTCGGGCTTTGGTTATTGGATGCCGAGCGAGGTCGGGCTTTTTGATGATTGGATGCCGAGCGAGGTCGGGCTTTGATGTTTGGATGCCGAGCGAGGTCGGGCTTTTTGATGATTGGATGCCGAGCGAGGTCGGGCTTTGATGTTTGGATGCCGAGCGAGGTCGGGCTTTGATGATTGGATGCCGAGCGAGGTCGGGCTTTTTGTGATTGGATGCCGAGCGAGGGCGGACTTTTGGTTATGAATTGTGAGTGGGAATGCCAATGAAAATTGGGCTTTGGATGGAAATTGTATTTGTATGTGCCAATGAAAATTGGGCTTTTGCTATGATTGGGTGCCAAGCATGGTTGGGCTTTGTGAATTGCTTCTGGGAGTGCCAATGACAATTGAGCTTTTTGGTGGGGGATTGTGAGGAATGCCAATGACGATTGGGCTTAATGTGAATTTGTAGTTGTGATTGCCAATGACAATTGGGCTTTGGTTTGTGATTAAGTGCCAAGCGTGGTTGGGCTTTGTTTGGTTAGGTGCCAATGAAAATTGGGCTTAGGGTGCGTTAATGAAAATTGGGCTTTTGGGTTTGCCAATGAATATTGAGCTTTGGGTTTTTTGTAGGAAATTGTGTTTGGGATGCCGAGCGAGGTCGGGCTTTGATTATTGGTTGCCGAGCGAGGTCGGGCTTTGTATGATTGGTTGCCGAGCAAAGTCGGGCTTTGATTGGATGCCGAGCGAGGTCGGGCTTTGGTTTGGATGCCGAGCGAGGTCGGGCTTTGGTTTGTACAGGCAATTTGATATTCCCATTAATCCAAGATTGCACTAAACACAAAATTTATATCACACAGCTCAAGTTAAAAACATGTTTATCAATGAACCAACCTAACACACATTTTTGTTAAGTAAATGAATAAATTAAATATTAATTATGGGGGTAATGAACACTCATCCGGCAAGTTTGCTAACATTCCGATCAAGTTATGTGTCCATCTAATCATCGTTTCTAAAAGCACAAAAGCATTGATCACAAGGTCTTTTGAGGGTTGTAATTTGGCTTGGTTACAAAAGAAATGTCATATGTGGGGAAATTGAATTCAAATGGCCAAGCAAGAGGAACATTCTTTCTAATTATACACTTCCTCCTTTATTCAATCACAACCTTTGGTGATTTTTACAAATATTTGTCTTTGATCTTTGACAACTCTTTTTTTGATTTATTGATTTTTTTCTCTTCTCTTTGAGATTTCTTGATTTGTTTTTCTTTCTTTTTTTTTTCTCTTTCTTTTTCTCGGTTGTCAAGATCAATTACAAAATTTGCCATCACTTGACTTTCACAAACTCCTTTTTTCAACTGCATCAAAGATGATACGCTAATTGAATGTTCCTTTCTCTTTTGGCAAGGGACAATAATCATGACGGTTAAGGGTTCAAAAATGAAAGAAAATTATCAGAATTCAAAAATGATTTAACTATGAACTGAATTTTTTACAAACTCCGGCAATTTCATTAAGCAATTGAGCTTATGAAAGTTGGCAGTTCATAGTTAATGATTCTGATTCATTAGGCTCAAAGGGGTTAACAAATACTCACTTCTCACAGGGTGGGCTATTTGTGGTTAAGTGTTTCCACTCATATTCAAAAAAAATGCCTTGATCCTATCAATGCTTTCATACAAATTAAAACAACATTTAGATTTAACATAAAAAGAACGAGTTAAACAAAAAATGCCGGTCTCCTGCATATGTATAATGATGATTTTGAGGATTCCTCACATTTTGGCTAGCTCTAAATGGTTCACAGAATAAACATATTAAAAACACAAATTGTATGATATAACTTTAGTACTAAGTACATGTGGGTGCCAATGGGAATTGGGCTTTGTTTGATTGAATGCCGAGCAAGGTCGGGCTTTGAATGGAAATGTGGGGGGAGTGCCAATGATGATTGGGCTTTTGTTAATTGGGGAAAAAGGCCGCAGTAGCCTGGTGGAAGGTAAACTCGGGTTAAGGTACCGGAATCTCTTGAAGAGTAGTGGGAATATGGATGAATTCCTCACCAATGTCGAATGGCATGCCCCATGTACAACCAGGGGGTCTAGTGTTATATGTGTGGGTTGCTTTGGGACGACGAGCCACTTTCCTTGACAGGGATGTAGTGTTGCGAATGAAATGTGAACACTGATGACTCAATTCGGATTGTAAGAAATCCTTGTGATGAGAAGGGAAACGAGTTTTGGACTCGAAAACGAATGTATGCATTTTGTGCATGATGTTAATGCATATATGCGATGTATATGACAAAATATGCCCCCCCCCTTTTTTTTTTGAAAATGCATATGCAAAAATCATTTTATGAATGCAAATGTATGGTATGTAGAGGTATGGTATACGGAGGTTCGAAACTTCCCCCATCCTCACGTGTAGGCTCTAGAGATGAGATTTTCTAAAAAGGTCCCTAGAGTCATGGATCCCACATGGAATTAAGGTCGTCGACGGACATACGTCGCATGACTTCAATACATTCCACGTGAAAATCTCCTCTAAGCGGGGTTTGGCATCCTACCTCACGGACATACGTCAACGCGGGCTTCCGCTCACAACCACCATTCTAACTTAGTTTTCTCTCGAGCTCGGGTAGAGCGCCTCACACGTCCGGCATTAACCCGAACAATGTGGAGTAACATCGCTCAAGTAACAACCCCACAATTGATATAGATATGAAGCAAAATGATATATAAATATAGAGCAAAAGAAAAAAACAAATAATGATAACAAGCTACAAACACGTGAGTAAAATAAAACACCTTAGCCTAAAAGCCGACTAAGATAGGCTTGACTCGTCATACACAAACAAAGTGTTTTATGCATGTCCCCAGTGAAGTCGCCATTTTTGCCGCGTCGAATTTCGGATATCAAGCTATTGGGAAGCGTTGAATCACTAATTTTAAATCACGACTGAACTTTTAATTTTTCGGGGAGAAAAGGAAAAAAGTTCGAAATTACCTTGAAAAAGAGATTTTAGGTTCGAGAGTCGATTATGCGAGGGGAAGGTATTAGCACCCCTCACATCCGTTGTACTCAACGGGAACCTCTTAGTCGGCTTAGGCTTAAAATGTTTCCAAAGTTTTGCTTGCGTGTTTGAATATATAAAAAGGAAAAAAATATGATACGAAGGGAAAAAAGAGATAAAAACAAACGAAAGGGAAAAAAAGAAAGTTTTTATTAACGGGCTTGACAAGATGTCGATCTTGCTCCTACGTATCTCCCGGTAGTCGGAGAATTCAAAGCGTACGTAGTTCTTTGGTAGAAAAAGTTTGTATGTTGGTTCGTTTTAATTAAAAAAAGATTTGACGACGCACAGAGGCGTAAAATGTTTAAATGATAAAGAGACAAACGCACATTAAGGCGATAAACTCGCACAAGGCGTAAATGTTTTAAAGATAAAAAAAGACAGGCGCACATTAAGGCGATAAACTCGCACAAGGCGTAAAAGGTTGAAACGCGCAAAGGCGCGTAAGGTTCGGATTGACCACGAGGGCCAAGAAAAAGTTCAAAATGGTCACGAGGGACCAAAGAAAGGTTAAGCGTGCTAGACGCGCCGAAGGTGGAATGACGATTGCCCGAACGACGAGACATACGTCACGCATTCGTGCAACCGAGGTTTGGGGAGACATACGTCAAGCCATTCCCTTTTCATTCAAGTTTTGTTTCGTTGAAACTCGGAGAAATCTCAAAGGGACAAAACACTATGTTAGAAACTAAAAAGAAAGTGGTAAAAAAGAAATCACGAACAAATTTGTTGTTCGAGTTTATTGAAAATCATGAACATCACTTGTTGCTTAAGTTATTGAAACTTAAGAACAAGTGTTTGTTCAAGTTTGAAAGATGAACAAAAATCATAAAACATGCATAAATTTGGAAAGTGCACAAGTTCGGCTCAATTCGAGTTTGGTTTAAAAAGAGTGAGCAAGCTCGGCTCAAGTTCATGTTTTGATTGAAAATCATGAACAATGTTGTTGTTCAAGTTTGGTTTTGGAAAATAGAGAACTTAGCTTATTGCTCAAGCTTGATTTTTGAAAATTCTAGGACATAACTTGTTTTGCAAGTTACCCAAAATTAAATGCACGAACTTGTAAAATTTTCAAAGTTGTGCAATATTCTTGATGTGTTTGAACAAAAATGTATTTTAAACCTCTTTAGGTTCTGAATCAAGGGTTGGAACCCCAAAAATTTGGCATTTGGAAGCCTGATTCATGTTCTGAGTTTCACATACTTCGCAGAGCAACCAGAACTTGGCTCTGCGAAGTCAGGTTCTGATGTGGTCGCACTGCGAACAATACTTTGCTCTGCGAAGTATGCGAAAATTTGAACTCAGAAGCTGTTTCTGAACAGAAGTTCAGAAACTGCTTCTAAGCAAGCTTCAGAACCTAAAGGGGGTTAAAAAGCTTTGCAAATTTGGAAGAAAAGGAGTATAACAACTCAGTTTTAATGCTTGGTCACTTTGAGATTCCTTTTGAGTTTCAAAAGGGGTTTTTGTATAAATATGAAATTAAACAAAACAAAAGATGCAAACAGCAAACAAAAATGAAAGATAAAGGCTATAGGATACTTACAGAACTCCTAGCAATGCTTGTGCAAGAAGTAGGAAGTGGCTTGCTTGATTGATTAGAGGTTATGAACAAACAACTCTAATTGGTTTTGCTTTTGGTATGAACTGTTTTGTTACACTTACAATGCTGCAATGTAATGGTTTGTTGGTGTAAATTTCGTGTGTATTGACTGGTAAAATTGAATGTGTTCTGGTGTTGTGATCCTTATGCCTTGGCATTCCTTTTATAGGCCAAAATGCAAATCTATGCAATGATGAACAAAATCCTAGAACCTAGCTGGTTTGTGGGCTAAATCCAGGCTAAATCACTTTGCATTTAATGCTAAAGGATAGAAGTTGCTTTGTCTTGTGCCAAGGGGCAAGACCTTGACTGATTTCAGCCACAAATGCAGTTGATTCTAGAATGCAATGATGAGAAAAACTGAAAAACAGGGCAGCTTGAAATTGTGTGATTCTTGGGATCAATCCTTGCAATCTTGGAAGGTCAAGCAAGGAAAACGTGTACTGCCATGTACAGAGAGGTTGGGGGAAGCAAAAAGAGCATGTGGGCTGGTGTGTGGGAGGAGAAATCCAGTTGAAAACAGGGCACACCAAACAGCTTTTTTGCAAGCAAAACCACTTAAGTTTGACTGGTTTTGGTGGAGAAAGAAGGAAGGAAAGGGATCAAGCAGCTGGCTGGCAAGCTCAGGTTGGATGATAGGTCAATTGGGAGGGACAAGAGCTGACCAAGGGCAGCCAATTTGCTTGAGCACATGCTAGGTTGGAAGAAAATTCTTCTTTCCTCAACCTTTAATGTCACACCTTGATTCTTGCTTTGTGCAGTCAATTTGCCACAATTGATGATCATAACAATAATAGATAATAATAACAATAACTAAAATGAAAACAAAAGCAACATAAATCAAAAAATAAAAATTCTGCAGAAATTTCGCAGAGTTCGCAGTGCGAAGGCGACTTCGCAGTGCGAACTCCCCTTTTTTTGAATTTTTGTTTTCTTTAAAATAAAAATAAAAGATAAAAAGTAAATAAATAAATAAAACAATAATGATAATGATGGATGATGCAAATAACAAAGATGGAAATAGAAATGATAATAGTAAAAATAATAAAATGATGAAAAACGTTAATAATACTAGTAATTAGAAATAATGATAATAAAACATTAATAATAAAAGGATAATAATGATATTATTAAATGAAAAATATAATAACAATAATATTAATAACAATGATGACAATGATAATATTTAATAAAAATGATAGTAAAGCTAATGGTGAAAAGTGTAAATAAAATCCAATAACAAAAATGAAATAATAAGAAGTAATAAATGATGAAATAATAAAATATAAAACAAAGAAATATATGAGTCAAAAAATGGTGTATGACAGAGCCGTTGCAAATTGGAAGCTAGGTTAGCTGAAAATGTGTGCTGAACTGGGCAGAAAACAGAGCACGCATTTTTGAATTCTTTCCTCAAAAGCTGGGGAATGTTTTGGCCTAGGAGACAACTGTTCCATTGGAGTTGTTCTGACATTACAGGCATTAAATGCAGACAGTGACAGTTGCTTTTCCTTCCACGTCAGACTTCAGAAGCTTCTTCAGACACTGTTCATCAGAAGCAGGTCTTCAGACTCACCCTTCAGAAGCATTGTTCATCAGACGCTCCCTTCAGACGTTGACTTTTGTTGATCTTCATACTCAGCCTTCAGACGTTGACTTCTGTTGACCTTCAGAGTCAGCCTTCAGACGTTGACCAACGTTGACCTTCAGACTCAGCCTTCAGAAGCACCCTTTAGACGCAGTCTTTAGACTCTGCCTTCAGAAGCACCCTTCAGACGCAGTCTTCAGAAGCTGCTTCAGACCCAGTTTTGCTTCAGACTTGCAACAAAGGCTTCTATGCTTTCTTTCTTGCTCTTAGCTTGTTCTTCCAAAACCAATATTAATTACCAATCATTAAGAACATGGTTCTGCACACTTAGAACAAAGCATTAGCAATTCCAATTTTCTTTTTAACACTTTGTTATCATCAAAACCCAAAATAGAGTTGTTCATACATTTTGTTCCAACACATTTGTAGTTAGTGTGATTTATTGTTAATAGGTTTGGTTTGAGATAGTTTAGTTTTGTGATTTAAATTTGTGTTTTGATGGTTGTAAATGTTAAATAAGATTCAATAGTGAACTTCTCATTCATATTTGAATCTTTATTTCTTTACATTGCTTTATACATATCATCATATTAAAGCATAATCCAATAGTCATCATTGTTTTCTAACTCACGCTTTCTAAAACTCTTTTAAAAATGAAAAGCGTTATTCAACCCCCGTCTAGCGCACTCTTGGTATCGTCATATAGACTAACACAAGGGTGGTTGAGCGGTTACTTTTTCCCATAGCGTTGTTTCTTTTTTTTTTCTTTATCATTTTTTTTATTAATATATCATGTAGTGGGTGGCAAGGGATAAGGGTTTTTGGGGATCTCATATGGTTTGGGAAGCTTAAGTATCTCCTTGATGTTTTAACGCACTATTAGCCTATAGAAAAAATATATAATTTCAACTCTATATAATAACTTCCTCCATAAGGCTCATATTCATTGGAATTAAGAGATTACCGAAAAAGGCATAGACATAAATTCGAAATCTCCGCCTAGATATCATTGATACCAAATCTTCATATAATATCTCATACAGCTTCTTAAAGTGCACATTGAAGATTTATAATAATCAAGCATATAGTAAATAAGTAATTAAAGACCGTGAGTGATCAAGAAAATAAAGGTAACAAAGAAAAAGCAATAATTCTTGAAATCAAACAACATGAAAACATTAGGTTTGATGACATGAAAAGTTCATATCACCAAGGCTTACTGAAACAAATAGTTGTTCATATCACCATGACCAATCTATCAATGATATCTCCAAATTGTCTATTTGGACAACAAAAACAGGTAGAGAAAAAAAAAGGAAAATATAAGCACACGAGAATGAAAAGGAGAAAATTGTTAGGAGACATGACATCCATGAAAGGAATGAGAGAAAAACTATGAAATCTCTTGTATCGATGAGAATGAAGAGTATTACAAATGAGGAAGTTACCCACTAACGGGGTGGTTACAAGATAATTATACTACTCTCTACTAGAACTAATATGCAACTAATCTATATCTCCAATAATCCCCCGCAAGCTGGAAGGCGTTCACAACACTTCCAGCTTGGGATGACTAATACAAAAAGTACATCGAACCCAAAAGAAAAATACAATGAGAGATGTTAGGTGTTGTTCGTTTGAATGTTGATTGGCTGCCTTTAGTTAAAACAATGTGTTCTGACAAGATGTGAGACAAGGTGCTCTAACATGTAGTACGACATCTTGATGTCGGTTTTTGCATACTTTTGTTTAATGATTTTCGCGTATTTTTTCAGAAGCTTTGGATATGTTACTTGTGCTCCAAGAAGCGTGTGTTTCTAGAAGTATCTTGATGTTGGTTTAAGTTATCGTGTGTTTGAAGCTATTTCCAAAATAAATTTGGAACAAATATATTGTGTTTCTAGAAGATTGGTGCCAGAAATATAAAAGATTTGTTTCAAATATATTCTTTGTTTCTAGAAGATTGGTGCCGAAAATATAAAAGACTTGATGCAAATATATTTCTAGAAGGAAAATTTGATTCAAATATATTTCTAGAAGGAAGATTTGATGCAAATATATTTCTAGAAGGAAGATTTGATGCAAATATATTTGAAAATTGCTCTTCCCACAAACAAAAATGCTCATTCCCATAGAAACTGACCAAAATACTCATGCGTGAGTTAACTCACGCTGCGATGCATTACTTTTTTGGGACAAAACTCAACAGTTTCAACTTCAACACACATTTCTTTTCCTCTTCACCTCCAAAATCCCAAAAAGTGCAAAAATTTAGAGCATAATCTTGAGTTGAAATCATTGCAAATCGTCAGAAAGCAAGTTTATACGCTCATCAAAAGTAAAAAAATCAGGTATTGTATCATCTAACATCTCTTGTTTTTGCTGGTTTTTGAGCTAGTTTCGTTAGTCCGGAAGCATGCATGGGCGTGACTTAACTCACGCTGGAGCTCCATGTGAGTTAACTCATGCAGGTGCCCAGTATTTGAATTTTTGCGCCATTTTTTTTCTTTCTTAGCTTGTTGCGCAAGATATTTATTTTTTTTCCTTGTTATTTTTTTATTCAATAGACATAGTGATGGTTGAAAATGTGGTGGATGATGGCGTTGAGCTGAAACCAGCCATAATTGAAGCTTTCGGCGAAGCTTCCGTTGATGTCAAACCAACCATTGATGTGAAGGTTAAAGTCAAAATTCCCTTTCAAGCTTACATTGAAGAAAAACCTAAACTAGTACCTACCAGTGTTGTCGCGCTTTGCGGTTATGAAGTAAACACCGCCTCATTTTTTTTTAACAAATGAAAGATGGCGAGAGCGAGATACTTTGCTTGGTTGGGTTCGTCGACAAGTGGCAAGGGCGAGATTTAATATATCTATAGATAAATCTAGTCTAAAAAATCCAATGGTGACGTTGCAATGTTAAAGGAGTGGTGTATACAAACCACCGAAGACGAAGAAGAAATTGAAGCTTGAAGGCACGGGCTCAAGGAAATGTGATTGTCCGTTTAGGTTCCGTGGTTACTTTGAGAAGAATACAAATGATTGGTGGTTGGCCATGCATAGTGGGAATTCACAACCATGAGTTGGAGCCAAAGTTAGGCGGTCACCTTCTTGCGGGTAGAATAAAAGAGAAGGAGAAGAAAAGATTTGTCGACATGACAAAGAGCTTGACGTTTCCTAGGAATATTCTCACAGACTAGATGACGACTATCAAACAAGTGTACAATGCACGAACTAGATGGCGAAAGGGGATAAGAGGTGACAAGACGAAGATGGAATTCTTGATTGCGAAGTTGGAGGAGCATAAATATGTCTATTTCACAAGAGCAAATAGTGAGGAAACCACTCTTAAAGACATATTTTTTGCTCATCCGGAGTCAATTAATATGCTTAACACTTTTCCGACCGTTTTGGTCATGAATTTCACTTACAAAACCAACTTTTATATAATGCCATTATTTGAGATTGTTGGTGTCACCTCTACCAACATGACATATTCTGTTGGTTTTGCCTTTCTTGCCTCTGAAAAAGAGGACAACTTTACTTGGGCATTGGAGATGTTGGTTGGTCTTTTGTCCTCAAAACTCAACATGCCTAAGGTGGTTGTCACTGACAGGGACAATGCTCTGATGAATATCGTTACCAAAGTTCTCCCTAATACTTCCGCTTTACTTTGTTATTTTTATATTGGGAAGAATGTAAGAGCTAAGTGCATCACGGATTGCAGAGTCAAAGTGAAGCTGAAGGATGTCAAAGTTGATGGCAAAGAAGTGAAGGAAGTGAAGGAGGCGAAGGCAAGTGAAGTTGTCGACAAAATCATGAGTGCTTGGAAAGATTTGGTTGAATCTCCTACGAAGGATTCATATGCAAGTGCAGTAATGCGAGATGTATGCCAAGAATTTTCAAAGTTCCTTGACTATGTTCAAACCACAATATTGAACACCGTTAATGAAAAAATTGTGAGGGCATGGACAGATAAATTCTTGCATCTATGTTGCAGAACCACCAACATTGTTGAATTGGCTCATGGAAAATTTAAAAAATATTTGAGGAGTAGTGTGGGAGATTTGGCATCATGTTGGGATGAAATAGACAAAATGTTGGCTATCTAGTTGTCTGAGATACAAGCAACTTTTGGGAGAAGCTATGTCGTCTTAGAACACAGATACAAATGAGACTTTTTGTACTCTGAGTTGGAGGGTTATGTATCTAGACCCGCTTTTAGTTTTATCTTTAAGGAAGCAAAGCGGTCCAAGACATTCGACTTTGCTAAGAAAGATTGCGGTTGTGTTCAAAAGACATTGTACGGGTTGCCTTGTGCACGTATTCTTGCCATGAAGAGAAAAGAAAAATTGTCTATTCGATTGGATGACATAGAGCCTCATTGGCAAAGGTTAAGTGTATGCGGATAAGAGGTTGATGATGATTTTTCTGTGATGGAGGAGTGTAATGGCATTCAAGAACGTCTCAAAAAAACCCCTTACAAGATGAAACTCCACATCAAAGAGGCAATGCATCAACTTGCATTTCCGGAAGACACAATGTTGTCTCCACCTCCAAGAAAGGTGGTAACCAAGAGAGCACCTAAAAGGGAGAGATCTACACCGAAAGAGTCATCCACGGGTCGAATCCGCTCTTCGTGGGAGCGTGTTGATTCTCAATTTCCCGAAAGTCAATCGTCACATGCCAAGACATCACTTCCAAAGAGGAAAAGTGCATGTATAATCAATTCATCGCGCTCACAAGCTTCAACCTCTACTATACATCTGGATCTGTATATTATGTATTTATCATACATAACACAATTCCCAAAGATCATGAGACCTTACATCGAAAATATTGTGAATATTAAAGGGGATGATAATTGTGGATTTCGGGTCATAGCTAGACACATGGGCATGGATGAAGAAAATCATATATTGGTTCGTAGTGCACTTATTCAAGAGTTGAAAAATAATAAGAGTGACTATTTGCCGATATTTGGTTCGGAGAAGCGTTTTCAATATATCTTGAATGGTTTACACCCTCTAACAAATAGTGGTGGAATTGCATACTTAGATAAGTGGTTGACATTAGTGGATATGGGTTACATTGTTGCAACTTGCTACAATAAAGTCGTTGTTCAATTGGTTTCGACCGAAAGAGGTATATGTGAGACTATTTCCCAATCTGAGATGCTCCACCACTTAACCCACATTCCCACATCTTGTGTCTTGGCTTAATTTCCGGCCACTTTCTTCATGTTTATTTAAAAGACGGTTGTCCATTACCACCGCCTTGTACGGAGTGGAAGATTCACAAGATTGGTGTGGCGGAGCAATGAGAGTTTGCATTTATGGATAGACAAGCTTTGTTCAAATACCTCATGTCTAAGGAGCGGAAGCCGCTGAAAAAACCAACAAATCAACTCAATCCAATTTATTGCAACACTCCCACTCCAGAAAAACCAAAAGGAGAATTTGAAGTAATTGAAGAAGATGAAGATGATGCACTATCACTAGCTAGTTAGATCGGCTACGACACTTTTTAGTCGGTGTTCGTCCTTTTTTTTCTAGATATTACACCGACATATTTTTTTGTGATCGATTATGTAACGCCAATTTTTGTGGCCAATATGTAACTACAATTATATAGATTATATTAATATATGAAGTGAAATATTTTTTAGTGGCCGGTTATGTAACGCCAAATATTGCTCGCATTTTTTGGTCTCTAATTATTCAACTATTTATTTTATCTTTCATTTGGTTTTATTATGATACTTGTTATTCTATTAAATTTTATGAAGTGAAACATGTCTGAAGATGCACAAGTTGAAGTTGAAGCTCATGTCCGATACTCCGCCACGAAGAAAACAATTAAGGTTTTTTTAACCCACGCCGACAAGTTGGATGAGTTGAAGGCACAACTTAACAGATACTTTGTCCATATTGGTGAAAATCAAAGAACATCTTATGTATTCATACAGGTGTCATGTGTGAACCTGGGGGAGGATAAGGATAAAGACAGTTGGAAGACCGCGTATTTTCTACAACTTATCCGTGATGATAGTGACATTGATTATATGTTTAGGTTAATGGTTGAAAATAACATTTTACATCTTTGTGTCCGATCCATTGAAGTGTAATATTTATTAACGTGTAATAGTGTAATGTGTTCGAATTTATGTCCGTAATGTTCCATTTTAATGAATTTGTTTCGAATTTGTGGATTGTGTATTTAACGACGAATTTGTGTAATTTGGATTATTTATGTGTGATTATGTGTGATTAACGACAAATTTGTGTAATTTGAATTGATTATGTGTGATTAAGTGATTATGTGTGATTAATGACAAATTTGTGTAATTTGGATCGATTATGTGTAATTATGTGGTTATGTGTGATTATGTTGTTGAAATGGTGTAATTTGGATAAATTATGAGTGTGTATTGATTACGTGTCATTAATGGCTTGGTTGACAACATTCAATGTTGTTTTGCTGCTACACCAGAAGCCAGCATGAGTTAACTCACGTTGACCTGTAATGAACGTGATTTAAGCCACGCTCGGTGTGTTGGTTGGTGACTGAACGTGACTTAAGTCACGCTAGATAGAATAGTCGGTTATCAATGTGAGTTAAATCACGTAGGTTATAGTCGAGCGTGCGTTAACTCACGTAGGATGGACAACGGTTAAGACGGTGGTTAATCAAGGAGGAGCTGTTACTTTCTTTGACCAATAGAATTCAAGCAAAAAATCTATAAATTGAAACATTTCCTTTCATTTGTTTCTCATTCTCCCATCTCCCATCGCTTCTCTCATATTTTTTTTTTTTAGTTTTGCTAGTATAGGCGTAAACGGCCTTAATGTTCGTCGTCGATTAATCATAATGATCTTATGCTGTTTTTTTATGAAGGCGATTGAGATCATTATATTAATCGACAAGAGAATTTTTTTTAGGCCTATTAGGATCATTATGATTAATCGACAAGAATCCACCCTGATTGTGTTTTCCCGCTAGCGGTAGAGATGGTTATGACGGGTTCATCTACCTTAGATTTGCTATAGGGGGTTGGCCAAAAGTGGCCTTTTACCCCCCCCCCCCCCCCCCCCCCCCCCACAAGAAGATTGGTCATTATGATTAATCGATTTTTTTTAAAATTTCTTTAATTTATGTTATAATAATCATTGTTGAATGTAACGAATTGCAATGTAAGGTAATAATATTTATGTTGTGTGTATTAATATTTTTGTTTTAGTGTAATGTAATAATAAGTACCCAGTGTGAGTTAACTCACGTTGGTATATACCGAGCGTGACTTAAGTCAGGCACGGGTATTTTGGTCAGTTTGTATGAGAGTGAGCAATTTTGTATGGGAGAAGAGCAATTTTCAATATATTTTGGCATGTCAAAGAAAAAGCCAAACAGATGAATAGCTATATAAGGAGGCTCAACCCTAATAACAAGTCAGTGAAATCAATATTAAAGATCAGAGTTTTTGTGTTTTGTGTGTTTGAATCTTTGTGTTTTATTGTACAACACTCTTGTGCCGCCATTGAATATCAAAAGGTTGAGACTTGGTTTGTGTTAGTTGAGTTGTACTTTGTTCTTTGTACACCACTCTAGTGCATCTTGCAAGAGTTCGTTTGTGTATTGGAGTTATTCTCCTACTTTATTGTAACCGTGATTGAGTCAATCACTGAGGATAGTGATTGAGAGAAAGAGATAGGGGTTTATCATATTTAGGGGGAGACCTAGATAGAAATACACGGGTAGTATTAGGTGAATAGGCAATGAACAAGCTTTGTTCACATAAGACTAGGAACTATACTATTGAGAGTGGATTTTCCTTTCTTGGGTAGATGCCTCCCAGATGTAGGAGGTGTTTCACCGAACTGGGTTACCAATCTCTTGTGTTCTTCTTTATCACACTTTACTTTATTTCTGGTTGTTTGTTATTTTGCGATAATTGTCGTACACATTCTCCCGGACATTGTGTAGAACATCTGTCCTGCGAGAATGAGAATTTCACTAGAGAATGTCAGAAAGTCTAATGGCTAGAAAATAACATAGCACATGAGGACCAACAACCGCTCATAAACTTCACCATATCCATGGAGAAAACAGAGAAAATGCAGAAGCTAAAAGGAAGAAGAAAGAAAGAAAATCTGAGATTCATTCAATTGAATTGAGTTAGTTACAAGGAAGTTATATATAGTACAACAAATTCTAACAAACTGTAACTAACTCTAACAAACTGTAACAAACTTCCATCTAAGATAAGAATCTCCTAGAGCTAGTACACGGTAAGAAAACTTGTGAGAAAAGCTAAAACTCTAACTCAGAACCTGAACATCAGACTCTGGTTCAGAAGCTGAACATCAGACTCTAGTTCAGAAGCTGAACCTGCGTCTGAACCTTCAGACTCTGGTTCAGAAGCTGAACCTGCGTCTGAACCTTCAGACTCTGCCTGAACCTTCAGATTCTGGTTCATATAGTTTAACACCCTCCCTCAAGCTTAGCATGGTACATGTCAAGCATGTTAAGCTTGGATAGAAAGGAGTGAAAACTCTTATGTGGTAATGGCTTGGTGAAGAAATCAGCAAGTTGTGACTGAGACTTAATGGGGAGTGATTTGAAGAGACCCTGTAACTTCTCTCTAACAAAATGACAGTCTATCTCCAGGTGTTTTGTTCTTTCATGGAACACAGGGTTTCCTGCTATGTGAATGGCGCTTTGATTGTCAAAATACAAAACTGGTTACTTGCAGCATGTCACTTTCAGATCCTGAAGAAGATAGAGAAGCCATTGTAATTCACAACTAGCAAAAGAAAAGGCTCTGTATTCTGCTTTAGATGAACTTCTGGCAACTGTTTGTTGTTTCTTTGCTCTCCATGAAATCAGAGAAGAACCAAGAAAAAAACAATATCCTGAGGTTGATCTTCTAGAATCAACACATCCTGCCCGATCTGCATCTGTGAACCCAAGTAGTTGTAAAGTGGAATCTCTTCTGAAAAGCAATCCTTGACCAGGTGTACCTTTGAGGTATTTAACCACCCTGCAAGCTGTGTCATAGTGAGTAATGGTTGGGTTACAAATGCTATATCAGGTCTGGTAGTAGTAAGGTACAATAGTTTTCCCACAAGTCTTCGGTAGCTTAGTATGTCCTCAAAAGGCTTTGAAGTATCATGATGTAATTTGACAGAAGGATCAAGAGGTGTTGGAACAGGTTTGGCACCAAGCAACCCAGTATCATGCAAGAGATCAAGACAATATTTTCTTTGGCAAATACTGATTCCAATTGTGGAATGAGCTACTTCTATGCCTAAGAAATATTTGAGCTTTCCAAGATCCTTGACCTTAAACTCTGCATCAAGTGCTCCTTTAATTCTATTTATCTCAGTTATGGAATCACCTGTCAAAATGACATCATCCACATATACAAGGAGAGCAGTAAAGGTGGAATCAGTATGCAAAGTGAAAAGAGAATGATCTGAAGTAGATTGCTTGTAACCTTGATTGAGTAAGAATCCTGTCAATTTTTCATACCACTTTCTACTGGCCTGTTTCAAACCATAAAGGGATTTTAACAGCTTGCAAACCTGATTTGGCTTGGGACTAGTAACACCTTGTGGAACAGACATATAAACCTCTTCAGTCAAACCTCCATGCAGGAAAGCATTGTTCACATCTAGTTGATTTAAGTGCCATGAATTGATATATGCTAAAGCAATGAGAGTTCTGACAGTGGTTATTTTAGCTACAGGTGAAAAAGTATCAAAGAAATCAAGTCCTTCTGAAATTCTGGCCAGGCAAAGATACTTAACAGGTTCTGGTTCTGATTAAAAACTTAACAGGTTCTGATCAGAACTTAGCACAATTATAAAAGCAAATAATCAGCAGGAATATAAAGTGCAGGAAAGCTAAAGAACACACAGAGGTTTGTTAACCCAGTTCGGAGTAAACACCTCCTACTCTGGGGGATACCAATCCAGGAAGGAATTCCACTATAGGAATTAATCCTTATGACTCAAGACACTGACTCCCAGTTCCCAGCCTAAGCAATTAACTTCCTCCTAGTCTTGAATTCTACCCAACACGTTGAGTATTAGAGACCACTAACTTCCTATTCAAGTAACAAACCTGTTACTGAACCCCTTAATCAAAAACACTCTGTTTTTCAGAGAACTTCAAAAACACAACTTCATTCGTACCTAGAGGCTTAGAATGAATTACAACTCAATGACAATCCTAAACCAACTCAAAGCATATGAGTGGCGTACAAAAAATAAAGCAAAAGCTTAAAAACCACTAAGACTCAATTCTCTGATCTTAAACTCTAAATTCGTATCTTGAATAGCAGCAGCCCTCCTTTATTTATAACCTTCAGTCTTGCAGAATAAAATAACAAACTAATCTTTCTGATTTGATTTGTTACTGAAATAAGATTGGTCCAATCAAGTAACAAATAAAACTGTACTGAATCTTTTAAAGATTATTACAGGAAAATATGAATTTCATATCTTTGAACCAAATCTTCAATAAAATCTTCTCCAAATAATTCAGCATTCTAGAAGCACTCATACAAAGATAATTCCTTGCTAGATCTCCCAAGATTACGCGCAAAAACTAATCTGAAAACCCAGCTTCTGATGTGGTCAACAAAAGTCAACGCTGGCTTCAGAACCTGAAATCAGCTTCTGAACTGCTACAGTGCATTCAGCTTCTGATGACATTTTCTGCTTCTGAATGGCTTCAAAACACAAAACTTGCAACTGAAGAAATGTTCATCATAAGGAAAAGCTTCTATTCCATACTTTGGTTTTGCCAAATAATGCAGCCAACACTTAAAGAATCAACACCTTCAACTTGATTGTACCCTTTGGCTACCAGTCTAGCCTTGTATCTTTCTATAGTCCCATCTGATTTGTGTTTTATCTTATAAACCCATTTACTTCCTATAGGTTTGATGTTTGGTGGAGTGTCCACAAAAATCCATGTTTGTTCTGCTTTAAAGCACTCAGTTCAGATTCCATGGCTTTCACCCAACAATCTTGATTGCTTGCTTCTTTGTAACTACTAGGTTCTGAAGCATTTGTAATTGCCAAAGCAAACTTCTGGTGGGAGTCAGAAACATTGTTGAGTGAATGAAAATGTTTAATGGGATAAAGTATACCTGAAGATGCTTGCTTGACTGATTCTTTTGAATGATTGCACACATAGTCAGATAAGTGTTTGGGTTTCTGTATATGTCTGGTGGACTTTCTAAGGTCAATGTCTTGAGATTCAGGTAAGACAGGATGAGGTAGTTGCAGATTATTGTCATCAGTAGCAGTAACTTGTAGCTCAGGTTCATAAATGTTAGGGGTCTGGCTCTTTATGTATGTTAGGCTCATGGCTAACAGGTGTTTGCGTAGGTGGTGATGGGAGCTCAGAGGAGTGATGGGATGATTGAAGTAGTATTGCCATTGAAAAGGTTGATATGGGTTAGAGTAAGGAAGAATATGTTCATGATAGGTTACATTTCTAGAAGCAAAAATAGTTCTATTGTTCAGATCAAATAATATGGCACCTTTGACACCTTGCTTGTAACCTAAGAAAATAGACTTCTTAGCTCTAGGATCCAGTTTAGTTCTATGATTCTGTAAAGTTGAAGCATAACAAAGACAACCAAAAACCTTAAAATCATTGATATCAGGATGGTGACCATATCTAAGAAAATAAGGAGATTTGTTTTGCAATAGAGGAGTGAGAATACGATTGATGAATTATATAGCATGTAGAACAGAATAAGACCAAAATTGTTTAGGTAATTTAGACTGGAAGAGCAAGGCTCTGGCAACATTCAATATGTGCTGATGTTTTCTTTCAACCCTCCCATTTTGCTGGGGAGTTTCCACACAACTTGTTTGATGTTCTATGCCCTTGGAAGAATAAAAATCAGGCATAAGAAATTCAGGACCATTATCAGTCCTTACAATTTTAACTTTGCAAGCAAACTGGTTTTCTATCATAAGAATGAAATTTTGAAAAGATTTTTGAACTTCAGATTTAGATTTACAAAGCATGATCCAAGTAAAACGACTATAGTCATCTAAAGCTGTGATGAAATATTTATGATCATGAATTGACTGAGTAGAAACAGGACCCCATATATCAAAATGAATCAATTCATAACAATGACTAGCTTTATTCATACTGAGCTGAAAAGGTAATTTCTTATGTCTAGAGTAATGACAAATATCACACACTGTATTTTCATCTATTGTTATACAAGGAAAATATTGCTGCATACTAAGCAGCCTATGATTGGATAGATGTCCTAGTCTAAAGTGCCATAAGGCTGTTTGAGGTAAAGGAGAGTTATGCTGGCTGGCTTGAGATGAAGCTATAACAGGTTCAGGTTGTGGAGAAGCTTGTGTGGCAAGAAAGTACAATCCTTCAATCAAATTAGCCGAACCAATCATCTTCAAGCTCCTCCTTTCCTGAATCAAACATTTATCATTATCAAAAGAAACTATGCAACCATTATCAACACATAGTTTTGGCACAGAAAGCAGATTAAGATTGAATTCTGCTACATATAAAACATTTTTAGCAACTAGTCCTGGTGAAAATTGTACAGTGCCTGAGTACTTAGCTATAGCCATATTGCCATTGGGCAACTTGATATGAACAGGTGTAATAGGGTTATATGAATCAAAATTATTGACACAAGAGCATATGTGATCACTGGCACCAGAATGAACTATCCAGGATCCAATATTGGAGTGATTCAGAGAGTAAGAAACTCTGGATATACCTGAAGTCACATGATTTGTGACATGATTCACCTTGCTAGAAGAACCTTGCTGAGTCTGTAACAGGTTGACAAGGTGTTCATATTGCTCTTTGGTAAAACCAAAAGAGTCATTGCCTTTGCAGCTCTTTGAATCTTCCAAATCCTCCTGTTGAGTCTTTTGTGTTGGCTGCATGTTTTGGCAAAACCAGTGTATTGAATAAGAAGCATCTCCATATTTGAAACATTTCTTCAGTTGCAAGTTTTGTGTTTTGAAGCCATTCAGAAGCAGAAAATGTCATCAGAAGCTGAATGCACTGTAGCAGTTCAGAAGCTGATTTCAGGTTCTGAAGCCAGCGTTGATTTTTGTTGACCACATCAGAAGCTGGGTTTTCAGATTAGTTTTTGAGCGTATCTTGGGAGATTTAGCAAGGAATTATCTTTGTATAAGTGCTTCTAGAATGCTGAATTATTTGGAGAAGATTTTATTGAAGATTTGGTTCAAAGATATGAAATTCGTATTTTCTGTTTTAAATCTTTCAAAGATACAAAACAGTTTTATTTGTTACTTGATTGGACCAATCTTATTCCAGTAACAAATCAATTCAGAAGATTTGGAGCAAAATTAAGAGGCTTGCTGAAGATTATAAAAGGAGGAACTTAGCTATTGAAGACTGACGATTTAGAGTGTCAAAATTTCAGAGAATTGAGTCTTTGTTATTTTAAGCTTTTAGCTTTGTTGTGCACCACTCTGTTAGAGTTGGTTTAGGTTTGTTTTGAGTTGTAATCACTCTAAGCCTGTAGGTATGAGTGCTGTCTTTGTGTTTTGAAGTTTTCTCAAAAACAGGGTAGTTGTGTTTTAGAACTGGTTAAGTTCAAAGGGTAGTTCAAGTAGCTGGGTTGCAGTTGCTTGAAAAGGAAGTTAGAGGATTCTAATACTCAAGAGTTGGGTAGAAGTCTGACTAGGTGGAGATTGGTTGCTTAGGATAAGAACTGGGAGTCAGTGTCTGAGTCTTAAGGATTAATTCCAATAGTGGATTTCCTTCCTGGATTGGTATCCCCCAGAGTAGGAGGTGTTTACTCCGAACTGGGTTAACAAACCTTGTGTGTTTTTAGCTTTCCTGCACTTTACTTTTCTGCTGATTATCTGCCTTTATATTGTGCTAAGTTCTGTTCAGAACCTGTTGGTTCAGAACCTGCGTTTATTTCTTAAGTATTGCCTGGCCAGAATTTCAATTGGCATCAGAGCAGGCACCCTGCCTGTAATTTGGGTGAGATCCAGAGGACTTAATATCTGGCAAGCATGGATAGAGAAGGAGGCTATGTCAATAGACCACCCCTACTAGATGGCACAAACTATGAGTATTGGAAGTCAAGGATGTGTGCTTTTCTAAAGTCTATTGACAGCAGGACTTGGAAAGCTGTGATTAAAGGCTGGGATCATCCTGTATATACAGACAAAGATGGTAACAAGACTGAGGTTCTGAAGCCTGAGGAGGAATGGACCAAAGCTGAAGATGATCTGTCATTGGGAAATTCAAAAGCTTTGAATGCTATCTTTAATGGTGTTGATCAGAACATGTTCAGACTTATCAAACAATGTACTGTGGCTAAGGATGCTTGGGAAATTCTGAAGACCACTCATGAGGGAACTTCTAAGGTAAAGATGTCCAGATTGCAGCTGCTGACCACCAAATTTGAGAACCTGAAGATGAAGGAAGATGAATCCATCCAGGATTTTTACATGAATGTGCTGGATATGGCAAATTCATTTGACTCTCTTGGTGAAAAGATGTCTGATGAGAAGTTAGTCAGAAAAATCCTCAGGTCCCTGCCCAGGAGATTTGATATGAAGGTAACAGCAATTGAAGAGGCCCATGATATTACAACTATGAAGCTTGAGGAGCTAATTGGGTCATTGCTCAACTTTGAAACTGCCTTTTGTAAACAGACTGAGAAGAAAGGAAAAGGTGCAGCTTTTAGTGTGAATTCTGAAGCTGATGATCAACAAGAGTCTGAAGAGGATGACTTATCAGAAGCTCTTGTGTTGCTGGGAAAACAATTCAACAAGATTCTGAAGAATGTTAACAGAAAAGCCAAAGCCAAAGGTCAGAACTTCAGATTCAATAACAAAAAGCAACAAACTGATGAGAAGAAGACCAAGTCTGAGGAGAAAAGTAACCAAGCCAAAGGTGTGCAGTGCTATGAGTGTGAAGGTTATGGACATATCAAAACTGAGTGTCCTACTTTTCTTAAGAAGCAGAAGAAAAGCCTAGCTGTTGCATGGTCTGATGATGGTTCTGAAGAAGATGATGATAGTGAATCTGGTATGTGTGATACTGGTCTGGTAGTGAGGTCAGGAGCTATCTTGAAGAAGGAACCTGCTTTAGAGTCTGAGACTTTTTCAGAGTCTGACTCAGAGTCTGAAGGTTCATCTGTGTCTGAAGCTGTTAAAACTTCATATGATGAACTAGCTGACAACTACAGGAAGCTGTATACCAGAAGTGCTGAGGTTTGCAAACAAGTGCTGGATCAGAAGGAGACTATTTTTCAACTGGAGGCTGAAAAGGGAGAACTTCTTGTGCAGAATTCAAATTTGAAAGAAGAAGTGAACCAGTTAAATTCCCAACTTGAACATATGAAAAAGCAGGTTAGAATGATGAATACTGCTACAAATGTGTTGGATGAAATCTTGGGTGCTCAGCAACAAGGAAAAACTGGATTAGGCTTTGATGATCAGACTCAGAACTCCAAACAGAAGATTCTTGTTAAAGAGTTTGTTCCTGCCACTAAAACTGATAATCCTGTGATTGGAGCATCTCAGATGAGACCTCAAAAACAACCTCAGATGCAAGGTCAGAAGTATGTTCAGATGCAAGGTCAGAAGCATGGTCAGATGCTACCTCAGAAGCAACTCCAGAAATCTTTCAGAAACAGAAGGAGGAGGAATCATCCATGGGTCTGTCATCATTGTGGAAAGAGAGGGCATATCAAACCATTCTGCTTTAAATTGTATGGTTATCCTGAACATTTCCAATATAGAAGAGTGCAACCAGCTGCCCCCAGACACAATGTTCAGAAGGTGTGGAAGCCCAAAGTTCAGAATGTAGGCCTGATTGCTCATACTTCTCTGAGAGCCACCTCAAAAGAAGACTGGTACTTTGATAGTGGGTGTTCAAGACATATGACTGGTGTGAAGAAGCTGCTAAGCAATATCAGATCATACTCCAGAAGTTATGTGACATTTGGAGATGGAGTAAAAGGTCAGATTCTGGGTATTGGTGATTTAATCAGAGAAGGTTTGCCCAGACTTAATGATGTGCTACTGGTGGAAGGTTTAACTTCAAATCTGATCAGTATTAGCCAGCTATGTGATCAGGATTTAAAAGTGAATTTCAACAAGCAGGAGTGTATTGTTACTGATCAGGATGGTAAAACTCAGATGAGGGGCTGCAGATCCAAAGACAATTGTTATTTGTGGGTTTCTGAAGAAGAAAGAAGTCTGACTTCTTGTCTTATGAGCTCAGAAGAGGAAGTCAAACTCTGGCACCAGAAACTGGGACATTTGCACTTGAAAGGCATGAAGAAAATCCTAAGTACTGAAGCTATCAGAGGTGTGCCTAATCTGAAGATCAATGAGGACAGTGTTTGTGGTGATTGTCAGATTGGTAAACAAACAAGAAAGTCTCATCCCAGATTAGTTCACCAGGTAACTACCAAAGTACTAGAACTTGTTCATATGGATTTAATGGGGCCTATGCAAGTAGAAAGTATTGGAGGAAAGAGGTATGCTTTTGTAATGGTAGATGACTACTCAAGATTCACATGGATCAACTTTGTTAGAGAAAAGTCTGACACTTTTGAAGTTTTCAAAGAGATGTGCATCCAACTACAAAGAGAGAAGGATAGTGGGATTATCAAAATCAGAAGTGATCATGGCAAAGAATTTGAAAACAAGAGCTTTTCAGAATTCTGTGCTTCTGAAGGTATAAAGCATGAGTTTTCTGCACCTATCACACCCCAGCAAAATGGTGTAGTTGAGAGGAAGAATAGGACTTTGGCAGAATGTGCAAGAGTGATGCTGCATGCTAAGAAACTTCCATATATGTTTTGGGCTGAAGCAATGAACACTGCATGCTATATCCATAATAGAGTCACTCTGAAGAAAGGAACTGCATCTACATTGTATGAACTATGGAAAGGAAGGAAGCCTACAGTCAAATATTTTCATGTGTTTGGCAGTAAATGTTACATTTTGGCTGACAGAGAAAATAGGAGAAAACTGGATCCTAAGTCTGATGAGGGTATATTTTTGGGATATTCAGTAAACAGCAGAGCTTATAGGGTGTTTAATTCAAGAACTAAAGTTGTGATGGAGTCCATTAATGTGGTAATTGATGATCTAACTGCTGAGAAAGATAGAAGTGAGTCTGAAGTTGTTCCAGAGTCTGAACCATCAGAAGAACAAACTTCAGAAGCTGAAATTCATCCAGAGTCTGAAGAAGCAGATGTACATCCAGAACATAATTCTACCAATAAAGGGCCATCTATTAGAGTTCAGAAGGATCATCCTAAAGACTTAATCATTGGAAGCTTAGATCAAGGTGTCAGAACCAGGAGATCAGATGCTGCTGCTACTGATTCATGCTTTGTGTCAAAGGTTGAGCCTAAAAATGTGAAAGAAGCCCTAACTGATGAATTTTGGATTGAAGCAATGCAAGATGAGTTGAATCAATTCAAAAGGAGTGAAGTGTGGGATCTAGTTCCAAGACCTGAAGGGCTGAATGTGATTGGGACTAAGTGGATTTTCAAGAATAAAACAGATGAAAATGGAACTGTAGTCAGAAACAAGGCAAGGTTGGTTGCTCAGGGTTATACACAAGTTGAGGGACTTGATTTTGATGAGACCTTTGCACCTGTGGCCAGACTAGAATCCATAAGACTACTGTTGGGTGTATCCTGCATTCTCAAGTTCAAGTTATTCCAGATGGATGTAAAGAGTGCATTTCTGAATGGATATTTGCAAGAAGAGGTATATGTTGAACAACCTAAGGGTTTTGTGGATCCTAAGTTTCCAGAACATGTGTACAAGTTAAAGAAGGCCTTATATGGATTGAAGCAAGCACCAAGAGCATGGTATGACAGGCTGACTCAGTTTCTTGTGGCTCAAGGTTACAGAAAAGGAGGTTCTGATAAGACTTTGTTTGTGAAAGATGAAGATGGGAATCTGATGATAGCTCAGATTTATGTGGATGATAGTGTTTGGAGGGATGTCTCAGAAGATGGTCAAACTGTTTGTTCAGCAAATGCAATCAGAATTTGAAATGAGTTTGGTTGGTGAGCTGACATATTTTCTTGGATTACAAGTCAAGCAAATGGAAGATACAATCTTCATTTCTCAAAGTAAGTATGCCAAGAACATAGTGAAGAAATTTGGATTGGAATCTGCTGCTCACAAGAGGACACCAGCTGCTACTCACTTGAAGTTAACTAAGGATGAGCATGGAGTTTCAGTAGACCAAAGTCAGTACAGAAGCATGATTGGGAGCCTATTGTACTTAACTGCAAGCAGGCCTGATATTACATTTGCTGTAGGAGTTTGTGCTAGATATCAAGCTGATCCAAAGATGAGTCATCTGACACAAGTTAAAAGAATCCTGAAGTATGTGAATAGCACAAGTGACTATGGAATCATGTATTCACATAGTTCAAGTTCTGAACTGATGGGATATTGTGATGCTGACTGGGCTGGAAGTGCTGATGACAGGAAGAGCACTTCAGGAGGTTGTTTCTTTTTAGGAAATAACTTAATATCTTGGTTTAGCAAGAAACAAAATTGTGTTTCTTTGTCAACTGCTGAAGCTGAGTATATTGCTGCTGGGAGTAGTTGCTCACAACTGGTGTGGATGAAACAGATGCTAGAGGAGTATAACATGAAACAAGGTGTTATGACATTGCTTTGTGATAATTTGAGTGCTATCAACATCTCTAAAAATCCAATTCAGCACAGCAGAACCAAACACATAGACATCAGACATCATTTTATCAGAAACCTTGTGGAGGATAAAGTTATTCAACTGGAACATGTAGCTACTGAAGAACAAGTTGCTGACATTTTCACAAAGGCCTTGGATGCTAAGCAGTTTGAAAACTTAAGGAGCAAGTTAGGTGTGTGCTTATTTGAAGAATTCTAGCAATTAAAGCAAACTGGATGTGAGGAAGATAGAGTACCTGCCAGCTTTGTTAGTGCTAAGTGTGATGCTGTTTGGTATCAGTCTGAAGTTCAAACTGGGACAGTAGTTGAAGATGTTTGTGCAGTTTTCCTTCCCTATTTGAAGTCTGAGATTTGTCAGAATTTTATGGCTAAAAAGGGGGAGAAAATCTTATGCAATGTGTTGGCCTTGTTGGCTCTGCTACCAAGAATTAGAAGATGTATTGCTCTGATATGTGTGTCATTAATTCAGAAGGTGACTAGTTTTGCTCTGATACCAAGCAAGATATGTCCAGATATGATCAAGGGGGAATATGTGTCTCAGGGGGAGTACAAGTTTGTTATATTCCTGAAGTGTAGTGATCCTGAAGTGTTGGCTCTGTTGTGTGCAGCTCCTGAAGTGTTGGCTCTGATATGCTCTGATACCATAAATTCAGAAGTAAGGGGGAGTTTGATGTATGCTGAGTGTATGCTGAGTTACAGGGGGAGTAGGTGTGATGATCAGGAGTTGATCAGTAGCTCTGATACCTTGGAGTAGCTCTGATACCATGTTTGTGATGATCAGAAGTTCAGAAGTTGAAGCTGCATGTTTAACATAGCTGAATCCGCTGCCTAAACTGATTGCTATGATGTATTATTGTGGAGTTCTTCATTGTTGAGCTGATTATAATGAAGATTGAAGGACTTGGATGGTTTTAGCCAAAAATTTGCCAAAGGGGGAGATTGTTGAGTCTTTTGTGTTGGCTGCATGTTTTGGCAAAACCAGTGTATTGAATAAGAAGCATCTCCATATTTGAAACATTTCTTCAGTTGCAAGTTTTGTGTTTTGAAGCCATTCAGAAGCAGAAAATGTCATCAGAAGCTGAATGCACTGTAGCAGTTCAGAAGCTGATTTCAGGTTCTGAAGCCAGCGTTGATTTTTGTTGACCACATCAGAAGCTGGGTTTTCAGATTAGTTTTTGAGCGTATCTTGGGAGATTTAGCAAGGAATTATCTTTGTATAAGTGCTTCTAGAATGCTGAATTATTTGGAGAAGATTTTATTGAAGATTTGGTTCAAAGATATGAAATTCGTATTTTCTGTTTTAAATCTTTCAAAGATACAAAACAGTTTTATTTGTTACTTGATTGGACCACTTATTCCAGTAACAAATCAATTCAGAAGATTTGGAGCAAAATTAAGAGGCTTGCTGAAGATTATAAAAGGAGGAGCTTAGCTATTGAAGACTAACGATTTAGAGTGTCAAAATTTCAGAGAATTGAGTCTTTGTTATTTTAAGCTTTTAGCTTTGTTGTGCACCACTCTGTTAGAGTTGGTTTAGGTTTGTTTTGAGTTGTAATCACTCTAAGCCTGTAGGTATGAGTGCTGTCTTTGTGTTTTGAAGTTTTCTCAAAAACAGGGTAGTTGTGTTTTAGAACTGGTTAAGTTCAAAGGGTAGTTCAAGTAGCTGGGTTGCAGTTGCTTGAAAAGGAAGTTAGAGGATTCTAATACTCAAGAGTTGGGTAGAAGTCTGACTAGGTGGAGATTGGTTGCTTAGGATAAGAACTGGGAGTCAGTGTCTGAGTCTTAAGGATTAATTCCAATAGTGGATTTCCTTCCTGGATTGGTATCCCCCAGAGTAGGAGGTGTTTACTCCGAACTGGGTTAACAAACCTTGTGTGTTTTTAGCTTTCCTGCACTTTACTTTTCTGCTGATTATCTGCCTTTATATTGTGCTAAGTTCTGTTCAGAACCTGTTGGTTCAGAACCTGCGTTTATTTCTTAAGTATTGCCTGGCCAGAATTTCACCTCCCTTTCTTCATTTATCTCAAGAGAAGAATTATTAACCATAACAGGACTTTTACCAAAATGTGGAGGAAAACCATGTTTCCTATAGCAAGTTTCCACAGTGTGGCCATTTCTCCCACAAAAAGAACAAACACGTTTATTGCCATGTGTGAATGAAGAACCGCCACTGTAACCACCAGTACCACGCCCTCTTCCTTGAGATTTACCCACTGAATTGATTAAAATCTTGGAATCATCTACAGGAAGAGCAATTTTGAACTAACGTTCATGCTGCATTACCATTGAAAAAATCTTGTTCAATGTTGGTAATGGATTCATCAGCAAAATCTGTGATCGTACAAGATCAAAAGAATCATTAAGACCAGTAAGAAAACGAATGGAACGTGTGATTTCATGCTGATGCTTTGCATTCATCACACCAGTAGCACACATACAACGATGAGGACAATCCCAAGTGGGAGTAGGAAGATAAGCTTCAAGTTCTTCCCATAAAACCTTCAATGCAGTAAAAAATTCTGAAACAGATCGTGAATCTTGCTTCAACCCAAAAATCTCACACTGCAGTTCAGAAATACGAATGAAATCACCTTGAGAAAAACGTTCTTTGAGCTCGTTCCATACGTCCATAGCATTTTCCAGAAAAACAATGCTTTGAGAAATTGAATCTTCTACAGAGTTTATGATCCAAGAGTGTACAAGCATGTTACAACGATTCCACGCCTTGAAACTAGGATCAAATTCTGTTGGAACTGGAATTGATCCATCCGCAAAATCAAATTTGTTCTTTCCACCTAAGGCTCTTCGCATTGAACGCGCCCATGAATGATAATTAGAATTGCTAAGAACTGGAGTAATTGCGACGGAAGAAGGTCCATCAGAAGGATGAACATAGTAAACATTCCCAGGTTGTTGAGACGGATCGAGAATCGGTGGAACAACACCACTACCAGAAGCACCACCACTACCGGCGGTGTGGCCAGTACATGCCATCGGAGAAGAAGAGCAAAACAGAAAAGTAGAACAAAAAACGAAACGATGCGCAGCAGAGCTCAAAAGAGCTCTGATACCATCATAAACTTCACCATATCCATGGAGAAAACAGAGAAAATGCAGAAGCTAAAAGGAAGAAGAAAGAAAGAAAATCTGAGATTCATTCAATTGAATTGAGTTAGTTACAAGGAAGTTATATATAGTACAACAAACTCTAACAAACTGTAACTAACTCTAACAAACTGTAACAAACTTCTATCTAAGATAAGAATCTCCTAGAGCTAGTACACGGTAAGGAAACTTGTGAGGCAAGCTAAAACTCTGACTCAGAACCTGAACATCAGACTCTGGTTCAGAAGCTGAACATCAGACTCTAGTTCAGAAGCTGAACCTGCGTTTGAACCTTCAGACTCTGGTTTAGAAGCTGAACCTGCGTCTGAACCTTCAGACTTTGGTTCATATAGTTTAACAACCGCATCCAATCAACAAAGAGAGAACAAGGATATCCAAAAGCAACAATGATATCAAAGGCAACATAACTGCATATGAAGGGCTCAAATCCACAACGGAATAAGGTCATAAGTTGGACAAACTTTACACCTAAGGTACCATGAAGGAAGACCAAGGTTCCAAGACATTTATAACAAGATCCCCTCCAATATGTTGAGCTGAAACCATAACCAATGCAACTTGTACAATACAGGGCATGTCAACAACAACAAACAACAAAATCAATATGCCAATGAAGGAGCATAGCTATGTTGATGCATACAAACAATAGGCCAAAAAAACAATGCTTCCAACAATGAAGCTTAAAAAATATCCAACAAATAGTCTTTAATTGTCATAATTATAGACAAACCAGAAGCAAACAATAGGAAAAATCTCAAGCTTCAGAAATTAAATCACTCCAAACTAAGAAAGCCAACAACAAATTCCAACTAAGAGAACTAGTTATTTCCCAAACTCCACACGTTTCAAAACTCCAAGAAGAAGCCAATTTTAACAAGAAGCACAATAATACACATACCATGTCAAACAGAGAGATTCATTCACATCATATTAGAGTTTAAGTGATCTTCATGACATGCAAGAACACAAGCAAGAGCAACTTCAAAGTAATAGAAAATTTCAAAGCAACTTCCAATAAAGAGCATCAATCGTCTTAAAGCTTCAGATCTGGTGTTGCATATACTAAGGCAAACACACATTCTTGTATCAGAGCACATTCAAAATTGAAAAGGGAACCAAATTTAATCTTATACAAACTCAAATCTAGCACTGTCAAGTATGAATATCAAGTTTTGCCTAACAAGAATACAAAAACTTAAGAACTAAAAAATTTGCGAAAAAAAAAAGAATAGCAATTGCAAAAAATTCGAAAGGTTTACGTCACAAGAAATCGAAAGGTTTAGAGATTAAAAAATTCGATTGAACAAGATTTCGAAGAAGAAATGGTAGAGATCGAAACCTAATTGAAATTAGATGTCTCCAATAAAGAAACAAACCCGAAATCAAAATATCGAATCGTAATCGAATTAGAATCGCGAAAACCTAGAATTTGGTAGTAAATTAACATGAGAGGTCCATGGTTAGACCAAGTCTATTTATAATATATTTTTATATTATATTATATTATATATATATATATATATATATATATATATATATATATATTTCTTTATTACGTTTAAATAATCTATGTAAAATAAGAACTACTATCTTCAATATAAATTTAAAACACGAATTCATGGTTAAAAATAAAAGGTACAATATATTGTTTGATAATGATTCAAAAACAAGTTAAAAAAAAAGTAGGTAAATTAAAAAAGGTTAATATAAGAAAGATACTTGACTATGAACGTAAATAAACAAATAAAATAATATAATGAAGGGTAGTGAACTAGGATCTCGTGAAGAAATCTCTAAAAACATTCTCTGAAATATATATATATATAAAATAGAAGGGAAAACAAAAAAGAGGGAGACCATTCCAAAACCTCTTTATTGAGTAACAAATCTATAATTAGGCATACCTTATTTGTTTTTAACAAAGGTTTCTCTAATGTATTCAGGGAGATCTAGCTAGACAATTAGAGGATTAGTAGATAATCCTACCATAGTCAGGAGATCAACACATTTATTACTTTCCCTAAGCAATTCTTCCATCTGTTTCTTAACTTCCAAAGTAGGATAACCTTTGAAAAGTATCACGAAGAGGGTCCTATCATCAATTGTTTTCTTTATCTCGTTCCTTTTATCAATACATCATCATCATTACTAGCAGGAGCAACAATTTGTTGTGGCACCCTATTGGAACATCATTTGGAACATAATACAACCCTTGTGGTTGCATGTTAGTAGGAATAGTAGTACCTAAATATAAATTGGCCAAAATCTCACTTATATTTGGCACAATTTGTCGTGAGAGGCATCTTTAAATTTCAAGTGCATTATTAATAGTAGTACTTCCTCCATTTTTTTAATAGTAGTACTTCCTCCAATTTGTGCTTATTTAACATTGAATTTTGTTTATTTGTCATTGAACCAATGACTAAACAAAACTGTTTGAAAGTTCTGCAATAACTTAACTAAAAGAGATGTTCCACATAGTTTTTTTTCCTTCAGAATATTCCACATAGTTTTTTCTTCATGTAAAAAAAAAAATTGGTTGAAGATACTGATAACTGATGAAGATGGTCAAAATGCTAATGTCTCCAAATGTCGTTTATGGAGAATTATTTTGTAATGTATGATAACTAACTTAAAATGTACGGTTTTCAAAATATATTAATGTCAAGATGATATGACTAATGTAATACATTTTTTATCATATGACTTATTTCACTACATTTTTTTATTACGGTATAACTTATTCGTTCATGTTTTAGTCGGTAAGACCCGTGCATCGCACGGGTAGAAAGTCTAGTGAGAGACTTATTTTTAAGTCATGAGTTTGGCCTTTCAAGATCCTTATATTATAATAGTTTGTTTAAAAGTCTATTTTATATGAAAGTATTTAAATAGGTAATCTAATCTATGTTTAAATAGAGTAACAAACTAGTAGACCAATAAATTAAACTCTCTTTTGATATTTAACATGATATATTAAAGAAATTGACTATATATGATATCATATTTCAATTATAGTTTATAATAATAACAATAATAATAATAATAATAATAATAATAATAATAATAATAATAGTAGTAGTAGTAGTAGTAGTAGTAGTAGTAGTAGTAAAAAATTTTAAGGCGTGACCCTGATCTATGGCCTATAAGAGACTTATGTTTTAGGCCTGAGTTTGGCCTTTCAAGATCCAAATATTGTAATAGCTTGTTTAAAATTCTATTTTATATGAAAGTATTTAAATTGGTAATCTAATCTATGTTTAAATAGAGTAACAAACTAATAGACCAATAAGATTAAACTCTCTTTTGATATTATACATGATATATTAAATAAATTGACATATATGATATCATATTTCAATTATAGTTTATAATAAAAATAATAATACGTTTAAATATGCAAAAAATTGATGTCGATTAATAAGCTTAAATTGAAAAAGTTAACAAAATTATAATTTAATTAAAAATACAAAATTTAATATGATAATAGTAATAAAAGTTATCATTCATATTTATTTAAATAGACCGGCCTAATAGGCCTACAAGGATTTTCTTATGGCTCATGGTCTGTTCTTTTCATCTAAACAGGATTCTAAAAAAAACCTTAGTCTTTATTATTTAGGAAAACAAATCCGACCTATTCCCATCCATACTCTAATTCATTCAATTGTGGAACAACAATTTGTTGTGGCACCATTGGAACATCATTTGGAGCATAATACAACCCTTGCGGTTGCATGTTAGTAGGAATATTAGCACCCTCGCAGACAGTTGCAAGATATAACTCTTGCTCCTTCACAAACCTGTCATAATGTACCTTTTCAATTATATCTGTAAAAGCTCTAATACAGACATTATTGATGAACTTTGTGACATCAGTGATTAGTTCAAGGCGTTTTTCATAGAAAAACTCAAATGTCACATTGCGGCACATGATTTGTTGAATCAATAGCAACTTATTTTCCCTTACAAAAGAGTTAGGGTACTGAGAACTCTCAATGCAATTCAGGATTACATCTACCTCATAAACAAGGCTGCTTAGCATGACGTCTGACCAATGCTGAAGAATATTTGCTACTAAATTGAATTGTTTAATTTTCCTTTCAATGCACATCAAGAAGGCCATTACATTTATTGATTCAAAGATTTCATGACCTAGCCCCACAACCAATCGACTGAATAGTCGTCGATCAACACTGTGAAACAAGTTGAACTCTTCTTTGGTCACAATCACTTTGGAACCTAGGTCTTGATTTGGTAGAATGAGTGGTAGTATGGAAGACATTTTGAATTGGATAATCGTGATTACAATGATGAATATTTTTTTCTTTTGAGGTGGTGATGATGAATATTATTAGCTATCATTTATAAGGTTGTGATATTGTTAAAATAATATTTTTTTTATAATTCTTTTCTGACTAATTTTATAAAAAAATATTAAACAATCACAAATTTTAATTTATAATCTTTAAAAGGTAATTTGTTTGGGATGATCGTTTTTTTTGTAATAATGGTAACATTTTATCAATTATGGATTATTCCAAAATATATTAAATTTTATGTGTAGGTAGTATATGCCTTATAAGATATATGTATTAAAAATGTAAAATAAAAAATAAAAAATATGCATTAAACTTGTTTCTTCTTTTTCAGACGTTTTTTAATATAATTTTTATCTATTTATTTTAAAAATTTAACAATTATGTAATCTATTTAGATTTTATTTTATGTGATTTCTTTATTTAGAGGATAGTCTTGCAGATATTACTCTAAATAGCAATTTACAAAAAAAAATTAAAGTATCTAGATATGTTATATTTATAATTATTAATGATAACAAAGATAATATTTGTATATCGGCTAAAAATATATTGAACAAAAAATATAAAATGATTTTCTTAGTGTCATAAAGATTGTACAAAATGATTAAAAATTTATATAAATTCGCCAATTAGCTTTCCACATACACGACTTCAACAAATATTTTTTTATTGAATATTTTCATGTACAAATATTCAACTTCGAGAGTTAAACTTTCATTAAAATATATTATACTATAGCATTCATTGAATATAACCATTATAGCCAAAAAAATTATTACATTCATTGAATATACGTAACCAAAAAAAAAACATTCATTGAATATACTATTTTTTGTATCATTTTCTTCTATGTTTAATAATAATATTTAATGACTCATGATGATGATGATGATGATGATGATGATGATGATAATAATAATAATAATAATAATAATAATAATAATAATAATAATAATAATAAATATAAATATAAATATAAATATAAATACTAATATCTATATATCACAACAACAACAAATCCCCTGGAAAAAAACTACTACTACGTTCTTTTTTTTAAAAAAAAAAAAAAAAACTACTACTACTGCATGTTAATTTAGTAGCGGTAAAAGCTTAACCTTTTTGAAAGGGTAACAGCTTAACCTTATAATCTTAGGTATAGAAAATAACCAGTATAGCCATTATAATCAATGAAATTTCGGCTTCCCGTTTTGTTTTAAATAAAAAAAGAGCAACAACAATAACTAGAATAATAATATTGATATCCTCTCAAAAAAAAAAAATATTAATATTAAATATTCAATGAATGTATATATTTTAACATTCATTTGGTCAAAAAGTTATACTATAGCATTCATTGAATTTGTTAATTTTAGTTATTACCTCATACATTTCTTAATAATATTTAATAAATCACATAATAATCATAAGGGTTAAATATGTTTTTGGTCCCTATAAAATTGGGACCTTTTAAGTTTAGTCCTTACTTAATTTTAATAGTTCTTTTAATCCCTAAAAAAAATTTCGGCACTCAGTATTAGTCCCTACTCAATTCAAATTTGTGTAATTTATGCTTAACTCTTAAGTTTTTGAACAATTTTTTACAGAAGTGTTAAGAACATTACTAAAAGTTCCTCCGCAAAAAATTATCGCAAAATTTGATTTCTACGTCTAGATTTTGTTACTTTTATCTTTAACTTTTGTAAATGAGCCTTTCATAGTGTTCTAAACTTGTCTCAAAAAAATCGTTCAAAAATTTAAGAGTTTAAGGAAAACTAATCAAACTTTGTTTTAGTAGGAACTAAAATTATAAGTAAATTTTTTTTATAGGGACTAAAAAGCCTATTATAATTAAGTAAGGACTAAACTTAGAAGTTCTCAATTTTATAGGGACCAAAAATAATAATAATATTAAATATTTGGTGACACTAGTGATTGCTTCACTAACTTTTTTTGTTGACCAATACTTCGCTAACTTTTTATTCATTCAATTATCAACATTTTAATTTTTATTTGTTCCCTATAAATGTTGCAATTTGTTGTTTTAGTCCCCTTAAAAAAATTTGACTTTTAGTACACCAAAATTTTTTCATCACAACTTTTTGTCACTGCTTTTAAGTTAACTGACGTGATTCTTTCGAATTTTTAAATTTTTTTCTGCAGTCATGTTTAAAATATTATAAGAATTTCTCCAAAAAAATTATATTTTTTTAACAAAATATGATTTAAATATGAATTTTATGTTTTTGGCGCTTAAAATTTCATACATAATTCAATTCATGATATGGGTTGTTAAAAGAAGAGACCAAAAGTGTGAATCAAAAATTTTAGGGGGACTAAAACCAAAAAATTGAAATATTTATAGAGACCAAAAATGTATTCTGTAACAGCCCGATTTTTAGCGTTAGATTTATCTGTTATTATTACTTGGCGTTATTTATTTAACTATATTTGTTAATTGATTATTTATGTGTGATTGGTGGGTTAGTGGAATTATTAGTGCTTGAGTGGCATTTTTGTAATTATGCTAGGACTAGTAATTTGAATTTTAGAGAATAGTGGTGTATAATTAATATGGGGGGTTTAAGTAAAGTAAAAGTGTAGAGAAAACAATTGTGAGACAATTGTGACTAAGCTCATTAGTGGGAATAACCCTAGAAACATATTATAAATACACTAGTAGTGTGTGGTGGTGAATTAGGTTAAACATTATAACACAAAATTTTAAGAGGCAAGTGAGAGAAGAGGCTTGGAGAAGAGGAAAATAGAAGAGCTCAAGGGGAATGGGGAATTATACTAGAAGTAGCAAGAAAAGTGAAGAATTAAGGTAAGAGGGGAGATTACTTTCACCAAATGGGTTTAATAAGCAATTGAGAGGTTTGGGTGTTTTATATTATCATTAATTGCTTGTTAATTGTTGCTAATTTTGTGAATTTCGTGCTCCTTTTTGTTGATTAAATTAAGCATGTTAAACTTTGATGAAATTGCATTTTCTTCATGTCAAAATTCATGTTTAAATAGGATTAATGGGTACCTTTGTGAATTTTGATGAATTTGATGATCAACATGATAACTGAATGATGTTTGATGTTTATGAAGTTAATTATGAGCATGAATATGTTTTGTTTGAGAAATCATGAAGTTATGTTGAATAAGTTGTGATTTAAGTGATTTTTAGAAAAGTGATTAATTGAGTGAATTTGCTTAAGTTGCTACTGTTTTGATTATGTTGATGCCTTATGATGAAAAGCATGATAATCTATGTTGGTTGTGTGGCTTTGATGAGAATTAAGTTGTTGTTGGTATTTTTGCTAAAATGACTTAATTAAGTGAAAAATGAGTAAGTTGTAGCTTAAATGAATAAATTGCTATTGGAATAGTTTGAATAAGTGTATATGGTGATGTTGAACTTGATGAAATGAATTTACTTGAGCTGGGTATGTTTGTTTGTTAAGTTTTTGGTGAAAATGGGTTTTTGAGACGAACTTTGAATTAAACCAAAAAACCTTGAGAATTCATGTTAATTTGATGTTGTGTTGTGTAACCATTGTTCAATTAAAGTGTATTGATCATGGGTATTGTTTGTATACTGATTTTGGGTTGATTTGGATGATAAATGGGATTTTTGGGAATTTTTGGAGGTCTTCCCATAAGGGGAAAACCTGTTATGGTTGGCGTGGCGGTAGCGACCCCAGGCTCGCTGTAGCGACCATGACAGCAACAACATCAGCTGTTCTGCGTGTTTTGACCTTTGGGGGATGTTTCCGGACATCCTTGAGCATTCCATTTGTGCTATTTTGATGTTGTTTTGATCATTCGTTGATGGATAATGATTGCTTGCCATGAATTGAATACGAAGTTTAATTTTGAGACGAACTTGGTGATTTTGCAAAACTTAGGAATTCTCGAAATGAACTTGATAATCAACTACAGTAGTATGAAAGATGTTGAATCATGAATATATTGTAGCGTAGTAATAGGTTGAGGTAACTGATAGACTTTTAGCAAGTGTACTAAAAATGCATCGAAGTAATAAAATTTATAAGTTCGTATCCACAGGGACTGTTTCAACTTCTACTCTGCAATGTCATTATTATTAAGGATGTATTAAATGGGGGGTTGCCCTAGGCAGTTGGTTTGGTTGAACAACATAAACTGTTAAAAAGATAATTAAAGTTTGGTTTTAGAAATTTACGAGAAAGATGGTTGAGCCCTTCGATTCCTCTAACGTTATTGTATGATAAATTGCACCCCTTTCATATCAATGTCTACTTAATTTTACGATAGATTAACAAAATGGTTCTACCCAATCTCTTGACCTAGAACCCTCTCCTAAAGTAACTATCCTTTAATCTCTTAAGTGAAATAGAAACCGTTGGAGGTTTTACACAGTCCGTTAATCTCTAAATCACAACCTAACAATTTTCTATCTCTAGCTTAATTGATTAGGTTAAACAAATTTCCTAGATCAGATTCAAAAGCCATGGCTAGTGGTCATTCAAAGTCCACAATCAATTTATATATTCAGGAAAGCTAGCGCTAATAGTCAATCAGAAACATATAAAAAGCATTAAGCAAAAGGAAATATGAATAAAACTAGGTTTTCATTGATAATCCAGGGAGTTCATACAATTCATGAAGCCATACAATTACATCAAATTCATCTAAGGCTCAACCACAATAGAATTAGTTACTCATAGCTAAAGTACGAACCACAAATTCAAAAGAAAGATTAATTACATGAAATGGATGACTGGCTATGAGTTTTGATGGTCTCCCACCTATTTTCCAACTCTTCAGATCCAAAATATGCCTTTTCTTCCCTAAAATTTTGAACCATACATCAGAAACACGTTTCCCTTATATAGACATAATGAAAATCGTGCCCCGATGCACTGAAATCGTGGCCCAAAATCACGAAATTCAAATGAAGCTTCAGACGCGCCCACAAAATCAGCGCCCGATGTGTACAATTCGGCGCCCGATTTTTTACGATTTGGCAGCCTTATTTTGGTCTTCAAATCGGCGCCCGATTTGCATAAATCATGGCCCGATCTTCTCTTTCTCGAAATGCCTGCTTTTCTTCAATGTTTCAGCTTTAAAGACCATACAATTACATTGAACTCAACTGAAAAATGCATAAAAACAACTAACAAAACAGATATGACATAGTGTCATCACAACCCCAAACTTGAATCATTCCTTGTCCTCAAGGAATTTACTTGTAGAATTGACAAATGACAGTAAAATAACAATTTACCTAACTAAGTGATAGTACCAAAACTTCATCTCCTTGCTAGCCATTTGATGGGCCAGCTGGCTTGACTACATCCACAATTCACAACTCCACGCAACAATTTGATAAGGGTTTTCCCTCAGTCGACATGCAGGTCTACATATTACCATACGCTTGAAAAATTTCTAAACATCAATCAAAATCCATGTCAACACACACTGCAAAGGTCTATAAAGGTTATAAAGGGGCTTAGGTGAAGGTGGGATAATTTTTGGAAAAGTAGGTTAAACAAATATTGGAGTTAAGCTTTCCTACTATATTGGAAAATTTGAAAATTTACCTCATTCACCCCAATAAATAAACATAAGTACTAGAGAACTCTTTTATCTTTGAGACAATAATATTTTCATTAATTCATTTATCTTGTCTCTTCTCCTTTTTTTTTTCTTGCACCATTTGTGCATTTTTTTTTTCGATTTTCAATCTCAGAGAGGTATTTGACTCTCTATAGTTCTCTAGTACCCCTACCCCAAACTTAGTTGGTTGCAAATTCCAAAAGCAACCCCAAACTTATGTTTTAGCAACATCCTACAGTCTAACTCCAAACCAATATTTGGGTCATATAACTTTAAAGTCTATAGGCTTAATATGTAGTTTGTCACCGAACAAAAGGATCTACACCTACCGGCTCAAATTGGCTTTTCAAAAGGAATAGATTCAAACAAAAATACTCCAGGTAGGCTTCAAAAAGGCTCATGGTACCAAGCACTTTGCCTTAGTGTGTGTATGACAAGACCAATCAACAATAGAGAAAAATCACAAGTTCTAGAAATGTAGTTGCACGGAACACTTTTTATAAGTAAATTGGAAAATAAAAATTTTGGCAATGACCTTACAAGTTATGATTTCTGGGAGCTGTGACTACTGATCCGCACAATATCGTACACTTTGCCTTTGAATTCCAAGCCTCTACCTCCTTACAAACTTTTTGAGTACCACTTGATCAAACAATTGTTACTAAACTGGAATAAGTCAATTAAACAAACAAATTCATCAATAATAAACAAGTGAAAATTCATTACAAAATAGGGGCATACTCGAAATTATTCCAACATGCTGACAATTATTTGACTCAACAATGGACACAACAAAATAAAAAACCTTAGAAAAAAGGATGGGTTGCCTCCCATCAAACGCTTTTGTTTTACGTCATTGAGCTTGACGCTTCAACCACTGTTAGGGTGGCAGAAATGACAGAAAAAATATATCATCCTTCTTCTTCCTCTTGTTTGGTAGGAATTCCATGAATTTGGCACAAAGAATCAGATACTCCCATGTACCCACTGTTAAACCTTTGGAATTTGAGCTCTCCCACCTTAGCGAAGGACTTGTATCCATTGGCACATGAATGGTGTTGAGTCTTTTGGTGTTGGCTGCATGTTTTGGCAAAACCAAAGTGTTGTTTGGAAGCATCTCCATATTTATAACAAGTCTTCAGTTGCAAGAAATTTCATTTGAAGATGTTCAGAAGCTCAAAATGACATCAGAAGCTGAATGCCTCATCAGAAGCACTGTAGCTGTTCAGAAGCTGAATTCAGGTTCTGATGGACGTGTTGACTTTTGTTGACTTCATCAGAAGCTGATGTTTTTCAAGTTATTTTTATGCGAATCTTAGCAACATTTGGCAAGGATTTGTTCCAGAATTATTGCTTCTAGATTGTTGTTGAATTGGAGAAGATTTGATAAAGATTTGGTATTAAATTATGAAGCTCGTATTATTTCTGCAGAATCTTTAAAAGATACATTCCTGGTTTATTTGTTTCCTTATTGGATTATTCATAATTCAGAAACAAATCCAATTCAGAAGATTGGTTACATAATTAAGAGACTTGTTGGAGCTTATAAAAGGAGGAGTGCTGATGCTTTCAAGATACACGCATAATTGAAGAAATTCAGAGAAAAGAGTCTTAGAGTTTTAAGCTGTTAGTTTTTTTTTGTGCACCACTCTGTTAGAGTTGGTTTAGGTTTGTTTTGAGTTGTAATCACTCTAAGCCTGTAGGTATGAGTGCTATCTTTGTGTGTTGAAGTTGTCTTCAAAAACAGGGGAGTTTTTGTGTTCTGAACTGGGTTAAGTTCAAAGGGTAGTTCAAGTAGCTGGGTTGCAGTTGCTTGAATAGGAAGTTAGAGGTTTTCTAATACTCAACGTGTTGGGTAGAGTTCAAGACTAGGAGGAAGATAATTGCTTAGGCTGGGAGCTGGGAGTCAGTGTCTTGAGTCATAAGGATTAATTCCTATAGTGGAATTCCTTCCTGGATTGGTATCCCCCAAAGTAGGAGGTGTTTACTCCGAACTGGGTTAACAAACCTTCTGTGTTCTTTAGCTTTCCTGCACTTTTTATTTCTGCTACTTATCTGCTTTAAATTGTGCTAAGTCATTGTTCAGAACCTGTTTTGGTTCAGAACCTATAATCTCTTAGTATTGCCTGGCCAGAATTTCAATTGGTATCAGAGCAAGCACCCTGCCTGTAATTTGGGTGAGATCCAGAGGACTTAATATCTGGCAAGCATGGATAGAGAAGGAGGCTATGTCAATAGACCACCCCTACTAGATGGCACAAACTATGAATATTGGAAGTCAAGGATGTGTGCTTTTCTAAAGTCTATTGACAGCAGGACTTGGAAAGCTGTGATTAAAGGTTGGGATCATCCTGTGTATACAGACAAAGATGGTAACAAGACTGAGGATCTGAAGCCTGAGGAGGAATGGACCAAAGCTGAAGATGATCTGTCACTGGGAAATTCAAAAGCTTTGAATGCTATCTTTAATGGTGTTGATCAGAACATGTTCAGACTTATCAAGCAATGTACTGTGGCTAAGGATGCTTGGGAAATTTTAAAGACAATTCATGAAGGAACTTCTAAAGTCAAGATGTCCAGATTGCAGCTGCTGACAACCAAGTTTGAGAACCTGAAGATGAAGGAGGATGAATCTATTCAGGATTTTTACATGAATGTGCTGGACATGGCAAATTCTTTTGATTCACTTGGAGAAAAGATGACTGATGAGAAGTTAGTCAGAAAACCCTCAGGTCCCTGCCCAGAAGATTTGACATGAAGGTCACTGCAATTGAGGAGGCTCATGATATTACCACTATGAAGCTTGAGGAGCTGATTGGGTCTTTGCTCAATTTTGAAACTGCATTCTGCAAACAGCCTGATAAGAAAGGAAAAGGTGTAGCTTTTACTGTGAACTCTGAAGCTGATGATCAACAAGAGTCTGAGGAGGATGACTTATCAGAAGCTCTAGTGTTGCTGGGAAAACAATTCAACAAGATTCTGAAGAATGTTAACAGAAAAGCCAAAGCCAAAGGTCAGAATTTCAGATTCAATAACAAAAAGCAACAAACTGATGAGAAGAAGACCAAGTCTGAGGAGAAAAGTAACCAAGCTAAAGGTGTGCAGTGCTATGAGTGTGAAGGGTATGGACACATCAAGTCTGAATGTCCCACTTTTCTCAAGAAGCAGAAAAAGAGCCTAGCTATTTCATGGTCTGATGATGGTTCTGAAGATGATGATGTCAGTGAATCTGATATGTGTGATACTGGTCTTGTAGTGAGGTCAGGAGCTATCTTGAAGAAGGAAGCTGTTTTAGAGTCTGAGACTTTTTCAGAGTCTGACTCAGAGTCTGAAGTCTCATATGTGTCTGAAGCTGCTAAAACCTCATATGATGAACTAGCTGATAACTACAAGAAGCTGTATACCAGAAGTGCTGAGGTTTGCAAACAAGTTTTGGATCAGAAGGAGACTATTCTTCAACTGGAGGCTGAAAAAGGTGAACTGTTAGTGCAGAATTCAGATTTAAAAGAAGAAGTGAACCAACTGAACTCCCAACTTGATCAAATGAAGAAGCAAGTGAGGATGTTGAACTCTGCTACTGAAAAATTGGAGAAGATTTAATGAAGATTTGGTATTAAATTATGAAGATCGTATTATTTCTGCAGAATCTTTAAAAGATACATTCCTGGTTTATTTGTTTCCTTATTGGATTATTCATAATTCAGAAACAAATCCAATTCAGAAGATTGGCTACATAATTAAGAGACTTGTTGGAGCTTATAAAAGGAGGAGTGCTGATGCTTTCAAGAGACACACATAATTGAAGAAATTCAGAGAAAAGAGTTTTAGTCTGTTAGTTTTTGTTGTGCACCACTCTGTTAGAGTTGGTTTAGGTTTGTTTTGAGTTGTAATCACTCTAAGCCTGTAGGTATGAGTGCTGTCTTTATGTGTTGAAGTTGTAGGGGGAGTTGATTAGTAGCTCTGATACCAATTGAAATTCTGGCCAGGCAATAATAGACTACCAGGTTCTGAACCAGTCAGATTCTGAACAAAACGCAGGACACAATAGTTTGCTTAAAACAGAGCACACACTCAACACATAAAGACAGCACTCATACCTACAGGCTTAGAGTGATTACAACTCAAAACAAACCTAAACCAACTCTAACAGAGTGGTGCACAACAAAAACTAACAGACTAAAACTCTAAGACTCTTTTCTCTGAATTTCTTCAATTATGCGTGTCTCTTGAAAGCATCAGCACTCCTCCTTTTATAAGCTCCAACAAGTCTCTTAATTATGTAGCCAATCTTCTGAATTGGATTTGTTTCTGAATTATGAATAATCCAATAAGGAAACAAATAAACCAGGAATGTATCTTTTAAAGATTCTGCAGAAATAATACGAGCTTCATAATTTAATACCAAATCTTTATCAAATCTTCTCCAATTCAACAACAATCTAGAAGCAATAGTTCTGGAACAAATCCTTGCCAAATGTTGCTAAGATTCGCATAAAAATAACTTGAAAAACATCAGCTTCTGATGAAGTCAACAAAAGTCAACACGTCCATCAGAACCTGAATTCAGCTTCTGAACAGCTACAGTGCTTCTGATGAGGCATTCAGCTTCTGATGTCATTTTGAGCTTCTGAACATCTTCAAATGAAATTTCTTGCAACTGAAGACTTGTTATAAATATGGAGATGCTTCCAAACAACACTTTGGTTTTGCCAAAACATGCAGCCAACACCAAAAGGCTCAACAATCTCCCCCTTTGGCAAATTTTTGGCTAAAACCATCCAAGTTCTTCAATCTCCCTTAATCAACTTAGCAAAGAAGAACTCCACAAAGATATAACATAGCATATAAGTTAGGCAGCGGACAAAACACTTTTAGAGCTATGTTAGACAACAACTTAATCTTCTGAACTCCTGAAGCACACATAAAAGCTTCTGAACTGCTCAGCATTACTTCAACATATCTGATCTTCATAAGAATACTCCCCCTGAGAGTTCACAAAGCACACAACCAGCAATATACACAAAACAGCTTCAGTTTGATGGTATCAGAGCAAGTACTGATTAACAGCTGCAGTTCAAGGTATCAGAGCTACTATCAACTCCTGATCTTCACAACACTCCCCCTGCAACTCAGCTTCTCATACAAACTCCACCTTACTACTGAACTGCAGTGATAAATGGTATCAGAGTACAAACCAAAGTACAACCACACTTCAGGAGCTGAACACTAATGTTCTTCAGGACCACTACACTTCTTCACTTCAGGATCACAAAAACACTCAGGATCATAACAATCTTGTACTCCCCCTGAGACACATATACTCCCTTGATTATATCTGGACATATACTGCTTGGTATCAGAGCAAAGCTAGTCATCTTCTGATTCTTGGTATCAGAGCCAACAGAGCCAACACATTGCATAAGATTTTCTCCCCCTTTTTAGCCATAAAATTCTGACAAATCTTAGACTCCAAATAGGGAATAAAAGCAAAACATGTAACACAGATCTTAGAAACAACTTCAGACTCAGTTTTAGATTCAGGATCACACTTAGCACAGGCACAACTGGCAGGTACTCTAATTTCCTCACATCCAGTTTGCAGTAATTTCTATAAGTCTTCATGTAAACACACACCTAACTTGCTTCTTAAGTTTTCAAACTGTTTAGCATCCAAGGCTTTTGTGAAAATGTCAGCAACTTGTTCTTCAGTGGCTACATGTTCCAGCTGAATAACTTTATCCTCCACAAGGTTTCTGATAAAATGATGTCTGATGTCTATGTGTTTGGTTCTGCTGTGCTGAATTGGGTTTTTAGAGATATTAATAGCACTCAAGTTGTCACAAAATAAGGTCATAGTGCCTTGTTTCATATTGTACTCTACCAGCATCTGTTTCATCCAAACCAATTGTGAGCAACTACTCCCAGCAGCAATGTACTCAGCTTCAGCAGTTGACAATGACACACAGTTTTGCTTCTTGCTAAACCATGAAATTAAGTTATTTCCCAAAAAGAAACAACCTCCTGAGGTGCTCTTCCTGTCATCAGCACTTCCAGCCCAGTCAGCATCACAATATCCCATCAGTTCAGAACTTGAATTATGTGAATACATGATTCCATAGTCACTTGTGCTATTCACATACTTCAGGATTCTCTTCACTTGTGTCAGATGGCTCATCTTAGGATCAGCTTGATATCTTGCACAAACTCCTACAGCATAAGTGATATCAGGTCTGCTTGCAGTTAAATACAATAAGCTCCCTATCATGCTTCTGTACTGACTTTGATCAACTGATACTCCTTGTTCATCTTTGGTTAGCTTCAGATGAGTAGCAGCTGGTGTCTTCTTATGAGCAGCAGATTCCATTCCAAACTTTTTAACAATGTTCTTGGCATATTTACTCTGTGAAATGAAGATTGTATCTTCCATTTGCTTAACTTGTAATCCAAGAAAATATGTCAGTTCACCAACTAGGCTCATTTCAAATTCTGACTGCATCTGCTGAACAAACAATTTGACCATCTTCTGAGACATCCCACCAAACACAATATCATCTACATAAATCTGAGCAATCATCAGACTCCCATTTTCATCTTTCACAAACAAGGTCTTATCAGAACCACCTTTTCTGTATCCTTGAGCAACAAGAAACTGAGTCAGCCTGTCATACCATGCCCTTGGTGCTTGCTTCAATCCATATAAAGCCTTCTTTAACTTGTACACATGTTCTGGAAACTTAGGATCCACAAAACCCTTAGGCTGTTCAACATATACCTCTTCTTGCAAATATCCATTCAGAAATGCACTCTTCACATCCATCTGGAATAATTTGAACTTGAGAATGCAGGATACACCCAACAGTAGTCTTATGGATTCTAGTCTAGCCACAGGTGCAAAGGTCTCATCAAAATCAAGTCCCTCAACTTGAGTATAACCCTGAGCAACCAATCTTGCCTTGTTTCTGACTACAGTACCATTTTCATCTGTTTTATTCTTGAATATCCACTTAGTGCCAATCACATTCAACCCTTCAGGTCTTGGAACCAGATCCCATACTTCACTCCTTTTGAATTGATTCAACTCATCTTGCATTGCTTCAATCCAAAATTCATCAGTTAGGGCTTCTTTCACATTTTTAGGCTCAACCTTTGACACAAAGCATGAGTCAGTAGCAGCAGCATCTGATCTCCTGGTTCTGACACCTTGATCTAAGCTTCTAATGATTAAGTCTTTAGGATGATCCTTCTGAACTCTAATTGATGGCCCTTTACCATTAGGAACTTGATCTGGTTGATCTTCTGCTTCTTCAGACTCTGAATGCTTTTCTGCTTCTGAGGTTTGTTCTTCTGATACTTCAGACTCTGGAACAACTTCAGGTTCATTCTTTTCATTCTCAGCAGACAGATCATCAATCACAACATTTATGGACTCCATCACAACCTTGGTTCTGGAATTAAACACCCTATAAGCTCTGCTATTTACTGAATACCCCAGGAATATGCCTTCATCAGACTTAGGATCCAGTTTTCTTCTGTTCTCCCTGTCAGCCAAAATGTAGCATCTGCTCCCAAAAACATGGAAATATTTCACAGTTGGCTTCCTCCCTTTCCACAATTCATACAGAGTTGCTGTAGTACCCTTCTTCAAAGTGACTCTGTTGTGTATGTAACATGCAGTGTTCATTGCTTCCGCCCAGAACATATATGGCAACTTCTTAGCATGCAGCATAACCCTTGCACATTCTGCTAAAGTCCTATTCTTCTTCTCAACTACACCATTTTGCTGAGGTGTGATAGGTGCAGAAAACTCATGTTTTATACCTTCAGAAGCACAGAATTATGAAAAACTCTTGTTCTCAAATTCTTTGCCATGATCACTTCTGATTCTGACAATCCCACAGTCCTTCTCTCTTTGTAATTGAGTACATAAGTCTTTAAACACTTCAAAAGTATCAGACTTCTCTCTAACAAAGTTGATCCATGTGAATCTTGAGTAGTCATCTACCATTACAAATGCATACCTCTTCCCTCCAATACTTTCTACTTGCATAGGCCCCATTAAATCCATATGAACAAGTTCTAGTACTTTAGTAGTTACCTGGTGAACTAATCTGGGATGAGACTTTCTTGTTTGTTTCCCAATTTGACAATCACCACAAACATTGTCCTCATTGATCTTCAGATTTGGTACACCTCTGATAGCTTCAGTACTTAGGATTTTCTTCATGCCTTTCAGATGCAGATGACCTAACTTCTGGTGCCAGAGCTTGACTTCCTCTTCTGAGCTCATAAGACAAGAAGTCAAACTTCTTTCTTCTTCAGAAACCCACAGGTAACAATTGTCTTTGGATCTGCAGCCTCTCATCTGAATCTTATCTTCCTGATCAGTAACAATACACTCTAGTTTGTTAAAATTAACCTTCAAGTCCTGATCACAAAGTTGGCTAATACTGATCAGATTTGAAGTTAATCCTTCCACCAGTAGCACATCATTAAGTCTGGGCAACCCTTCTCTGATCAAATCACCAATACCCAGAATCTGACCTTTTACACCATCTCCAAATGTCACATAACTTCTGGAGTATGATCTGATATTGCTCAGCAGCTTCTTCACACCAGTCATGTGCCTTGAACACCCACTATCAAAATACCAGTCTTCTTTTGAAGTTGCTCTCAAAGAAGTGTGAGCTATAAGGCCTACATTCTGAACTTTGGGCTTCCACACCTTCTGAACATTGTGTCTGGGGGCAGCTGGTTGCACTCTTCTATACTGAAAATGCTCAGGATAGCCATAAAGTTTGAAGCAGAATGGTTTGATATGCCCTTTCTTTCCACAATGATGACAAATCCATGGATGATTTCTCCTCCTTCTGTTTCTGAAAAATTTCTGGGACAGCTTCTGAGGTAGCATCTGAACTTACTTCTGACCTTGCATCTGAGGTCTTTTCTGAGCTTGCATCTGGGATTGTTTCTGAGGTCTCATCTGAGATGCTCCAATCATAGGATTATCAGTTTTAGTGGCAGGAACAAACTCTTTAACAAGAATCTTCTGTTTGGAGTTCTGAGTCTGATCATCAAAGCCTAATCCAGTTTTTCCTTGTTGCTGAGCACCCAAAATTTCAAATGGTTTCTTTAAACTCCATTTGTTGAGACTTCAAGTAGAGACCAACATTCCACACTTGTGGATTTTCTTCAACCACAATAGCCTGACACTCAGTCTCCATCTCAACCAAATTTTTCTGAGACTCATATGCTTTCTCAACAAGATCACCACACTGAACTTCAAATTTCTCAAATGAACCTAAGTTTGACCTCAAGAATTCATCCAAAATAGTTTGAAGTTGAAAGTTGTAATCTATGTTGATCACTTCATGCTCATCTTCTTTTCCTATGAATTGCTCCTCGCAATAGTCGCTATTATGACGGCCTCCACAGAAATCGCATCTCATACTCAATCTTGCTTCCAAATCCTTTATATGTATAGAGATCATCCATTTTTCATAACAAAGGATACTGATCTCTTCTGAATCAATCAGCGATCGACTATCCCACATTGCTACAAAACTCAAAGATACCTTTCAGTAGTAAAGCACAAGAAATAGACATGAAGAGCATAAATCATAAAAAAAAAAATTTAATATATATTTTTTTTTACTATACAAACAAAAACGTAAATGACAGAAATCCTAAATAATAACGAAATTTTACAGTTGAAATGATTCAACAGTCCCCGACAACGGCGCCAAAAACTTGATAGACTTTTAGCAAGTGTACTAAAAATGCATCGAAGTAATAAAATTTATAAGTTCGTATCCACAGGGATTGTTTCACCTTCTACTCTGCAATGTCATTATTATTAAGGATGTATTAAATGGGGGGTTGCCCTAGGCAGTTGGTTTGGTTGAACAACATAAACTGTTAAAAAGATAGTTAAAGTTTGGTGTTAGAAATTTACGAGAAAGATGGTTGAGCCCTTCGATTCCTCTAACGCTATTGTATGATAAATTGAACCCCTTTCATATCAATGTCTACTTAATTTTACGATAGATTAACAAAATGGTTCTACCCAATCTCTTGACCTAGTACCCTCTCCTAAAGTAACTATCCCTTAATCTCTTAAGTGAAATAGAAACCGTTGGAGGTTTTACACAGTCCGTTAATCTCTAAATCATAACCTAACAATTTTCTATCTCTAGCTTAATTGATTAGGTTAAACAAATTTCCTAGATCAGATTCAAAAGCCATGGCTAGTGGTCATTCAAAGTCCACAATCAATTTATATATTCAGGAAAGCTAGCGCTAATAGTCAATCAGAAACATATAAAAAGCATTAAGCAAAAGGAAATATGAATAAAACTAGGTTTTCATTGATAATCCAGGGAGTTCATACAATTCATGAAGCCATACAATTACATCAAATTCATCTAAGGCTCAACCACAATAGAATTAGTTACTCATAGCTAAAGTACGAACAACAAATTCAAAAGAAAGATTCATTACATGAAATGGATGACTGGCTATGAGTTTTGATGGTCTCCCACCTATTCTCCAGCTCTTTAGATCCAAAATATGCCTTTTCTTCCCTAAAATTTCGAACCATACATCAGAACACGTTTCCCTTATATAGACATAACAAAAATTGTGCCCCGATGGACTGAAATCGTGGCCCAAAATCACGAAATTCAAATGAAGCTTCAGACGCGCCCACAAAATCGGCGCCCGATGTGTACAATTTGGCGTCCAATTTTTTACGATTTGGCAGCCTTATTTTGGTCTTCAAATCGGCGCCCGATTTGCATAAATCATGGCCTGGTCTTCTCTTTCTCGAAATGCCTGCTTTTCTTCAATGTTTCAGCTTCAAAGACCATACAATTACACTGAACTCAACTGAAAAATGCATAAAAACAACTAACAAAACAGATATGACATAGTGTCATCACAACCCCAAACTTGAATCATTCCTTGTCCTCAAGGAATTTACTTGTAGAATTGACAAATGACAGTAAAATAACAATTTACCTAACTAAGTGATAGTACCAAAACTTCATCTCCTTGCTAGCCATCAGATGGGCCAGCTGGCTTGACTACATCCACAATTCACAACTCCACGCAACAATTTGATAAGGGTTTTCCCTCAGTCGACATGCAGGTCTACATATTACCATACGCTTGAAAAATTTCTAAACATCAATCAAAGTCCATGTCAACACACACTGCAAAGGTCTATAAAGGTTATAAAGGGGCTTAGGTGAAGGTGGGATAATTTTTGGAAAAGTAGGTTAAACAAATATTGGAGTTAAGCTTTCCTACTATATTGGAAAATTTGAAAATTTACCTCATTCACCCCAATAAAAAAACACAAGTACTAGAGAACTCTTTTATCTTTGAGACAATAATATTTTCATTAATTCATTTATCTTGTCTCTTCTCCTTTTTTTTTTGCACCATTTGTGCATTTTTTTTTTCGATTTTCAATCTCAGAGAGGTATTTGACTCTCTATAGTTCTCTAGTCCCCCTACCCCAAACTTAGTTGGTTGCAAATTCCAAAAGCAACCCCAAACTTATGTTTTAGCAACATCCTACAGTCTAACTCCAAACCAATATTTGGGTCATATAACTTTAAAGTCTATAGGCTTAATATGTAGTTTGTCACAGAACAAAAGGATCTACACCTACCGGCTCAAATTGGCTTTTCAAAAGGAAAAGATTCAAACAAAAATACTCCAGGTAGGCTTCAAAAAGGCTCTTGGTACCAAGCACTTTGCCTTAGTGTGTGTATGACAAGACCAATCAACAATAGAGAAAAATCACAAATTCTAGAAATGTAGTTGCACGGAACACTTTTTATAAGTAAATTGGAAAATAAACATTTTGGCAATGACCTTACAAGTTATGATTTCTGGGAGTTGTGACTACTGATCCGCACAATATCGTACACTTTGCCTTTGAATTCCAAGCCTCTACCTCCACACGAACTTTTTGAGTACCACTTGATCAAACAATTGTTACTAAACTGGAATAAGTCAATTAAACAAACAAATTCATCAATAATAAACAATTGAAAATTCATTACAAAATAGGGGCATACTCGAAATTATTCCAACATGCTGACAATTATTTGACTCAACAATGGATACAACAAAATAAAAAACCTTAGAAAAAAGGATGGGTTGCCTCCTATCGAGCGCTTTTGTTTTACGTCATTGAGCTTGACGCTTCAACCACTGTTAGGGTGGCAGAAATGACAGAAAAAATATATCATCCTTCTTCTTCCTCTTGTTTGGTAGGAATTCCATGAATTTGGCACAAAGAATCAGATACTCCCATGTACCCACTGTTAAACCTTTGGAATTTGAGCTCTCCCACCTTAGCGAAGGACTTGTATCCATTGGCACATGAATTGTAACACCCATATAGAGATTGCCTAGGATCTCTTACGAGTATTAAAATTTCGTACCGGATACATTAAATACAATACAGAAAGTTATTTAATGATTATACAATGCATAAGTTTGTAATACAACCAATTATCCAATACAAAACATCCTCCGTAATATACATCATAATACATCATCATATACAACATCCAAATAAAACATAAGCAGCACGATCAATCCATAGCTTTCTCTTTACCTTTACGTCGTGCTACCTGCTGAGAACCTGCACCAGAAGGAAAGGGATGAGACATGATGTCTCAGTGAGATCCTACCCTACCAACTGTTGGCAACCACGGGGGTAACCTAGGGTCGCCGTGCCTACTCTTGGCAATCTTGGGGATACCTACGATCGCCATCATTCTTTGCTAACTTCGCGACCAAGGGGAAACCTAAGGTCGCTACATGTCTTTATCATATCTCATCATATGCTAACTTTAACTTAACTTGTACTTAGTGATCGAGGGGCATAAGCTTATGATCACTTCTTGTTCACTAGGAACTATTTGGCATATTCTCAATAAATATAAATATACATATCATTTCATATCTTAAGTTAGAAGTTAGCGTTGAACAAACATTAATTATCTGAGTTCATTTTACGGAGTGCATCCGGGTGGAGTAACCCCGAAGTACATCTCCCTTCTTACCGGTGAAAATTCCTATCATATCAGGCTAACACCGGACTCCTCTTATCTTTTGTGTGGCTGCTCTCGCGAGCGGTAACTTCACCGTCCCAGCTGCCATTTAAGGCGGTAACTTCACAGGGACCCCCTGTATACTAACTAACGAGCAGACAGGAGACACATTAACTTTATAGACTTGGATGTGCAGCTGCCCTCACGAGCGGTAACTTCACCGTTCCGGCTGCCATTTAAGGCGGTAACTTCACAGGAACCCCTCGTATACTAACGAACGAGCATACGAGAGACACATCAAGCCCAATTCATAATTTATTCCTCGTTCTTTTAAATAATAAGTCTTGAGTACTTAACCTATGAAAGGTTCTTAACTTAAAATATGGAATCATTCTCATTGATTCTCGTCTTATGTCCTTGTAAGTGTTACTTTTCTCTACTATACTTTGTGCATAAAATGCATTTCTTAGGGAGAACATTCTCCCAATACATAACATATGAACCTATTCCTCATGCTATATAATTTATACATTCTCTAAAGGATAGGTCTTATAATGCTTATTTGCGACTCTTAATCATTACATGTTGTTCCTTGAGTCTGAAGCAGTATTAGATAGCCGAAACGGTGCAAGAATTGATGAAGAAAACAATATGGTTCTGCCACTGTGCCATCGTGACACGATTTGGAAATCATGTCACGATTTCCTACCCAGAAATCGTGGTAGTTTCTGCCTATAAAATCGTGACACGATGGTAAAATCGTGACACGATTTTACCTGCAGTTGGGCAGCATTGGGCAAGTTTAAAACGTGATTTTCACCATTTTGGCTTATCCAATCATGCCCAAACATCATACAACTTTAAGGGATAAATTCTAATGCATATTAACAGATTACAACATGTATGATCAAGAATTACTAGCAAAATAGAATTAGGGCACTAAAATTCATAACTTTGATCATAATACTAAAAACTCTCAAAATTACTCAAGCGGGTTTTAAAACCCTGTGGAGCTCACCTTAAACCTCCAATTGGTGCTTGCTAGCTCTGATTTCCAAAGCCTTAGCTTCAATTACCACTTCTCTTAATTCTCCCTTGATTCTCCTTGTTTCTTCTTTTACTTCTTTTGCTCTAACTTCCAATACAAGCTTGCTTGCAAGAATTTCCTCACAAGAGTTTGGATGAAGTTTACTAGATTGTGACAATTAGGAAGATGGGCGTGTGAGTTAGAGGGAAAGAGGGAGAGGATGATGGTTTTGGAAGAGTGTAGAAGAATGAAGAAAGATGGTAAGAATATCTTACCTCTTATTTTTTTTAAACAATCTTCTCATTCCAATTTATTTACCATAATGCCATTCCACATAATTACTAAATTTCCATGCTTCTTAATTAACTTCTAACACTGATAACAATTACCTCTAAGCGGGATATTACAATCTACCCCCCTTAAAGAAATTTCGTCCTCGAAATTTAGAATTTACCTGAAAATAGATGTGGATAATTCTCTTGTATCTCCGATTTTAACTCCCACGTTGCTTCGCCGTCGGGAGAACCTTTCCATATAACCTTAACAATAGGAATTTCTTTGTTCCGCAAGGACTTAACATCGCGATCAATTATCTGATCTGGCTCAGGTTGAAATGTCAAATCTGATCTCAAGTCAATACTGTCCAACTCTACTGGTTGAAAAGGATCGGGAATGAATTTCCTCAGTTGAGAGACGTGGAATACATCGTGTAAACCTGAAATGGCCGGTGGCAGCGCTAACTGATAAGCTGCCGGACCGACACGTCGAAGTATCTGAAATGGTCCAACATACCTTGGACAAAGTTTCTTAGTTCTAAAAGCTCCTCTTAATCCCAACTTGGGTGTGACTTTGAGAAATACATGATCTCCCACTTCAAATTCTAAAGGCCTTCGCCTTTTGTCTGCATAACTTTTCTGGCGACTTTGGGCTGTTCTCATCTTATCCTGAATGGATTTAATCTTTAAGGTCGTCTCCTGAATTATCTCAGGTCCCAAAATACTCTTATCTCCGACCTCAGCCCAGCAAAGTGGGGTTCATACAGGGCTTCATAAGGTGCCATTCCAATACTAGAATGGTAACTGTTATTGTAAGAAAATTCAATCAAAGGTAGGTGATTATTCCAACTTCCTCCATCTTCTAAAATACACGCACGTAGCATATCCTCTAACGTCTGAATTGTCCTTTCTGATTGACCGTCTGTTTGAGGATAATGGGACGTGCTCATCTTTAATCTTGTTCCTAAAGCTTTCTGAAAAGCTTTCCAAAAATGGGATGTAAAGATCGGATCCCGATCAAATACAATACTAGCAGGAACACCATGAAGCTTTACAATCTCCGAGATAAACAATTCGGCATACTGAGAGGCTCGGTAAGTAGTCTTTACCGGCAAGAAATGAGCAGACTTGGTTAACCGGTCCACTATTACCCAAATGGAGTCATGTCCTCGCTGTGTTCGAGGTAATCCACTCACAAAATCCATCGTTATCTGTTCCCATTTCCATTGAGGAATTTCCAAGGGTACTAACATTCCTGCAGGTCTTTGATGTTCAATCTTCACCTGTTGACATACAATGCATCGCGACACAAATTCCGCAATATTCCTCTTCATGCTAGGCCACCAATAATCTCTTTTCAAATCTTGATACATCTTGGTGGTACCTGGATGAATGCTGAAACTGCTCTTGTGCGCCTCTTCTAAAATCAACCTTTTTAACTCCACATCATTCGGAACATAAACTCTTCCTTCAAACAGTAGCGTCCCATCATGTGCTAAAGAAAACTCTGACTGACCAACTCTTCTCTGAAGATCCACATCCATAGCTTGCGCTAGTGCAATCCTAGATCGTAGATCGCAGGAACCTTCTAACTTATTCAACAGGATGCCACCATCCAACTCGATAACATAGAGGTTAAGATCTCTAAACTTTTCATATAACCCACATGTATGCATCATCACTTCAGCCTTAACTAGAGCCTTTCGACTCAGAGCATCTGCTACCACATTTGCCTTTCCTGGGTGGTATTTCAAATCAAAATCAAAATCTTTCAAGTATTCCATCCATCGCCTTTGCCTCATGTTTAGATCTCGTTGATCAAACAAATATTTCAAACTCTTGTGATCACTAAACAAATCAAACTGTGCACCATACAAATGATGTCTCCATATCTTCAATGTAAAAACTATAGCTGCTAACTCAAGATCATGGGTGGGATAATTCTCTTCATGAGTCTTGAGCTGTCTAGGCGCATAAGCTATCACATTCTCCCCTTGCATAAGAACACTACCCAGTCCTTTAGAGGATGCATCGCAGAAAACGGTGTATCTTCTTTCAGGATCTGGTATTGCTAACACTGGTGCTTTAGTCAGCTTCCTTTTCAAAACTCTGAAGCTCTCTTCACATTCTTCGTCCCAAGTAAAGGGCATATCCTTTCGGGTAAGGCGTGACAGAGGTAAGGCAATCTGAGAAAACTTCATAATAAATCTTCGATAATAACCTGCCAAGCCTAAAAAGCTCCTGACTTCTGCCACATTCTTGGGTCTTTCCCAACTGAGTACAACTTCAACTTTGGAGGGATCAACGGCTACTCCTCCTTGAGAAATAACGTGACCCAAAAACTTAATCTCGGATAGCCAGAATTCACACTTGCTAAATTTAGCATACAACTGTTTGTCCCTAAGAACATTCAATACAATTCTCAAATGCTGAGCATGTTCCTGAGGTCCTTGGAATAGATCAAAATGTCATCTATGAAAATCACCACAAATTGATCTAAGTAAGGCTGGAATATTCTGTTCATGTAATCCATAAATACAGCTGGAGCATTAGTTACACCGAAAGGCATAACCAGGAATTCATAGTGCCCGTAGCGCGTTCGAAACGCCGTCTTGGACACATCCGAAGACTTAATGCGGATCTGATGGTAATCTGACCGAAGATCAATTTTAGAAAATACCGTTGCTCCCTTGAGCTGATCTAGGAGATCATCAATCCTTGGTAGAGGATACTTGTTCTTAATAGTCACTTTATTCAGTTGGCGGTAGTCTATACACAGCCTCATGCTTCCATCTTTCTTTTTCACTAACAGAACTGGAGCACCCCAAGGTGACACACTGGGCCTGATAAAATGCTTCTGAATTAATTCTGCAAGTTGAGATTTCAGCTCTCTAAGCTCCGTAGGTGACATTCTATACGGTGCCACAGATACTGGCTCCGCTCCCGGAATTAAATCGAGAACTCCACCTCACGCTCGGGATGCAAACTAGTTACTTCCGAAGGAAAAACATCTAAGTACTCATTCACAATAGGAATATCACTGGGACTTAACTCTGATTCTGAAGCCACAGTGAGCATAACATAGAATCCTTTATCTTGAGCACAAATGAATTGAATTAACTAATGAGTACGATTAATCAACTCAGACAGAGCTACACCTTCCGTCGTATCACTTGTCGGCATATAAATACTCTTCTCGGAACATCCGATGTACACATGGTTAGCGGAGAGCCAATCCATGCCTAAGATCACATCAAGTTGCTCCATCGGGAGACATACTAAATCAACATAATAAGTCTTACTAGACACAGTGATAGGACAGTTTTCACAAACGTAGCTTGCCTCAATTCCGCCTTCAGTAGCGGTAGATACTAACATTGGAGGATTCAACGGAGACAAAGATAATTGAAGCGTCTCCACACATTTATATGAAATAAAAGAACAAGTAGCGCCGCAATCAAAAAGAATTTTTACTGGGTATGTACCAAGATAACACATACCGGCAATCAAATCTTCATTAGCCAAAGCCTTTGCGCCATCAAGGGAGTATACCCTGCCTTTGCTAGTGGTAGTTCCTTCAGCTGGTCCTTTACCACGCCTATTTGGACATTCATGTATGAAGTGCCCAGGTTGCTTGCACCCATAGCAGACACCCATACCTATCATACACTCTCCTTTATGGGACTTCCCACACTTCTTGCAAGCAGAATAAACTGAGGCCGAACTAGATTGCTTTCCTCTTTGCGGAGATCCTTTTGGCTTAAGCTTGTCATGATATTTATCTGACATCCTGCTCTTCTTCCTTTCAAAAGCTGCCGCTCTTTCTTTCGAGGTCTTAGCAAGTCCTGCTTCAACCACCAAACTATCATGCACCAGTTCATCGTAACTTGCAATTCTTTGAAGACTTACTGTAGTGTCGATTTCACCTCTTAAACCTCGTTTGTACTGATTCATCTTCCAGACTTCATTCTCAGCATACTCATTGTGTGTGGAGTAGTAGGACAGCTCTTCAAACTTCTTGGTGAATTCCGCCACTGACATACTACCCTGTTTCAACTCCAAGAACTCCTGTTCCTTCTTTACCTTGTAAGACAAAGGTAAATATTTTTCCAACATCACTTCTTTAAAGTTCAACCAGTTCACTTCTACACCATTCGCTTCCATCCTGCGCTGAGCAGATTCCCACCAGTCTTCTGCTGCGCCTCTGAGTTGATTTGTGGCATAGACCACTTTATCCTCTTCTGAACACTCAGCCATTCGAAAGATCTTCTCCATCTGTTTAATCCACTTCCTAGCTTCTTGAGGTTCACCTTCTCCATTAAACTCCGGAGGGTGATGTCTATTATATTCCCGGAACACGGGGTTACCAATTACGAGAGGAGGTGGTGGCGGTGGATGGAAACCCTGCCCTTGGTTCATCATTTCCATCCATTGCTGTTGGGCCTGAGCCTGTTGCTGAGCTTGTTGTTGCATCATCAGCATCATCTGCTGATACTGTAATGCATTTTGAGCTTGTTGCTCTTGGTAGGAATTCCATGAATTTGGCACAAAGAATCAGATACTCCCATGTACCCACTGTTAAACCTTTGGAATTTGAGCTCTCCCACCTTAGTGAAGGACTTGTATCCATTGGCACATGAATTGTAACACTACAAGAAAAAAGGCATTTTACGACTTTTAAAATGATGGATTGCGACTGTTAGAAGGGTCGCAGATGTCCCTTTGCGACTGTTCCCCAACAGGCGCAGAAATTGGGGTCGCTAGTGCCTTTTGCGACAGTTCATGGAACGGTCGCACCAACTGTCGCAAATGCTATCGCGACAGTTCTTAATAGTCGCAAAGGAAGAGCGTTTGCATGATTTTGAAGGGACTTGCGACAGTTCCTAACAGTCGGAAAGGAAGAGCGTTCGTATGAATTTGAAGGGACTTGCGACAGTTCACAACAGTCGCAAGTGTTTTGTCTTTTTTAAAAAAAAATTTGAATGGGGCAATTTTTGTTGACAATTTAAAAATAAATATATTAATAAATACTTAAAATACAGAAATATATAACTAAAAATATCTAAATCTCATTCATATAATTCTTTCAAAAGTAACAATCAAAACAATAGATAAAGTACATAGTTTAAACTACAAAATCAAATCCAACATGTATAATTCAACTCCAAAAACAAAAACATGCTAACATCTAAAAACAACACCAAACTGTCAGCTATAAAACCAATGTCAACGAAACTACAGCAGGACCACAAAATGCACAAAACTGTCAGCTATAAAACCCGTGTAGTCAATCTTCACAAAAGGACTGCCTCCAAAACCATTCTTTCCACTTTCCAATATTTCAAAGGCTTTGTCCTGAACTTGGTGCTTCTCCTTACTCCAGACTCCCATGATGCCACCAGCATCTAGGAAGATAGAATTAGAATATTTAACTTAACAACAAAGGAAAATCTTCAAAATTAATGAATGAGAATAAAATATAATTGGGAAGTACAAACCTGCAAGGCTCTTCCCTTATAAAAGTCTCTTCCCCTTGGACCCTTTTCGCACACATAACTTAACTCTCTTTTTCCCATTTACAGGTTCTGCAGAACCAACTGCCTTTTCCTTTACTGACAGTGATTCAATTCTAAAAGCAACTAGCCATAAAAAATAATATTGTCACATTCATGTGCTTCAAAGGAAAGACACACTGTCCAATCTTCATGGAGCAATTGCGAAACAAATTCAGTGTCGATACTCTTAATATGTTCCTGAGAATTTTAAAAAATGATAGGAACTCTAAACATAAATCTCTGTCATTTACCTTTACTTTTTCAAGTAAACTAGTAACTCTTAATGTGCTTCAAGGAACAACAATAAGAAGAATAACATAAGCAAGAGCAGATACAAGTGTTGAAAAGAATAGAAAAAAAGGGACATCAGAATCCTCCACCTAAACATGAGAACAAATAATAATGATTGGCAGCAGCAGAATAAGAACCCAACACCATCACATAAACACACACAAATAGGAATTGTGAATTTGTGATGTAGTATAGTAGTCAGTAGGCTATAAAAAACAGTTGGACCAAATAAGCAAGAAAACACGGACAAAATATTGTTGACAAAGGCAGTTTCATCTCGACTGAAACACACAGCTAAACAAAACTTATTTATAAAAAAGATAGCATAGAAGCTCACTAGTTTTTCAGTTATAATTATTTTAACATTCTAGAGAACATCAAACAACAAGCACAATAAGTAATTCTCACTCTTTTGTGACACTCTTTAACAGAATTATCAAGAACTAACTAATTCCATGAGGCACAAATACAAGGTGCTGCAATTTGCAGCAGAGAACTCCTGAGATTACAACACAAATACTCAAACAGACATGAATTACAACAATTCTTATTGCTTATTATCTTGGATTACTTTGAAGGCTCTTTCAACAATTCTTGGATTACAACAATTCTTATTGCTCATTAACAAAGTCAAAGTATCAAACACACCAAGAATCATTAACAATTCTAAAACCTAATTACAAGTATTCAATTCAAAATTCAGAAAAATTCATCAAAATCACAACTAAGAGTAAGACAGGTCAAAAGAAGGGTTTACCTTGAGAAGGTGCAGTAAGAGAGCTGAAGAAGTGTGGACAACGGCGACACTCGACGGCGAAACCCAAATGCACTAACTGAGAAATAACACAAGCAAATCTCAAATCAAGGAATCACACATGATTAAAAAAATCAAGAAATTAACAAAAAAAAAAAATCAAATCAACAGAAAAGCAGAAAATGTAAAAAATAAAATTCTTAAATAAACAAAAAAAATAAAAAATTATAACCTAGAAAAGGAAAAAGTGGTGAACTGAAGTGAAATTATAAATTGGAAAAAGGAAGAGGTGGAGAAAGGAACAATGAGGAAGTGAACAACAATGGTTTCACATTAAGCTTCGATTGAATCTGAAACGAAAAGGAGGAAGAGGTGGTGAATCTGACACAAAGACCAAAGCTTTGATTGAGTGAATCTGAACCGAACAAAGCTTCGATTGAGTGAGGAAAAGTGAACCGATTGAGAGAATATAAGCTTCGATTGAGACTGACGGGAGTGAGATTAAGAGGAATATAAGCTTTGATTGAGGGTTAGTGATGGTGAGATTTAGGAATACAAGATTTATCATTTTGGCAATCTGAAAAATCGCAGTATAAGAGCACAATAATCTTAATTAGATAGTCTTTCCTTTTTCATACAAAGCAATACATATTCACTCGTGATAGCTTAGTGGCACCGTTACTTTCGTGGAGTAACGCTCTCTTACACAAAGCAATGTATTTTGAGAATAAAAAACAGTCAAATGCATAAAAAAGTAAACCTAGTAAAAATATTAATATGTTGGTTTTGAGATCAACAAAATAAAATTGAATATGTTGGTATAAGTTGTGGGATCTAATATAAATTATTTAAAGTAAGATGGTGGTATGAACCCACTGAAAATACTCTTGTTGAGTTGCACCACTGGCGGTGCTTTAAGTTCGAATATAAAATTCACTAGTTCAAATACAAGGAAAAGATTGAAATATGCCATACCAATTTCCAACCATCAGGAAAAGAAAAAGAATAGAATCTACCTGTGCATAGCCATTTCCTTTGTCATAATTAGTGACACTAGTTATATGTCAGTTCTAGAACAGAACTATTAGCTTTAGGACCAGATCCCAGCTTGGCTACTGTGTACTGAAAAATAATCAGAATCGATGACAAGAGAACAATCATAATCTTTATTCTGCAGATATTACAAACATCAATCTAAACAGTAATTTTAGGAACACAAATAGTCATGCATCTGATAAATAACCACAAGTAGATGTTACCTTTTCCTCGGGGTTGTCTATCTTTGGAGAAGTTTTATCCCAACAACCTTTGAAATTAACAAAGACAAGAAAAACATTTAGCCACTTGCGTGTGCTTGCATCTAATCAAGCAAAAGGAACTATCATAATAATTACATTAAATAAATGCACTCACTTTTTCTAGGTAACTATTATTTAAGACATGAAAACACATTTTAATACAATCAGAACATAGAAATCAAATCGATGATTCATAAATTAATTCAATGATGCATATTATCTAGTTAAATTTCTAAAACTATTTTCGTGATGTATCCCTTAAATATGTCTCACGCTTAAAATTGTGATTCAATTTACCTCATTGTTAAACCTCTTTCTAATCTCCTGTCTTATTAACTATGTTCTTTATTAACATAAAGTACATTTGGTTAGGGATAAAACAGAAATTTAAATCACATGTGTTGCTAGCATAATTCTAAAATCAATACAACAAACTTTCGCATGTGCATTATCCGTAAAAGCCTCTCGCTATCCATCAAGGTAGTGCAGAAAAGGAAAAACCACACAACCTCAAAAGTCTCTACCCACTGTCAGTAAAAGAAGAAAAAGAAGAAAAAGAATTAGAAGAATAGCAACAACAACAGCAACAACAACAGCAACAACATATTTAGTAGTAATGAACTAATGACTATGGGGAGCAAGGCATAATGGATGGAAAAGTTGTGATTAATATTCAGAGTAGCATATCTAGCAGTGAAAATTCGTAATCGGGCATATTGATAACAAAAATTCTGAAGAGTAATTTCCTGATTCATTCTATACCGATAACAACGATTCAAATGAATAAATTTTACCTTGAGAAAGTTGAGTAGGAGAGCTGAAGTGCGAACGACGGCGAAACCCAATTGCACATAACTAAGAACTGAGAATGCATAATACAATTCAAGAAATTTATCAAAAAATCATTAAAAAAATGCACAATACTGAGATCATAAAAAATGAGCAATACTATGATTACGGTACGTACGAAATAACAAAGAATATCACAAAAAAAAATGAGCAATACTAAGATCACACTAACCATTCATTTTCACAATGTTCTAATAGTTTTTTTTTTAAATAATATTGTGGAAAATGCAAGAAAATAGTATATTCGTTGGCATTTCTCTATCAAAATCGAATTCAAACTAGTTAATGTGTGCTAACTGATCTATAGAATCCAAGCTAGTGATGAATTAATAGAGTTCAAAGATCAATTAACAAAATCAAAAGGCAAATGATTCAGGTTGAAGCTTGCAAATTGACACACATTCCATGATCAATTAACAGAACTAAGAAGTGATAAACCCGACAGCGGAACCCATCTTTCATGATTCAATTAACATAACAAAATAAGCATATTAACATAACCCATTTGCACAAAACCCTTCTTTCTCATAACCCATTTACCATTATTCAATTAACAGAACAAAATAAGCATATTAACAGAACACCTTTGCACAAAGCCCTTCTTTCTCATAACTTAACCCATTTGCCATGTGATTCACTTAAAAGAACAAAATTAATACAAAAATAAAATTAGAACTTAGAAGAATCAAAACACATATTCATGAACAGAGTCAACACATATTCATGTACAGAGAAAGATTCATTCAATGAAGAGGACAAGATTAAATGCACATCACAATTTTACACTAAAACATTATTAAGCAAAGACCCAACAAGAAAAACCTAAACTTGAGCAATAAAAATGAAAGCTATTGCAATAATAAGCATCAACCCATTAAGAAAAATATGAACTTGAGCACTATTAAGCAGAAACCCAGTATGAAAATCGTAAAGTATAGCAGTAATAAGCAGAAACCCAGTAAGAAAAATGAAAAGTTGAAGATTATTGAGGTTCAAATGCTAACCGTAGCTCTGAGAAAGGTGGGTCATGAGGAAGAGGAGTAAATGGAAGTGGGAACCCTAGAATGAAAGGTTTGCAGAGACGAGGGGAGTATTTGAGAAAGGTGATTGGTTGAACGAGATTGAGGATCAGTGGTGTGGTTGGCGGAGAACCACGACGGCGTGGCTGGCGGAGAACGGAGGGTGTGAGAGGGGAGATTACTTTTTTGGGTTTCAAAGATTGTGGGTGAGAGGAAATGAAAGAGATTGAGGGTGATATGAAGATTTTGAGATGGAGTGAAATTGAAATTGGAGGTTTTAAGGTTTGAAATTTGGGAACGCATGAGTGAAATTGGGAACCAGGATATTGAAATTGACAAAGAGGGAGGGAGTAGGTGAATTGGTGAAAGCGTATAATATAACTCAAAACCTGCTGCGGTTTCTTAAGGGTCGCAACAATTTCTCAAACACCTGCGACGGTTGGGCCTAAGTGTCCCAGAAACCGTTGCAAAGGTATACTCAGAGGCAGTTTTAAGGCCAGGGTCGCAAAGTATGTGTCGCAAAATATTAAATTTCTTGTAGTGTAACACCCATATAGAGATTGCCTAGGATCTCTTACGAGTATTAAAATTTCGTACCGGATACATTAAATACAATACAGAAAGTTGTTTAATGATTATACAATGCATAAGTTTGTAATACGACCAATTATCCGATACAAAACATCCTCCGTAATATACACCATAATACATCATCATATACAACATCCAAATAAAACATAAGCAGCATGATCAATCCATAGCTTTCTCTTTACCTTTACGTCGTGCTACCTGCTGAGAACCTGCACCAGAAGGAAAGGGATGAGACATGATGTCTCAGTGAGCTCCTACCCTACCAACTGTTGGCAACCACGGGGGTAACCTAGGGTCGCCGTGCCTACTCTTGGCAATCTTGGGGATACCTACGATCGCCATCATTCTTTGCTAACTTCGCGACCAAGGGGAAACCTAAGGTCGCTACATGTCTTTATCATATTTCATCATATGCTAACTTTAACTTAACTTGTACTTAGTGATCGAGGGGCATAAGCTTATGATCACTTCTTGTTCACTAGGAACTATTTGGCACATTCTCCATAAATATAAATATACATATCATTTCATATCTTAAGTTAGAAGTTAGCGTTGAACAAACATTAATTATCTGAGTTCATTTTACGGAGTGCATCCGGGTGGAGTAACCCCGAAGTACATCTCCCTTCTTACCGGTGAAAATTCCTATCATATCAGGCTAACACCGGACTCCTCTTATCTTTTGTGTGGCTGCTCTCGCGAGCGGTAACTTCACCGTCCCAGCTGCCATTTAAGGCGGTAACTTCACGGGGACCCCCTGTATACTAACTAACGAGCAGACAGGAGACACATTAACTTTATAGACTTGGATGTGCAGCTGCCCTCACGAGCGGTAACTTCACCGTTCCGGCTGCCATTTAAGGCGGTAACTTCACAGGAACCCCTCGTATACTAACGAACGAGCATACGAGAGACACATCAAGCCCAATTCATAATTTATTCCTCGTTCTTTTAAATAAGTCTTGAGTACTTAACTATGAAAGGTTCTTAACTTAAAATATGGAATCATTCTCATTGATTCTCGTCTTATGTCCTTGTAAGTGTTACTTTTCTCTACTATACTTTGTGCATAAAATGCATCTCTTAGGGAGAAAATTCTCCCAATACATAACATATGAACCTATTCCTCATGCTATATAATTTATACATTCTCTAAAGGATAGGTCTTATAATGCTTATTAGCGACTCTTAATCATTACATGTTGTTCCTTGAGTCTGAAGCAGTATTAGATAGCCGAAACGGTGCAAGAATTGATGAAGAAAACAATATGGTTCTGCCACTGTGCCATCGTGACACGATTTGGAAATCGTGTCACTAAAATTCATAACTTTGATCATAATACTAAAAACTCTCAAACTTACTCAAGCGGGTTCTAAAACCCTGTGGAGCTCACCTTAAACCTTCCAATAGGTGCTTGCTAGCTCTGATTTCCAAAGCCTTAGCTTCAATTACCACTTCTCTTAATTCTCCCTTGATTCTCCTTGTTTCTTCTTTTACTTCTTTTGCTCTAACTTCCAATACAAGCTTGCTTGCAAGAATTTCCTCACAAGAGTTTGGATGAAGTTTACTAGATTGTGACAATTAGGGAGATGGGCGTGTGAGTTAGAGGGAAAGAGGGAGAGGATGATGGTTTTGGAAGAGTGTAGAAGAATGAAGAAAGATGGTAAGAATATCTTACCTCTTCTTTTTTTTAAACAATCTTCCCATTCCAATTTATTTACCATAATGGCATTCCACATAATTACTAAATTGCCATGCTTCTTAATTAACTTCTAACACTGATAACAATTACCTCTAAGCGGGATATTACATGAATCGTTTCTTTAAACTCCATTTGTTGAGACTTCAAGCAGAGACCAACATTCCACACTTGTGGATTTTCTTCAACCACAATAGCCTGACACTCAGTCTCCATCTCAACCAAATTTTTCTGAGACTCATATGCTTTCTCAACAAGATCACCACACTGAACTTCAAATTTCTCAAATGAACCTAAGTTTGACCTCAAGAATTCATCCAAAATAGTTTGAAGTTGAAAGTTGTAATCTATGTTGATCACTTCATGCTCATCTTCTTTTCCTATGAATTGCTCCTCGCAATAGTCGCTATTATGATAGCCTCCACAGAAATCGCATCTCATACTCAATCTTGCTTCCAAATCCTTTATATGTAGAGAGATCATCCATTTTTCATAACAAAGGATACTGATCTCTTCTGAATCAATCAGCGATCGACTATCCCACATTGCTACAAAACTCAGAGATACCTTTCAGTAGTAAAGCACAAGAAATAGACATGAAGAGCATAAATCATAAAAAAAATTTAATATATATTTTTTTTACTATACAAACAAAAACGTAAATGACAGAAATCCTAAATAATAACAAAATTTCACAGTTGAATTGATTCAACAGTCCCCGGCAACGTAGCCAAAAACTTGATAGACTTTTAGCAAGTGTACTAAAAATGCATCGAAGTAATAAAATTTATAAGTTCGTATCCACATGGACTGTTTCAACTTCTACTCTGCAATGTCATTATTATTAAGGATGTATTAAATGGGGGGTTGCCCTAGGCAGTTGGTTTGGTTGAACAACATAAACTGTTAAAAAGATAGTTAAAGTTTGGTGTTAGAAATTTACGAGAAAGATGGTTGAGCCCTTCGATTCCTCTAACGCTATTGTATGATAAATTGAACCCCTTTCATATCAATGTCTACTTAATTTTACGATAGATTAACAAAATGGTTCTACCCAATCTCTTGACCTAGTACCCTCTCCTAAAGTAACTATCCCTTAATCTCTTAAGTGAAATAGAAACCGTTGGAGGTTTTACACAGTCTGTTAATCTCTAAATCATAACCTAACAATTTTCTATCTCTAGCTTAATTGATTAGGTTAAACAAATTTCCTAGATCATATTCAAAAGCCATGGCTAGTGGTCATTCAAAGTCCACAGTCAATTTATATATTCAGGAAAGCTAGTACTAATAGTCAATCAGAAACATATAAAAAGCATTAAGCAAAAGGAAATATGAATAAAACTAGGTTTTCATTGATAATCCAGGGAGTTCATACAATTCATGAAGCCATACAATTACATCAAATTCATCTAAGGCTCAACCACAATAGAATTAGTTACTCATAGCTAAAGTACGAACAAAAAATTCAAAAGAAAGATTCATTATATGAAATGGATGACTGGTTATGAGTTTTAATGGTCTCCCACCTATTCTCCAGCTCTTCAGATCCAAAATATGCCTTTTCCTCCCTAAAATTTCTAACCATACATCAGAAACACGTTTCCCTTATATAGACATAACGAAAATCGTGCCCCGATGCACTGAAATCGTGGCCCGAAATCACGAAATTCAAATGAAGCTTCAGACGCGCCCACAAAATCGGCGCCCGATTTTTTACGATTTGGCAGCCTTATTTTGGTCTTCAAATCGGCGCCCGATTTGCATAAATCATGGCCCGATCTTCTCTTTCTCGAAATGCCTGCTTTTTTTCAATGTTTCAGCTTCAAAGACCATACAATTACACTGAACTCAACCGAAAAATGCATAAAAACAACTAACAAAACAGATATGACATAGTGTCATCAGTAACCTTACTTAATTTATTCATGAAATGTGGATTATGTGATTTATGGTGAATAAATGCAAGCATGACTTGTTTATAATTTAACTTGGTGAAATGCTTTGATCATGAAGTGAATGATGCTGGATGTGGTTTATTGCATTATAGTTGTGATTAAATGATGATGTGGTAATTTAAATGACGATGTTGTAATTCAAATGATAATGTGGTGATTTAAATGACGATGTGATAATTTAAATAATGATGTGGTGATTTAAATGGTGATGTGGTGTTGTTATGTTTTGTGTGGAATCTATTGATTTGATAATGCAAATAAAATGGTGATGAAATGTAGCATGATTCAAGATCATAATTTTTGGTGATGTGCATTGTCGAGTCTTTACATGAACATTCCATGCATTCATAGTCAGTTATTGGTGCTTGATTTAAGATCAAGAAAAATCATTAGTGTGTGAATTCAGTGCGGGGTTTTAGATCTCGAAAATTCATTAGTGTGTGAATTCAGTGCGGGTTTTAGATCTCGAGAATTCATTAGTGTGTGAATTCAGTGCAGAGTTTTAGATCTTGATAATTAATTGGTGAGTGATTCACGATCACAAAATTAATGTAGCCTGGTTTAAGAATAAGATTGGTACCACATGCATGTAAAGTCGTATTAGGCGCATTACATTCACATGAGTCGTGTTTGGTAATGTTTTGGTGTGAACTTGTGCATTTATGTGGTAAATGATAATTGGTGATGTGTGGAAATTATGGAATGATTCATAATTGTGCAATTTGTGATTTATAGTTGAAATGATGAATTAATTGTTGGTTATGAATTATGATGTGACAATATGATTTAATCGATGATGACGCGAAGTTACGATTTAATTGTAATGTGATATAATTAAGTTGATAATTATATAATGATGAGGGTATGCTATGAATTTGTGAACTATGCATGAGTAATAACCAGGATTTTTGTATTGATGAATATTCGAATGTTAAATGATGTTTTTGCTTGAAACTTATATGCGTTTATTATATTCATTTGTTGAATGTATATTTTTACCCTTTAGTGACTTTATTGTCGCCTCATCCGTGGGTTCAACCCTTGTGGATGTAGACTTGCAGGTTGAGGATTAGTTGCTCGGTGAGTTGTGCTGAGAATGACGTTTCGCCTATTCTCCGTTTTTGTCGCTTTTATTTTTCCGAGGATGTCTAGATTAGGTGCTCTGATCTAGGAGTCCGGGATTTATTTTTATTGTCGAATTTTTAAGAGGTTGTATTTTATTTTGAGATGCTTATGTTGAGACCCGAGATGATTATTATGTTTGAGATGAATTTATTTCCACTGTGTTGTGATGATTATTGATGAGATTTTTATTATGAGAAATTGTATGATTTATTTTGTGATTTGTTGGATTCCGATTAGTCATATTGTATGATTTATCGCTTCAGCTCTAATTTGTTCAAACAAAAAAGGGGGAAAATTAGATCGGATCTGGATGAGAACGAATTTCACATACTCGTTAATGATGTGGAATTTTACGATAAACTATGACACACTGCTCTGATTAAAATAGATGGTTGGACTGTTCATTGTCAATCTCTTTAAAATTAACGTTAGAGGTAATTCCAGTATGACTCTAATTAAGTTAAAAATTTAATTTTGCAATTACACATGAAGAAATAAAAAGAAAACATGTAGTGGCAATTTTGTTGATCTCCCTTAAGGGGGTGTATTGGATTAAGATTTTAAAGGACAATTTTTGTTTAAAAAAGTCTTAAGGATTTTAAAAGACTTTGCAGGATTTTAATGATTTTGATGATTTTAAAAGACTATTGAGATTTACAATTTGATTTCAATGGATTTAACTCATAAGATTTTAAAGGATTTCAAATGATTTTATGGATTTCAAAAGATTTTATGAATTTTTAAAGACTCATTGAAAAAAAATGATCATAACACACTATCTTTCACAATATTTTCAATACACACTCTTTTATTTATTTTACTTTATTTTTTTATGAGGGAGATAGAGAGATAAAAGAGAGAGGGAGAGGAAGAGAGAGAGAGAGAGAGAGAGAGAGAGAGAGAGTGTATCTCCCTACATGACTGACAACCCTAAACACTGTAACTCGTAGAAACTATGGTGTAATGGTTGCAACTGACAGCTGGAGGGCAATGAACCCATACCTCTAATAGAGGAAGACCCCACACGTACCTACCCGTGAGATCAGCAGGTGCAACTTGACAGCTGATAGGTAGTAAAACCTCACGAACTCATCACTTAGATAGAAAAAGCTAAAAGCTGAATAAGACTTGATTGTTAAGTAATTCCAACAAATGAATAGAGGTAAATCTTGCTCGGTTGCAAACATATCAAATTGTAAAACCCCTTAACTCTTTATCTTTTATTGTTTTTATTTAATTATTCTCAAATACATAACGTGAATTGCCTAGTTGGAACAATAATCCATTGGATACGATATTCTACTTACACTTTATTACTTGGTAAATGATTTGGTACACTTGCCTAAATCCGACCATCAGGGGTTAGTCAAAAAATTAGAACCCTGCTTCCCAACATTGCCAAATTAAAGAATTGGATGTTAAAAACCCATTCCTTCCCACTCCTTTCTCATTGTGATATTTTTCCAACTCATCCAGAAAATACTATTTTTACCTCCCTCTTTTATACCCCACCAAAAAGAATTTAGCATTTTTTTCAACATATTTTAAGTTTTCTTCCCTATATTTTCTAATTGCACTTTTGGTCTTGTCTCTAAATTTTGAGGATTTTATTAATTTAATCTTTACTTTATTCAATATTTTAAGAGGCATTTCTAAACAAATATGAGTTTTTTTTTATCAAATCATTTAACTTCATTTAAAACATGAGAGGTAAGGTGAAGTTAAACTATAAATAATTTGTTCTAAATTAAAATGCATAATTATAAAGTAAGAGAGAGAGAGAGAGAGAGAGAGAGAGAGAGAGAGAGAGAGAGAGAGGAGGAGGGAAAAGAGAGAGGGGAAGAGAGAAAGTGTGAGAGAGAGGGAGAGAGGGAGAGAGAGAAGGGAGGAGAGAGAGGAAAATCTTTAAAGAAAAAACAATCCTAAGAAATCTCATATTTTCATGAAAGACTTTTTCATGCTAAAATGTTACTAGAAAATCCCACCAAATCCATCAAAATCAAATTTATTAAACAATCTTTCGAAATTTGCATGATTTTGAATACCACAAGACTTTTTTTAAGTGATAAAGAGTCTTGATTGAATACCACAAGACTTTTTTTAAATGACAACGAGTCTTGATTGAATACCAAAAGACTTTTTTTAAGTTGCAAAGAGTCTTGATTGAATACCACAAGACTTTTTTATGATAAAAAAGTCTTTTAAAATCTCTTAGAATCCTAATTCAATACACCCTCCTTAGGTAATAATTTTTTAGGAATAGCTTAATTTTTAGGATTAGTTTGCATTAGGATTAGAGCCCAATTCCGACGCTGTTGTACCCTACTTGAACGGCGGTGTTTCTCAAATGACGGAGATCAGTCCGGCGCCGGTAGTTTTGGCTGATCGTCGCAAGGGTTCTTCGATGATGGAGGAACTAGTTCCGGAGATTACGACGCACGCGCTTAGTTACTTGGATTATCCCAGTTTGTGTCGTCTTTCTATGACCGATTCTTTGATGCGTAAGGCTGCTAATGATGATAATGCCTGGAAAGCCCTCTATCACAAGGTGAATAATTATTCCTTTCTCATCCAAAGCTACCATTTTTATACTGTTTTCAATTCCTAGGTTTAGAAAATTATATATTTGCTTTTGGTTTGAACTATTGCTGTTATAAAACCCTAGGGGTTGGCCAAGTGCTAACAATTCATGTGTTGGACCGGTCGGGGTTTGCTCAGGCTTCAATTGTGCCCCTGCTAGTGGACGGTGAGATAAAATTATTGTCACCATTGTTCTTAACAATTTCCCATTTACCAATTACTATTTTTAACGAAGAAATAAGTCTAGAATTAAGTCCCACATCGCTTAAGGAGGGGCTCCCCCATTAAGTGGTATCAGAGCCCTGGTTCGACATGATTGGGGAGTGGGAGTGGGAGTGGATTCCTGGTGTTTTGAGCCCTGGTTTAACTCACTGTCTTGTTCCATGTTCAAATTACCATTGATCTTAAAACGGCGGTTTAGGTTTAAAAGGAGTGGGTTTGTTTGACGTTGCTTGTTGTTCCTTTCCTTATATAATGGTGTAAATAGCTTAAAATGTCTACATAAGTTATGTTTCTTATCGTCCTTGGCCTGCTAGTTACACTCTAGAATAAAGGCTTAAAGCAAATTGACATGAACCTAAACATCCTATACTTTGTCCTGTCTTACTGTGTATTTGGGTGGTTACTTAGGTTTAATTTTTTAGACGAGTTTTTCGATTCTCAATTTTCCCTGTGTATCTTCTATAGTGATGTTTTTTTTTTGAAATTCTGTTTTTAGGACTTCACATTGGAACAAGATAGTGTTAGACCAAGCAATGGGTGGAAGGCTTACTATGCTGCCAAGCAATGGGTGGAAGGCTAACAAGTTGTTACACTTTCTTTGAAGACAAATGGATCTTGAACCTGGCAGGAAGTGGGGACAGTTCAAAGGTTACTGCATTTCACCTTTCTAATGTGTGTTTTTATTGAGTTAAGAATGTTTGTGAAATGAAATGGGTGGTTATGCTATTAGCTTATCAAAGTCTTGGTGTTGTATATGGGGACTTGAGTATTTCTCCATTGTATGTTTTCACAAGCACTTTTGCTGAAGATATTAAACATTCAGAGACTAATGAAGAGATTTATGGCACACTTTCTTTTGTTTTCTGGACTCTTACATTGATTCCACTCTTCAAATATGTGTTTGTTGTTCTTAGAGCTGATGATAATGGGGAAGATAAACATTTGATTTTCAACAATTAAGAGAAACTAATATGATGATTTTCCTGTTTCTTTTGCTGATGATGATTTTCATGTATGTGTGGTTATGCAGGTGGTACTTTTGCTCTTTATTCATTGATTTGTAGGCATGCAAAAGTGAGTCTTTTACCAAACAGACAGCATGCTGATGAAGCACTTTCTTCATATAAGATGGAAGAGCATCCAGAGAAAGAAAATTCTAAATTTAAGATGCTGCTTGAGAAGTATAAGACTTTGCATACTGCTCTTCTGATTGTGGTTTTTCTCTATATGTGTTCATTCTCTTTTATTTCTTGATCATTAAGTATTGAAGATGGAATTTAAATTAAAGTTTTGTTTATCTATTTGCAGCTGTTCACTGTTATAAGTTGTGACTTGTAACTAGAGTGGAATATTTATTCCTTGAGTGTCTTTTTTATATATTGTTCATTATGTGTTTATTATAGATATCGATGAATGGAAATGCAGGTTATGCAGGATCATTGACAAGTGTAGCTTCTCCAAGAGTGATTTGCTGAAGATCCACAAATTAGAAAGTTGAAATCTGATTTATTATGCCCTGTTGTAGAAGTGATTGTAAGTTTTTTTTTAGGTATGAAGTGATTGTAGAACTGATTGTAAGTTGTAACTTGATAGTATGTAATTAAGTTCTGATATGCTGTTATGAATTATGTAACTTGGTAAGCTGTAGAACTGATTGTAAGCTGCAGAACTGATTGTAAAACTGATTGTAAGCTGTAACTTGGTAATTTTATGAATTATGTATTTTTAGAGTTTATAATAGAATGGAAAATATTAAAAAAAATGAATTATGTATTTTTATTATATTTTTTTTTCCAGAATAATTAGAAGCTTTTAAATGGGGTGAACCGATTTAATAAGAAGCTTTTAAATTGGGTGAGTGACCAGACTTAAAAACCTGACTATTTTTTGACCCTTTTTAACCTTTTTTAAATGGGTTAACCCGATTTAATAAGAAGCTTTTAAATCGGGTGAACCGACTTAATAAAAGATTTTAAATCGGGTAAGGGGGAAGACTTAAAATCAAAACAGTTTTTTAAGTCGGCCACCTATAAATCGGACCCAGAATCGATTTAAAAAGTCATTTTCATCCGATTTAAAAAGTGTTTTCTGTACTAGTGAAAGTAACCGAGAGTTATTTAGAGGACCTCACTGAATATGTTAAAATATTTGGAGAACGGAAACATGCTCTTCTTCTTGAAGTGTCTGAAAAAAATTACTAAGATACAGATACACCTGAAGGATATTAGGGATAACCAATTAGCCCAATGATGACGGAGCATCATGTGATATTTTTGGCTATGTTTTTAGTACTTTTTTTTTGCATTTGAAGGCATATAAGATGAGAGTTAAAGGAGTTGTCAATGGTTTAAAGAACATATTGTATTGTGATAGCAAATTAGCAAGTGTACTAATTCAATTCGGAGTAATAAATAAATTCGTCTCACTACAACATTTTTGAGTTTAGACCACACTTGACTTGTCCACGGATAAAAAAGTGTGGCTTAAATTAAAACAGGAATAAGCCATGGATTTTAGAAGTGTGGCTTATAAATTACATATACAAAATACTGAATGACTAAAAAAACAAAACCGTGCCATATAGCCTTTTAGACAACGACGTAGCCACAAACATTAATCGTGCCCTATTCAAGTGTAAAAACCGTGCCTTAATACCTTCATTGCTGATTCCCAAATGAAGTAGCGGGAATTGTAAAAATGAAATAAAATCTTGTTTTACGCGCTATGACAAAAAAAAATCAGATTTAACAAAAATCAGAGTATGTTGAGCGTAAAATACAAATCAGATTTAACAAAAATCAGCAGCCACCAGCCGATTTTCTCCTTCGATCTCCGATTTTCTCCTTCGATCTCTGCCACCGGCCGACGGACCTTCGTTTTCCTCCGCCGGACCTCCTTTCATCTTCGTCTCATCATTGTTCACAACCTCCTTTCACCTCCGCCGGACCTTCAACTTCTTTTCTCTTCACTTGTCAGACCTTGTCCTTGCCTCTACCCTCCGTTGGACCTTCTCTCTTCATCGATTTGAGTCATTCTCTCTCTGGGTAAGTTTTATTTCTCTCAAATTTAGATTATCTCAAATTAATTTATCTCAAATTGGATAACCCGAAAATTTCAAAATCCCCAAAAACGTGAAATTGGTGTTCAATCTATTCTTATGGTTAGGTTTTGTAGTGAATCTCTTTAATTTGCATAATTATTGTGAAATTTTGACAATTTTGTTTAGTTTGTTATTATTTGTGTATAAGAGAGTATATGAGATTAATGTAGTCTTTTTTCCTAGTCATTGAAGGTTCCCTTTTTAGTAATATAATTGATTTGTCAATCGTAGAGAATTATTTAATCTACCTTGAATTAAATGCCAACTTGAACTTATGTGTGGCTTCTTCAATTTTTTAATATGAAAAATGGATCCAGATTTCTTGGTTTACATATTGGCACAAGTTTGAAAATATCTTGTATTAGTCTTTTCTCCTAGTGTAGATTTTTTATTTTGATCTTTTTTGTGTGAAAAGAAAAGCTCCACAATTTGAAACTAGTCATTGAGATTTACCTCTTTGTGCATCAAAAATTGTTCTACTACACGACATTTCTCTGCATAGATTTTAGTAGTTGTTGTCTTTCATTATTGTATTAAATTATTAGTGTTCTGTTAAGTAGAGAATGCATAAAAATTGTTTGAGGACAGTGGTTATGAACTATAATAGAATGTGTGTGGATAAAGATTTATAGACATGCCGATATGCCCTTTTTCTAGGTATGTAATTATTTAAGAACTGTTGAACTTGTATGTTCTTTTGGCGTTTCTTTGTTATATTGATTCTTTGTCTTGGGGGAGTTGATATGCTCTTGATCTTCATTTGTATGTTGATTTGGAAGTTGACTATCATATACTTTAATTCTTGATTATTTCTAGTTATTCAAGTGACAATACACACAAGATTTTCTTGTTTCATGATGGAAAACAATTGTTTTCATTCTTTTGTTGCTATGTTACATTTGGAACTATGTTTGCTTGTATATGCTTGTAGTTTTGTCCATCTGAAGCGCTGGTTCATTTTCTCATAATGTTCAGACCCATAAATGTTCTATATTCATTAGTTAATTTTTGAAATTAGATATAAAAAAAATTCTGCATTTATTCTGTTCATGTTAACAAATAATTAAGGTTACATAAGAGTACTATGATAGTGTGATGCTCATTATCATGCCTACTCGGGTGTCATATTTGTTGATGCCATATGTTCATTCTTACTGCTAGTGCATAGTTATTATTAATTTTTCTCCGTTCGGGTACGACTTGTGCTAGGATACGAGTGTATCAGTATATGTTTGGTACTTATCACTTTAGATAAGGTGTATTTGTTTGTTTTGTGATCCGGGAAATTGTCTTGTAGGAATTTTTTTCTTCACATGGCCATGGCTTTGGGTGAAACCTTCTTGTGTTAGTAGTATTTATGTTATTTTAGCAATGATTATTTGTATCTTTCCATCGTTTTGACTTTGTCTTCAATGCTTGCAGAATATTAAGCCACCGTCATATGAAGAAGTTCGACGCAAAACAATGGAAGAAAATAAGAAAAGGATAGATGCTCTCAAGTTGCATCAACTATCGCAATCCATTTTCAAATCCTCTTCTTCGATTTCAAAACCATCGTCGGTCAGTAACATTATCTCAATCTAATTCTATAGTTTTCTGAAAATTACTTATGATGTTTAATTTCCAATATTTCAATAACTCTCTGAATTCATGTCTTTTTTTTAATCCAACTCTTTAGCTAGAATTTTTATTATAAGTATTGAAACATTTCTATGAGTACTAAAACTTAAAACACCTTGTTTGTGTACTTTTGTAATTACATTTTTGATGATACAGCTTGGTAATTATTTTTTTCTTTGAATTTTTTCCTTAGAAAATTAATAAGGAAAAACGTTTATAGCCAAAGCTGAAAGCTCAAGACAAGGGTGGAACAAGTACTTCCAAATTTGAGCTACCCAACGCAAGATCAAGCTTTGAATTGGCTAGGATATTCAACATCAAGCGTGAAAATGTAGCTAATAATATTGAAAAATATGATGCACATGTGGCTGGAAATACAGAAAATGTTAGCAATCAAAACAAGCTGTCAACTACAAATGTAGTTAGGTCTAATGCTACAGGATTAGACAAGGAAATAAATGGAGTCAAAAAGCCTTTGTTTAGGATTGCACCTCAAGCACCAATCAAATTATCAAATTTCACAACAATTGGTCAAAAGGACTTAACCACAAATATGGGTCCTGATCCAACAAAAGAGAAGTTTGATCCCATGAAAGTCACAAATGAAGCATCAGTGACTAAAAACCACGGGTCAAGACAAAACCAAGATCCAAGAGGCAACCTTATGACTCAAAGCAAAGGATCTATGCAAAAAAATCAAGATCAAAGAGGCAATCTTATGACTCAAAGAAAAGGACTTATGCAGAATCAGTATCCAAAGAAACAACCTGTGAGAAAGGTAGTTCTTGAAGAAGTTGAGTCACCCATGAAAATCACTTATGCTGAAAATGACAATTCATGAACAAGAGAGAATCCCAAAAAACAAGTGGGGGATGAAAATGATGAGACAATGGAAAGTCAACAAAGTGCAGCAAAGAAGACAAAAAGAATTTCGTTGTGCAAATCAACGACAATTGAAGAGTTTCTTCAGGAAAACAATGTACTCGATGATGAAGAAGATGAAGAAGATGAAGAAGAGTTGGAAAATGAAGACAAAGATGGAGAATATACCATGGAAGAAGAAAATGAAGAGGAAGATGGTGAAAATAATGGTAATGTGAAAACAATGAACTTTGTTTGTTATATATTCATGTGACTCGTCTTTAAGATTTTATCTTATGTTATAAGTTTAATGTTTAAATAGGTACAATTAAGAAAAAAAACACGTGGACCTACTCAATGCTTGAAAATACATGCAAGAAAAATTCAAGATCGTCAAGAAGTTATTTTTGATGATATTGGAGAACCGATTGGACCTGATGAAAAAGTTGTCTCTGACTTGAGTTATTTTCTTGGCACCGTCGCTAGGAACTCAGCTTTTTGTCCCTTCATTTACACAAACTTTAAGAAAGTTGTAGAGAATCACGAGAAAGATATATGGAATTTTGTTCAGGTATAAGAGTTTATCTATCATATTTTATTTGATCGTAAAATGGCTATCAGATGTTAATGTCAATAATATTTTTTAGGGTAAATTTATTATTCCTGAGAAAGGAAGGAAAGCTGTTTTTTCTCGAATCAATGATGCTTGGAGACGTTACAAACGTCAAATCAAGCAAAATCATTATCTGAAATATTCAACCTTAAAGGATAGGTTAAAGCACAGGCCTGATGAAGTACCAGAACCTCATTTCAAGAAATTGTTGAAATTTTGGGACCATCCTACTATCCAAGTAAATGTGTACATTCTTTAAGTTATTATTTTAAATATATGAACTGGTGGGGAAAGTATCTTCTTTTATATATTTTTATATTTTTTTCTCCTACATTGCAGAACATAAGCCAGAAAAATACTGTCAATAAGGCTAAGCAGAAGTTTATGCATCGAATGGGGCCAAAAAATTTTGCTATGATTCGACAAAAATTGGTAAAGTATTTAGATTTATTTGTGTTAATGTTGTATATAAAACAACAATTTTTCTTAATCAAGATTTGTTACTTTATTTTTTATCTCTTACCAATAAAGCGTGCAAAGAAGGATGACGGCGAGGAAGTCACCCAAGCAGAAATGTTTATTGAAACACGTCAGCGTCGAAAAGGAAAAACTGATGAAGAAACAGAGGCAGCTATTGTATGTTCCTTATTCTTATTGTTCTTATTATATACTTTTAACTACTTGCATTTTTTTTATCCTTATAGCTGGGTTTTTTTGTTCTTTATGTCAGACCAAACTTCAAGATTCAATCCAAGATTCTAGTCAGTGTCCAGACCAAGCGTTTCAGTCTTTGTTTGGTAAAGAAAAGCCCGGTAGAGTTCGTTGTTTTGGAAGAACAGCTACACCATCAATGTTGAAGAAAAATGAAGAAATTGCCAACATTAAGAAACACTATGAAGGTGAAATGACTAGCATGAAGGAGAGGATGGAAGCATACGAGTCATTGACAAAGAAGAGGATGGAAGCATATGAGTCACTTCTAAAATGTGTATTAGTGCAACAAAATCCAAATTTAAGTGAAGATGATGTGGATAACATGATGGGACATGCTTTGGGCATTGCAAATAGTGCAGCACACCATTCGTCTATATCAACCCATGTTCCTGAAAAGGTATGATATATTACTTAATAGTAAAAGAATGGTAAAATACATTACTTAATAGAAAATTAATGTTTTGGAATGAGAATGTTGAATGTTGGACATGCTTCAACTGTTAATGACATTCTATATAGAATGTTAATTAACTAAATGAATTGGATGATTTTGCATAATTTAAAAAAATTCTATGTTGTTGTAACTAAATTTTGGACATTTTATGCATCTATTTGCTTGCTTAAGTGATGCATAATTTTGTGCATGAAAGTATATGAGTTGTCTTGAATATGCAGTAGATGAGTATTGCAGGAATGATGTTAGTTAGTGGAGCTTTGGTTTATTTAAGTTGTGTTCTTCTGGCACTGTTCACTTTATGTTGTTATGACATTAAAATCAACTAATGTCTTTGTTATGGTCTTTGACACGGGTGTACCTATAATACTCACCCATCATTTTAGTCTCTCTTTAATATTTTGCACTATGTTCTATATCAAATTGTATATGTAAACTAAAATGCAAATAAAATACCAATTAAAAGATATAAAATACACTAGTAATATAAAAAAATTAAAAGATTTAAAAACATTTGTGCCTTTATTACGTCTTTATTTTTTGTTTTATTTTTATTAACGTAATTTTTTTGATTGTTACAGTTTGGACCCGAAGATTATCTTCAAGAGGAATGAAGCTAGTGGATTGCACGTAATACTTGTTTTATGTTTTGGAAATGCAAGACTTGGTTGTATTTTATTTTTTGGAATCAAAAACTTAGTTGTTTTTTCTTTTGGAAGACAAGACACTTGACTGCTACGATTGATGAACCATGAATTGGTTTTTTGTGGATGCTATAGGATTTTGTTAAAGACGACTATGTTTTTCCTTTGTTAAATATATATTTTAAGACACTGTTATGTTAAGTTCTGTTCCTTTTTTTTGAAGTATTTTTTTAATCATGTTTATTTATTTTAAGAATTATTAGAAAATATGGCATAAAGGTACAAAAATAAATAGATAGCGTTGCGGCCTAAAAGTATGAGCAACGCTCGTCATCAAAAGTTTAGTCAACAAATGAGTAGTATAACAATAAAAACAACGCCTGGAACTAAAAAAAGGCATTAAATCCATGGTTTGACTCTGAGGCTTAGGCAACAGTTAAAAAACAGTAGCCACGGTCATAAAACATGGTCTAAAGTTTAGGCGACACCTATAAACCTGTAGCCTAAACAAAATGCCAAAAACCGTGGTTTAAACTAAGCAATAAAACCGTGTCTTATTGATGTATTTTAAGCCACGGTTTTTACAATTTCGTGGGCTAAGGAAAAAAATCCGTGGCCATAGGGAATAAGCCACGGGCGCATATACCACACTTGAAAAACAGTGGCCAAACCGTGGTGTAAAGCTTTGACCACGGATTTTGTGGCTTTGCCTACACTTTTTGAAGTATGGCCTAAGTTCAAAAATGTTGTAGTGTCTCCACAGGGACTATTGTGACTTCAATTTAGCAATGTGTTCATATTTAGGATGTGTAAATGAGGGGGGTTGCCTTAGGCAAATAGGTTTTGGTTGCAATTGTGAATAAATAACTGAAAATAAAAGTGGATTTCAAATTATGATAAAGAAAGGATTAGGTCTTTCGAATCATCTATTCGCCGCTCATAAGTAATCTGCTTTTAAATCTTATTAGTGTTAATTAGTTCAAGACGATTAACAAAATTAGCTTAGGTCAATCCCTTGATTCAAAGCCCTCTTTTCTAATTATAATTCCCTAATTCCTTAGGTGAACCTATAATCATCAAAGGTTTTTAAGTCTGTTAATCCAAGGTCACAACTTAACAACGTTCCATTCCTAGAGTGTCCGATAAGTTGTTCAGTATACATAGGTCAAAGGTTATAAGCTAGTGTCAATAGTCAAATAATCTCTAAAATTAGTTATATTGGGTCAGAATCATAAAAGCATTAAGGACAATTTATACTGAATAAACTAGATTAACATTCATAAGATTCAGAGTTACAGATTACATGGCAACATGCTTAGAACAGATTCATCTCAAGACCTAATCACAGTTAACTTAGCTACTCATGGCTAAAGCACAAATAACTAACTCAAATTTAAGACTCATTACATGAATTGACAAACCGGCTATGAGTTTTTGATGGTCTCCCATCTTAGCTCAAATCTCCAGCTCCAAAATAGTCAGTTTCTCCTTTCAAAATTCGAACCCCGGCTTCAGAAATTGTTTTGGCCTTTATAGGAAAATTTCAGAAACACACACATCGTGCTCCGATGCTCAGAAATCGTGCTCCGATTTCTTCAATAAATTCAAATTAAAGCCTGACGCGCCTTCAAATCGTAGCACAATTTGAAACCATCGTGCTCCGATATTTTACGAACCAAAATCCTTCAAAACTGCTCCAAATCGTGCTCCGATACTACAGATCGTGGCACGATTTCTTTGCTCCCAGGAATCATGAAAACTATTCTTTTGTGGCACGTTACCTACACAAAATCATCTGAACTCAACTAAAACAGTATAAAACTTACTAAAGAAATGAAATATGACCTAGTGTCATCATATTGTTTTCACTTGAGTCGTTGTAATTGAAAATTACTAAAAATAAATGTATGAGTTACCTCCCATTCAACAAGCTTACATTTTTTAGCTTTGAAACTTTGTCAACAAGAGGCTCTTTTCAATCACATCCTTCTTAGGAATGAGCTTCATGTGATGTAGAATTGCTCCAAATAGAATACTCCCATATTCCTCTTCAAGCTCCTAATCAGCTACAAACTCTTTCAAGGTATCAATCTGCAACATGCTTTGATGAAACAATTCTGAGAGTAACCTTGCATAAGGTACATTCCTCTTCTGAGTCCTTATGGAATGACAACAGATACCTCTAGGATTGTTACAGATTTGTTGCTAATTGAAGAGTGTTAATCATTCCAAGCTGTATTCATAGTTTTCTTTTACCCAACCAGATTGATCTAGGTATCAATGCTTACTAACCCTAAATGTTAGGCTTGACCTAATTTAATCGTTCAATTGTTATTAGCTTCAGACATATTCTAATAATAATTTGTATACTTAATTTTGAGTTCTTAAACCTTCAAGAGTTGTCGGCTCATGTAAGACATTAGAGGGAGTAGTAATAATTGAAGAGTGTTAATGACCAAGTCATTGGCCTAACTATTTTGATCAAATGTCTTAAAAGCAAGTAATCATTCCAAACTGTATTCATAGTTTGGTTTTACCGAAGTAGTTCAGATAAGGGAATCTGACATGACCCAGTCGCCTTTTAGTCTATCTCTTAAGTCGGTCAAACCAATCCATTTGCCAAGTGTTACCTCCTTGTTACATACATCTTAATCATAACCGTAGTAGTTTAGTAGAAATAACGCAATCCATATGGAGATGAACTTTATAAATTTTACTACTTGTCGGCACACTACTAAATTTGCTAGTATATTGTCATTAAGGATGGTTATTGTGGCTTGGAAAAACTTTGTTTTGATTATAATGAAAGGGGACTTGCTACAAAATATCTTATTTGTTTGAAAGAAGCAACTAATTTAATGCTTTGTTGGGAATTGTTGCCGTCTGAGGAGCACTAATTGTGTGGGGAAACACTAGCACAAACTTTCAGTTTATGCATTGATATGTTTCAGAACTTTTCTTCAAAACTCATAAACTATATCATGAATCATTAGTGGAATATCTAATAAGGTTTGAATGAGCTTTTTCGTAATTTGAGAAAATTTGTGTATTGTCACTATTCCTTTACAAGGTCAAGCAAATCAACTTATTTGGAAGCATGATACTATTGATGTCTTGTCCTTGAAAGATGCTTATAAATTTAAGGAACATTATTTTTCAAAGATGCAGTGGGATAGATCCATCTTGTCCAAAGATATTCTTCCATCTAAATCTCTAGTGGTTTGGAGACTCATGTTGGACAAGTCGTCTACTCATGAAAGTTTAGCTTATATAGGATGATGTGTTCCTTATATGTCTTCTCTTTCCATTTTCAATCAAAAGAAGACAGTTTGGTCCCTTTGTGACCGAACATTGAATCCTCAATGCAAGATAGTTGTTTCCCTAATCAACATCATAAATGAAATTGGGTAGAAACCACTAAAAAGGAGGAAAAAAAATCAGAACCTCATACCAAATATATAAAATCGCAACACTTAGCATTTTTTAACAACACTTTCATTAATGTATAAACACTAAGCCTTTTTGGAGAAAATCAGAACATCATACCAAATATATAAAATCACAATACAAGTTTATTACTCTCTTGAACACATGAAAGTTTTAGGTCTTACACTATTCAACACATATTTCACATATTTTTCTTTCTCCATTTGTTCCTTGGCGAGCATCTCCTGGAAAGTTACAAATTAGAAATAAAATTGCTTAGAAATTTAAAATATTATCTTAAAGAAATAAATAAATAATAAGTACGTATTTTATTTTGGAAAATCATTACATCCAATACACTGATATATTAGTCATGAATAATAGTGCTGAACTTTCAAAGTAAAAAAGTACATGTAAGTTTTGACAACAAAAAGTAATTGTTTTTTTTTGACAAAAAAAATATGCTGTTTTTATAATTGTGTTACTTATTTGAAATAATATATAGTTCCAAAGTTTAAAAAACAAAAATTACAACGAGTAGTTTTTTTTAGAGCATTACAAAACCTAGTTGACTAGCACTAAAATTTATATGTTACTCACTTCAACTTGAGACTCAAAACAAAGTGTTGAACAAAAATGAGAATGTTAAATATTCAAAATAAGCTTACTCACATGAGTCACATCGGTCATTGGTACGTCTTTTCTCTTTTCTCTTCTTGGATCGGTCATTGGTATGTCTTCTCTCTTTTCTCTTCTTGACATTCTTTTCCTGAAAAAATTTGGTTGCATAATATAAGTAAATATTTAGAATTTATTGAAAGTATATTAAAAAAGTGAATTTTATTATGATAGAAAAATGGGAAAATCTTGGAGCTGGTAAAGCTTTTCAAGCTGAGCTTTGTGGTACTATGAGAGCCATAGAGATAGCACATTAGAGAAATTGGATCAACTTCTGGTTGGAGAGTGACTCTATGTTAGTGGTACTTTGCCCAATAGCATACAAACTCAGGATCAATTTAGAGTTTTTTCAAAAAAAAAACAAAAAAACATTTGAATAAATTTAAAAGACTAAGGGCATAAATGTTTGTTATTTAAATAAAGTGTTTATTTCAATATGATACATATGCACTTTAAATATTGTACCTTGGGAAAGTAACTTTGAGGCAAGCTAAAATCTTGTTCATGATTAAGCATACTGATCTCTTGGTCGTCTTTTAGCATTTTTATGTTGTAGAATCGACCCACCAATTGAAGGACCTCCTCAGAAGAGAAGTCTCTATGAAAACTCCTCTTTAGATATTCCATCATACCAAAAAGGACAAAGTTGCGATGTATTCCTACAAGTTTTTGTGGAGGATAAATTTCAAAAGCTAACAAGAGTTGTATCTCCAATTCAGCCTGTGTTGGATCCTCCTTCTCCTCTTCCTCCTTCGGATCCTCCTTCTCCTCTTCCTCCTTCGGATCCTCCTCCTTCGGTTTTGTAGTGATTTCAAATGAAGCAATTGTGAGCAAACATATATTTTGTTGATAAGCAAAATTTATTATTAAGAATACAAACCTAGTTATAAGATGTCAAAGTACATACACTTTAAATACATTCAAATGGGTTCATCCACTACTTCCAAACGAATGTATGAAAACGATCGACATACTTTTCCATTAAAGAGTGTTTTGTTCCAACCAAATGCACCATAGTTTTTTTTTTCTCGAAATACCCGCACAAGCCGTACAGGTAATAAGCCAATGCATACAAAGAAAAGGGAAACACACAGCTTTAAAAACACAAAAAATAAAAAATAAACAACAACAACAACAACACAGAACTGAACACCAAAACGTCAACAATAGAAACTCCAATAGCCAACCGAGAGATACAACAACAGAAAACTCCAAACTTCCAACCTGCCACTAAAACACCAAAAAACAGCCATTGTCCAAGAGCACAATAGACAGTCTCCCACAAACAATTACATCCTTTTTATACATTCCCTTGGGTTCCAACACCCCTCATAATACAAACAAGACTCATTCTTCAATCTTATTAAGCTCCAACGCCACAACAAAATCTTAATTTCCTCCACAATCTCCTCAACCTCCGCAGCACAATTGGACAAAAATCTATAATTCCTCGCCTTCCACACAACCCAAATCATTGCATGCCAAATTAACCAAAAACCTTTTCGGAGCTTCAAATTTGTTGGTTCATCCGACCAACACTCAAAATGAAAAAACAAGTTTGGCTGAGTAGCAAAAGTAAACTGAAGCCATGCTAAGACCTTAGCCCAAAATTTATCCACCACATGAGAGTGAAGGAAAAGGTGTATCGAGGATTCCGTTTCACAATTGCATAACAAAAACTAAGAAGATGAATCCGGAGCAAGAGCATTATGAACAGCCAGATTCACACGAGTAGGGATACAGTCAAGAAGAACTTTCCAAGAGAAAGCCACCACCTTTGACGGTGCCGGACATTCCCAAATATAGCGGAAGACTTTCTCTTGCCAATCACTAAAGCCACTAACAAAACCCTGCAACCCCTCAATCACCTTATAAGTGGATTTCACGCAAAAAACTCCTTCCGCTTCCGCTTCCGGCCTCCAACTCCACTTATCCTCGTCCTCCGAACCACTCAATGCCCCTATCAAAGCCAACAAATTATCAATTAACTCCAACTCCCACTCAAAAGGTTGTCTATGCCACTCAAATCTCCACCCCAATCCATCACCATTCGCGCCCCAAACATCCCCAATCTTTGCTTCCTTTTGATTTGACATCAAATATAAGCGCGTGAAAATCATCTCGAGGGGTGAGACCCCCACCCAAGTATCCTTCCAAAAGTTTGTTGATGCACCATTACCCATTTTCCTTTCCATCTCCTTATTGAACCAATTTGAACTCACACCCTCCTCTAAAGTCATCAAATCCTTCCACCACCTAGAAGCATACCAATGCCAATACTCTCGTGCGGTTCCACCAAACTACGACATTCACTCCCATATTTATCACCGATCACAATTTTCCAAAGATAATTATCCTCTTGAACTAATCTCCATCTCCACTTTGCTAGAAGACTCAAGTTAACAATTTTTATATCCTTGACTCCTATACCTACCTTTCTTTTGGGTTGACAACTCCTCCACCAACTCACCCAACTAATCTTACGTCCCCCCTTCACACCTCCCCAAAGGAACTCTCTTTGAATACGCACTACCTTCTTTACTATCGTATTTGGCATTCGCAAGAAAGAAAGGTGGACAATTGGGATATCATTGAGCACGACATTAAGAGGAACTATGCGGCCTCCAACACTTACATACTTATTTCCTCAACTATTTAATCTACTCCCCAAATGCTCCAATAAAGGCTCCCAAGTTGACAATTTTCTAGAATTTGCACCAACCGGTAACCCCAAATATTTGAGAGGCAAAGCACCTTCGTTGCAATTTCAGAAATTGCTAGCCATCTCCATGAACCTAGATTGAACATTGATGCCAATCAAACAACTTTTGTAAAAATTCACCTTTAAACCCGACATCATCTAAAGTCCACTTAACACCGCCTTCAAAGTCCAAAGATTCTCCACCGTAGCCTCCACAATGCAAAGGGTATCATCCTCATATTGCAGATGTGAGATTATCGTTCCCTCCCTCTTAATCTCAAAACCTTTGAACACATTCCGTTTGACCAAATATGACATAACACCACTAAAACCTTCGGCAACCAATAAAAATAAGAACAGAGCCAACATATCACCTTGCTTTAGGCCTCTTTGAATACTAATCTCCTCTGTCGGACACCCATTCACTAAAATCGACATATCACCCCCAAAAACACAAGCATTCATCCAAGACACCCGAGTCTCACACATTCCAACCCTCATCATTATATACTCCAAGAAACCCCAATCCACCGAATCATATACCTTTTCAAAATCAACCTTAAAAATCAGACATTCTTTTTTCATCCTTTTCGTCAAATCCACTACCTCGTTAATTATCACCACACCATCCACCAAATTTCTACCTTTCAAAAAGGCCAATTGAGAGTTTAAGATAATGGAATTTATAACTCCGGATAGTCTCCCCACCAAAACTTTTGAAAGCAATTTATACAAGCTCCCTAATAACGACATAAGAACAATTTATACAAGCAATTTATGCACCATTTAAATTAGCAAATATTATGTGAGAGGATCTCATTTTAGCCTTTTTTTTATTAAAACAAATGTTTGAGTAAGCAAGTATCATTTTTTTTTTTGAGTTCATGAAATCACAACCCAATGAACCCATCTTCTTCCTCAAGACGTTGACGCCATTAACACAGTAACAAATTTCTTGCTAAAAGTCTCTATCAAATCAACAAATATTTCAAAATATTGTTCTTCAATGACAGTAACAAACTGAATAAAGCTTATGTAGGTGTTTTGATGCAAAATGGATCAAAGGGTGGCAGAATTTTGTATTGGTGGAAATATATTGATGCCATTGTGTCTTAGTTTTTTAATCCCTGCTTAAATTTGTCCTGGTTGGTGGGGCACTTTTTCTACTTAGCATCATTTCATTTTTGTTTTTGGTTTTGGATGTAATCCTCTAACTATGTATATTGTTGACATATTGGCATGTCTTATTCCTATGTTCATGTTTTAATAAAATTTTCACTTGCGTCTTAAAAAACAAAAAATAAATATATTCAGGCAAGCTATAGTAATTTTGTAACACACCGAAATTTACATATGATAATTTCCATATATCTATATATATATGTTAACTTTTTTTTTCTATAATATACATATGTTAACGTTATACACCATTGGTTATTAATTAGCTTAACTCATTTTATATGTATATGTGCAATAATAATTGTTATGACATTTTCGTATTCGTTCGATTAATAAGAAAAGTGCCTATAGAGACTAACGTTATACACCATTTTCGTTCGACTAATTATCTTCATATGCTAGTGTCATTGTGATTATTTTCAATCATATTGTACTTGTTATGGGTGACTTTTTTTTATACAGTTAAATTTATTGAAAGCTTACCCCACATAAGATGTGAAGAGGCAGCGCAAAAAAAACGCTGCCCACTATTAAAACACACAGGACCACAAAAAAAAAAAAAAATGGAACACAATAACGTCTACACTCTACACTCCATTCATGGAACGCCACCATCTGAGCTACATCCCATACCTTATGTTTAAAAATTATCTCATTTCTAATCTTTCAAATCACCCAAATTGCTGAACGCCAAATTAACCGATATCCCTTCCACATTTTCTTATTTATCGCCTCACCATTCACGCAATCCAGCTTCACGAACAATCTTATAGGATTAACAATTGCAAAACCCAGTCAAGCAAAAACCATTACCCAGACTTAGACCACAACCCGACAATGTAAAAAAAGATTATTTGAAGATTCCTCAATCTCATAACAAGGAAGTTATATCCTTCGACCACCTTGAGGACATGGAAGGTCAAGCAACACCATTCTCCTCCATCACTTTCTAGCAAGAACTTCCTTCTAAAGTGGTCTATCATTTTAAATCAACCGCCATCTCCATTTACCTAAAAGGCTTAAAGTTATCGCTCTAACATCCTTCGTCCCAAGTCCGCCCTTACTTTTTGCTGGACAAACCATTTTCTACTTCACCCAATTTATATTTTGCCCACCTCTCAGTCTCTCCAAAGAAACTTTCTTTGGATGCGCACTATTTTCTTCCACACCAAATTTGGCATTTTCAAGAAAGAGAGGTAAAAAATCGAAATGGAGTTCAATATGAAATTAGTCAACATAATCCGGCCACCAAGACTAACATACGTATTCCGCAAGAGTTCAAATGCCTACTAAGAGTTACTAAACGAGGCTCCCAATTTGACAACATCCTCGGATTTGCCCCTACCAAAAGGCCGAAAAATTGATTTTATATTTATTTATCTTATTATTTTAATTATTCCCTACAATTGTATCATTTTAATATGAGTATTTTGGGGATGATATATTTTTAATGAAAAAGAGAAATAATATTTTAGTTATTTACTATGAAAAGTTATATGTGTTGAAAAATCACAAGATTTAATTGGTTTGTTTGTAGGCCCCATATAACTCACCAACAAAAATCAGTTCCGGTATTAATATATGAGTAAAAATATGTATGTACACAAATTATAAGAAAATTCCCACATGTTAATATGTGTAAAAATATAGGCATGTGTGTAAATTAAAAATAAAATAAAATATATGCACATGTAATAGTATAGGAATAAAAATACAGGCCACTATAATCAATGACATGTTCTTTCAAAACATTAATTTTTCATTTTAATATATATTATTTTTTTGGACGTAAATATTTAAATTTCTCAATGTCAATTATTTGTCCCGCAATTCTTTTAAGTATTAGTGATAAATTTTTGTGAGAGAAAAGTCAATAAGTATTTCTTTTACATTCATCCGTGCAAACGATGGAACTTGAAATGAATAAAACTGAAACTTGAATAATAAAAATGGAACATTTACTAAAACAAGATATGGAACAGAGAAAGCGTTATAGTACCAATTTTATTATTTTTCATATTGGGTAAGAGAGACGAGGGAGGGGAAAAGAGTGAGTGAATTGAGAAAAAGTGATAAAAATGACATGTGAATAGTACAAAATCTGAAAGAAAACACTTGTATTGATGAAGTGTGTTTGAGAATCTAAACCAAATAGTACTTTGGCAAAAGTACATTTGCTTTGGTGAAATGTCTGTTTGAGAAGCTAAATAAAATAGTACTTTGGTGAAAATGCAATAAATTGACGGAATATCCCATGTCTTTGAGATGTGTCAGCTTAAGAGATTAGGATAGCGTAGAAAATCTCATTATATGTTAGTTAAGTCAATTATTGACTAGATTTGACTTACCTTCAGATTGAACTCTGGATTACCAGAGGCCTTCCCCTAGGAACCAAAGGATAACACCAAAGGAAAAAAATTGTTTTACCACAATATGATTTTAGTCTCTCCCCCCGATAGCTCTAGTGATGCTTTACCATAGGTTCGATTTAAGTTAAACCAATGCGAAAGTGATCGGAAAAATATGAGCTACATTATCCAAAGAATAAATTTTCGATTTCGGATAACTTTCTTTGACCTAATTTTGAAATTTACATGTTAAAGTGTACTCTCACATTTTATTTTTAACCTGCAACGATAAATTGCTGAGTTGAATTGATTGAAGAAGGATGACATAAAAGAAACTGAATATTTTTGTTTGTGAGCATGAATTAGCATGTAATTTTTTTTAAAAGCTAAACTATCCCACTTAAATTAGCACTGGGGAGGATCGAATCAGAGACCTTGAGGAGGAGCACACTCCAAGGTCCAAGGCCAACATCACCAGACCAACTCAAGTGGGTTGAATTAACATGTAGTAACATCAAAATAAGTTATGGGGTGAGAGAAGTTCTTGTGTGGCAATCAATAACTTATTCATACTTGAATTATGGTGATTTTTATTTAAATAAGTTATGTGAATTATTTATTGTTCATATGTAATTGTTGATATGTTATTAGATGATGTTAAGTGATGTTGAACCTTGTTGGAATGAATTTGTTATTTAACGACTATTTATAGTGAAATATTATTTAGACCATGAATATGTGTCGTTGGAAATATTAGATGTGTATATAGTAATTGATGAATGAGATGTTGATTTTTGATGAATGAGTATTGATGTTATTCCTTAGATGATAAAATAGTGATAGCTTCAATCTGGGTTGCAGACGGTGCTTCTAAGGAGTATACTAGGCCAGTGAGGGAATGTATATATTGGGTGATAGGGGTGTTGAAATAGAGATTCATAATCTAGCTAGGTTTTGGTAAGCCTATATGAATAAGGGAAGTACTTCTAAATAAATCACATAAGTGTGTTGAGTTGAGGAGGGGGTCTATACGGCAAGTTCCACCCGACTTATCTGTGAAGATAAGACCATCATAATGTTCCCTCAGCCAGCTTATCAATGAGGATAAGACCACTTTTATATTCCCCCACCCGACTTATCAATGATGATAATACCAACATGATATTGTGAATATTTTCGTCCATCAAGTGGTTGCATAGTACTATCGACCTCCTAACTAAGTATTTCAGATAAGAATAATACCAAAGAATCATGGGATGTGTAAAGCTTAAAAGTATGCATAGCATTACTTGGTATTTGACTTAGCTTGATGGATGTTGCGAGTCATATTACTATTCTACTTAATGATTTGATATAATTTTTTTTTTGAGAGATTAGTGATCTGATATAATATTTCTCTATTATGAATTAATAATATTTTGTCGTTGTGAATTAAGTTAATCTTTGATGTCTACCATGATTCTTAATAAAATCATTCTGATATGATACAATGCTTACTTGATGATTATGTGTTATTCTTATTGCTTTTATACTATTACATAAAAGTCTACAAATGAGTACTAGGATTACTCATAAAGGAATGGATACACAACAATAACAAAAAAAGGGTGGAAATTAAAACAAAAATGCCAAAATGCTGGAAGTTTTCCTATCATGGGAGAACCACTAGGAAGTGAACAACCCCCCACAAAAGCGTAACAAAGTCTAACTCTAACCCCTAACCCTAACCCTAAAGATAAAAAATAGAGAAAATATTGAATAGATCTCGCGGAAGAACTCTCTCCCATCCTAAAGATCTAAAGACTCTATACCATATCCGTAAAGAGAACCAACAAGCAATAAAAAGATGGGTAGCTATTTTGGTCGAGTCCCCACAAAACACACACGAAACATGTATAAGAGTTGAAGTTTTAGATATTTAAAAAGAGTGTACTTACTTCGACGGTATTGACCTTTTCTTTTCCCTTACTAGCAGGTGTTATACTATTCTCAAATTTTTCAACAGCTACAAAGGATCGAAGTTTAACCCCTCTTTCTTCCTTATGATGATAGTACTGCAACACAATGTAATTAAATGTTTATCATTTCAATAAAAAAATATAAAAAGACGTGTTCAAAATGGACTAAAGATGACGAAACGATAAGACAAAAATAAACTCTTAATTAATTGAAAGAAATCAAAATAAGTTTTTATCGAGTTTGTTAGAAGAGCAAGATAAGTTAATATATTTGTGTGTATGAGTCAGGATTTGTAGACATCATGTGTAAGTATAATGATTTATACCAAATCTCAACCGTTAGAATAAACTAATCCATTGATTCTCATCTATCAAACTAAGTGAGGTGTATGCAATTTTTTTTCTTGCTCTTTTTTGGTTTTGTCGAAACATAATTCACTGCAAATCTATGTGTGTGTGTGTGTGTAGGATCGATGGATCAAATTACACTGATTGATGTAATGTTACACAGCTCAATATCATTTGACCATTGGATTCTAAATTTATATCATATAGATCTTTCATATAAAAATTTACATAAATCTAAAATCATTTGATTTGTTATTACGACCCATAAATATTAATGAGTTATGTGTTTTTATTGAACATTGTTCATCTTGATGAGTCTTAATAACATATCAAATAATTTTATATTTGTGTAAATGTTTACATGAATGATCTATATGATATAAACTTGGTCAAATTTGTAAAATATGTATCAAGTAAAATGATTTTGAGATATATTTTTGTAAAACTTTTAATTAATCATTAATAAAAATAGTTAGTTAAACTCAAACTCAGTTCACCACACTATTTAGGATGGGCCGATGTAGGATGTTATTTAGTTTAATAAAATCTCGGAGGGGGATAATCTTTCTATGGTGGCTCCCTTTTTATGTGTTGAGATTGAGTTTGTGGTTAAGGTATATGACGGTAACAAGATTTTTAAGGTCGGATGGTTTTAATTTTGCTTTCTTCAAAAGATTATGGTCCCTTCTTCGTCTTGAGGTAGGAATAATGTTTGATCAATTTTGTAATCATAATAGTCACCCAGAAGTTTTAGCTCCTATTACTCTGATTCCCAAGGTGGATTCCCCACTCCGTTTGGGGGAGTTGCATCCAATTTACCTTCTAGGCTCCCGTTATAAGCTGGCGGCTAAGTTGTTGGCTGGTAGATTGGCAAGAAATATGGATAATATTATTACAGCTAACTAATCGACGTTTATCAAGGGGAGACACATGGCAAACGAATTGGTTGTTGTGAATGAAGTAATTAATCTGGCTTGAAATTCTATGAGGAATTGCCTGATTTGAAAGGTATATTTTGATAAGGCTTATGATTTGATGAATTAGAGTTTTCTGGATTATATGATGAGGAGGTTGGGTTTTGACGTTAACTGTATATCACGGATTCATGCTTGTGTGTATTCAGGGAGGCTCTAAGTTTCAGTTTATGGTTGCCCGACCTAGGAGATAAATATCCTAAATGGTCCCAAGTAGATGGATCCTTTAGCTGATTTACTCTTTCTGCTTGTAGTGGAGGGTTGAGTGCGTCTATAAGGAAGATAGATGAGTTAGGGGAGTTCTCGAAGTTTATAATTGGGGTATCAGTATCCCATTGGTGAAACCTCTTTGTTTAATCTCTGGACCATTAAAACTATATTCTAGTGTGTTGATCTGGCTTCTAGTCTCCGTGTTAACTTTCCCAAGAGTAGTATCATGGATGTAAAAGTAGACACAAGTTTTCTGAGTCAGTTTAGCTTCCTCCATTGTAGAGTGAGCCTGTTGGGTGAATCCTAAGAAATAATGTACATTTGAATCTTGTGTGAAGCTTATTTCTAAGAGCCTTCATTCATGTAGTGATAGGTTTGTTAGTTTTGGTGGTAGGGTGTCTTAATTAACTTTATGTTCCATTCAATTCCCATCTTCTACCTCTCCTTCATGAAGATCCATGTCAAGGCTTATAAGAGGAATGTTTGGCTCCAGAGATGCTTCTTTTAGGGAGGGTCGAATAAGGCACCAATATACCTTGGGTTCACTTGGAGGAAGTGTGTTAGCCTAAGTTGAAAGGGGGGAGGTATAGGGATTTGAGGTATGAGGTTGGTTCACCAAGATATGTTTAGGAAGTGGCATTGGAGACACTTATCTAGAGATACAATCTTATGGCGAGATATCATTTTTGATATGAATGGTGTTATTCATATGTTGTTTACTCATGGAAGGAGGGAGTTGTATGTTGTCAGCAACCCCCTCCCCAGGGTGGAAATGAGTATCTCTTTTTTGAAGTGGGTAGATGCTACTCGGACTAGTTGTCTTAATGAGTGGTAAAGATTTTGCAGGATAGTTGAACGATTTTATTTTGGAGTGAAGTTTGGGAGGGGGATGTTCCACTAAGGGTGATGTTTCCTAGGTTGTATCATGTCTTTGTTTGTGCTCTTTGTTGGGTTTCTATCGAGTCTGCTCATCATCTTTTTATTACTTGAAGGGATGCCTATAGGGTTTGTATAAGATTATTAGATGGTAAGGATGAGAGTTGGTTGTGCTTGGGGATTTGGTTTGACTTTTTCAGAGGTTCTTTGGTTTTGATAGGAGAGATAAGATTATGGGAGGTGTTTTGTTAATCATGCATATCATTGTGTGGACAATCTGGACAGTCTGTAATGATCTTATGTTTTCTAGTATGACACTATATGTGGAGGAATTAGTTCATAAGATTCAGTTCTCTCCGTAATATTGGTTTTTTTAGACACCTTAGTTCCCCTTATTCTCGCGATTACTGGGTGGTCAAATCATTGCTCTGCTAGAGTCGATAGCCTTGTTATGTGAGGGTCTTGTTTAGGGTACCTTTAAGTGGAGTTTTTGAGTCTGTTTCCTGATTTTCTATGTCTCATCTCTCTGGTGGAGTAGACTTGGTCAATTCTTCCATTGTTTTGGGCACTAGGAGGGAGGGTTTTTTTTTTATTGTTTTGTGTTGTGTTATTGTTATTGGTGTCGTTTTGTTTTTTGGTGATGTTGCGGTGTTTTTTAGTTTTTGGTAGGTGTTTTTTTGTACTTTTTAGTATTCCTTCATCCTTGCATGTTCGTTATCATCAAGGTTAGTGTTTTTCAGTTTTGTTATTGGGTAAAAGTACCACCATTTATTCTCCATTTTATTTAATACTTATCAATTTAAGTTTTTGAAAGAAAGAGAAATTTTGTAATTATTGTACATCCTATCTCTCAAAAGAAAGTTTATAATACCTAAAAAAAAGTTTATATTGTATGTAAGACTCTATTATGGACATTCTTTAGATATAACTCAATTAGATAAATAGAATTTTTATTTACTATAAGTAGATAATTAGCTAAAATCTATAAAGAGTTTTTCATAAATACATTCATAATTAATTTTCATTAAACGAGTTTATTTTAAATTTGAGTACTACGTACCTTATCAATCTTACCATCACGTCGTGGTCGTTTTTCAACTTCCCAGTGGGCAGTCCATTCATTTGGAAATGGTTTTGAGCGCCCAGACTTCTTCAAAGATGTACCATGTGAACTTACAATCTAAACCCATACATGGTTCGAAATGTATTAGTAAAATACTAGAAAATGTAGTCATAAAATTTTAGAGAATAAAAAGAATAATTTAAAATATTTATGAATTTTTTTTAATATTTGAAATAAAATATAACTTACCGTCTTTTTTTGCGTATTGATGATATCAGCATCATCATCATTATCAACACCGTCATTATTGCTATCACCATTATTGTTGTCATTATGATTTATCGGAATAGGTTCGGCCAAAATGACTTCGTTTTCCTGAGTTTACATAAACATGTAGATAGTTAAATTATGCCCTTAAATAAAATTAAATTATTCAATACATATCTATCTATCTATATATATAATATGAATAGTATTAGTATGTGTTAAACCTATTTTCTTCGTTTGAAAAGCTTGTTTGTTTAGTTGAAGATAGAATGAAAGACATCAAGAGAACTTGGTAAGAGAGTAGTAATTAATTTGAAAAGTTGCTAAATATATACTGCTATTAACATTATTAATTTCGAAATTTATGACTCAAACCTCCAGCATAGGGTTTCCTTTTATTCGAATACACATACAGTAAAAGCGTAAACAAGAGCGAGGCTAGAAGTGAAAACATATAAAATAAGTTATAGAATACATGTAACTAATGCTCATTTTGATTTTTGGTCAACAACCTAATAGAACTTATACTAATATCATATTTTTTTATAAAAAGGTGAATTATGCATGCAATCTCGATATAATATTAAACCTAAAGTATAAAAACTAAAAACTAAAAACATCAAGAAACAATGTTGAGATGCATAATGGATGAAAGTTGACATTCAAAGTTATGATCACTATCTTTATTGATATGCCTCATGATCTAAAGAAACTGTATATTGATCTTGGTTATTTAGATATATGAGCATTGTAACTATGAAAAACTATTCTCGTGATTTGATCTTTACAAAGGAAATGAAAATAAGATATTTATTTTTATATATGCTCTCTAGTGATCATTGAGATGTTTGATACACCATGCCTAAGAGTTTATTTTTATTGAGTAAAATCATTCAAATCAATAAAACTTTTTTATCATAAGGGAAAGGATATTTATCCACTTAATTATACGAATACACAAATGAATAAATTTTGGCATTTATCTTAATAATTTAATCTTAATATTTGCAAAGGTTAGAAAACAAAAATAGTTTTTTCTCGGCCAAATGCAGTCTGGGTTCATTAGCTTTAACATTTCAACCAGATTATTCTTTTTAGTTTCTTAGTTTCAGATTGATTCTTTATGTTAGTAAAAATGAACAAGATATTCATTAAATTCTTTTCTTTATCGAATTATCCATGATTCTTTTTTCATTCTAAATACGTATTTTTAATTTCAAAATTAATTTATAATTATTATTTTTTATATTTTTAATAATTGTTCGTTCACTATTTTCTTTTTCAATCAGGGGATTCTTCTAAGAACTTGAGAGTGTGTTTAGATGGAGGAATGTTTTGAGGAAATTCAAATACTTTTAGATGAATTCCATTGTTTGGATAATAATATTGAGAATTTTCAAAATGATGGAAATTTATGAAGTATTTTGTTTAAGTTAAGTTTAGAGAATTTCAAATGACACCTAAAAGCTAATAATTTCAAATTTCTTCATTCTTATCATTTTTCAAATTTTTCATTTTGGTCCTCGAATTTTCCAAACTTTTCAAATCTACCTCAATAAATTTACAAAAATTGCAATTTGACCCCGAATAATTTTTGGAAATTACAAATTAACCCCTCAATTTTTTCAAAATTATCAATTGACCCCTCAAAATTTTTGAAATTTTCAAATTGACCCCTAATTTTAATTTTCAAATTTGGCCCAAAAAATTAGAAACTATAAAAGTTCCTCAAAAATGATGACAATGAAATTTTGTATTACTCCATCCAAACAAGAATATTTAGAAATGAAGTCAATTTAATTGAATTATTTGAATTGCCTAAAATTCTAAATTCTTCAAAATTTCTCAATTACCTCATCCAAACACACTCTGAAAGAATTAGAACAATTAAACAAGGAAAATATTACCATGTGATGATAAAAATTGGGATACATGATACCTTCAACTGCCCCTCAACCATTCATAGGTGTCATCCCTAATTAATGCACCTCCTGAAGTAATATTTTGATCCTCTCATGCATGTTTGAATTAAGTATACAAGGATTATGTTGAGATCTAACCACTAAATACTTGGTTAACATCAATTTAAAGATATCGATTCTAAAATACACTAATCTAGTGCTAGTTGTAGCAAGTAATGAACATTAAATAAATTTGTTCACTTTTAAAATTAATTAAATTTATCAATAACAAAGGATCTAACATGTTATACAGAACTATACAATTGAATTGAATGAAAGCATATCCACAATTGAGGTTGTATTTACGAAAATATATTACATATGTAAAACACAATCTATTGAAAGGCAAGAGACGGAATGAAAAATTAAATCAAAAAGTATAAGATATGAAAGAGAAGAATAGATTATTGAAAACTCAAGTAGTGAAACTAAATTATTTACCTTAGTTTCCCCAATCTTTGCTTTTGAATTTGGATATGTTTCCATGGATGCAGTCTTCCAAAAACTTCAAATTTTTGGTTTAAAATTTTGTGAATTCAAGAAGAAGAATGACCTCCCTTTTGAAACAGAGTTTTTTTTTTCTTTTTTGTGTGTGTTGAGTTTCTTATTATTAATAATCTTGAAATAAAGAGAAAGTACCATACATTTACTAAAGAATATTGTTTTATTTAAACCAATAGATTTTTAACACTTACTACCAATATTTTTTTGTCTTTTCTTTTAAAACTATTTTGACTGATTATAAGCATATTTAGTAAAAATGTATTAAATTATATGAATAATTAAAATAGTAATATATATTTTCAAATTAATTAATTATATATATACCAACATTATATTGGTCAAATTAAACCATTAATAAAACATTAAATTGGTCAAAAGTAATTCACATTTAATTATATATATATATATATATATATATAAAGCATGTAGTCAAATTAATTATATTTAAATATTAAACCAATAATATATATATATAATTAAATGTGAATTATTTTTGACCAATTTAATGTTTTATTAATGGTTTAATTTGACCAATATAATGTTGGTATATATATAATTAATTAATTTGAAAATATATATTACTATTTTAATTATTCATATAATTTAATACATTTTTACTATATATATATATATATTTGGTATGAATGTGTACCAACATTATACTAGTTCGAGGCCAATGGTGGTCGGATTCCTTAAGCATAGTCTTGGGTTCAAGTCTTCTGGGTTGAAAAAAGATGGAGAGCTAGACTATATCAATAATGTCCTTTAAAATCAATCATATGCTAAACAAAATCGGGGTTATATCAATAAAAATGTTTCTCATCCTCGTTTCGTGATTCCCGAAAACTGTTACACTTATAAAATGTTGTTTTAACATTTTCCAACTTTTTTCGTGATTCCCGAAAACTGTTACACTTATAAAATGATGCTTGAACATTTTCCAACCTCTTTTCACGTATTCCAAAATCTTTTCACATTTTCCAAAATCGAAAAATATCTATTCTACCATTTACGATATCTAAATCTCCACCTATTATAGACAAAGTTTTTCTAACCTCTTTCACATTTTTCAGGAAACATTAATCTCAAAATGATAAGTTTGCATTTTTTTAACTTTTTTTCACATTTCTCTACAAGACTTTGTTGTTCCTCCATGAGACACTATCTAAACTTTTGTCTACTATACCTTTAAGAAAAGAATATGTTTTGTAAATTACTTGACTATCTTGATAAAATCTATGGTCTCAACTCTATCTAAACTTCTCTCTATTATACAATATGTTGTTTTCCCTCTATCAAAGTGTACACAATCCTTTTTTGTCTCAACTAATATAAGAGAAATGCTTATACCCCCTAACTAAAAGAATAACACTAAAGAAGAAAGAACTCTAAGGCATTAAATATAGGGTTAAATAAGTAAATGGCCCCCCTAAATATACCAACATTTGATTTTGGTCCCTCTAAAATATTCCTTAGGCTTTTGGTCCCTCCAAAATTTTCTATCCATGAAATTAATCCCTACTTTTTGGTCAACTCATGTCTAACCTTCATATTTTTTAATGAAATTTTCCAGAAATGGATAGAATATTATGATAATCTCTCCCAAAAAAAATTGGAATTTTTTAACAAAACATGAATTAAATATGATTTTTTATGTTTTTGGTGCTAAAAAATTCATATTAAATTCATGTTTTGTTAAAAAATTCTAATGTTTTTTTGGAAAATATTGTCATAATTTTCTACCAATTTCTGGAAAATTTAATTAAAAAAATATGAAAGTTAGACATGAGTTGACTAAAAAGTAGGGACTAATTTCATGGATGAAAATTTTTGAAGGGACCAAAAGCCTAAGAAATATTTTAGGGGGACTAAAATCAAATGTTGGTATATTTAGGGGGACCATTTACTTATTTAACCCTTAAATATATACTAATAAAATCATAAATATTTGAAAATTTTAATTGACAAAAAAATTAAAATTCCCAATAAATATTAATAAACAAATAGAAATGTAAGGAAAATGTTAAAATTATAAAACATAGACAATACAATTCCCAATACCTATAAAAAATAATTATTAACATCACATAGGAAAAAGATGTAAGGAAATGGATAAAATATACAATCTCCAAAAGGTCCAAAAGATTAAAAAGGTGCCCAAAAGATCAACTAATTTGAGAAATCTTAAAGTGTAAGCCCAAATCTCAAATCGGAAACCGAAATCTTAAGTATGAAAAAAGGATTTCGAAAAATTTGAAAAATGAAGATGCATCTCTAGTGAATAAGCATATTGTAAATTGTCTTATCAAAACACCTAAAGATAATTTAACTAAATCCCTTAAGCCAAAGGATATTGGTAAACGTGAAGCTTGTTCTGAGTTACATGAAGAGATTGTCTCTTTAAAAAGTAAAATAGAACAACCCTCCAATGGTCCCATGGTATTTGCTCAATATTTGAAAAATTATGATTCATACTTCAAAAGATCTTTCAAAAAAAAATTCAAAGGAAAAGGAAAAACAACATAGCCCATGAACAAAATTTAGATGTCATTATTGTAGAGAAGTTGGGCACACCACACATCATGTCCATGTTATGAAAGTTATGGTTCCAAAAGGTCGAATGATGTGGGCGCGTAAACAATTTACTTTCTCCACTAATCCCAAGGAGTAAACTTTTGTTGGGGACCTAAAATTTACCTAAAATATTTTAGGAGTGTCTTTCAACCACAAGAAGAAAATGGTATCTACATAGTGGTTGCTCAAGGCACATGATGAGAGATGCATCCATGTTTATCGACTTCAAAAGAAAGGAACTTGGGTATGTCTCTTATGGTGAAAATAATCAAGGTAAAATTTTGGGAAAAGATGTTGTGGGAAATCCCTCCACAACAACTATTAAAGATGTCATGCTTGTTGAAGGGCTTAAGCACATTCTTCTAAGTGTTAGCCAATTTTGCGATAATGGGTTTATTGTCACTTTTGACACCCAAAGTTGCATCATAGTGCATAATACAAACAAGGAAATTGTGTTTAAGAGTTTGAGAGATCAAATGTATATGTGCCTGATCTAAATAATGTATCATTAAGTGGTGCTAAGTGTCTCATTGCCAAGAATAAATTAAGATTCATGGTTATGGAGTAGACGACTTAGTCATGTCCACTTTGACTTGCTAAATAGAGTGTTGTCCAAGGATTTAATAGTTGGATTACCTAAATTAAGTTTGAAAAAGACAAATTATGTGATGTTTGTCAAAAGGGGAAGCAAACTAGAGCATCTTTTAAACTAAAATATGTGGTATCCACCACAAGACATCTAGAGATTCTCCACCTAGACCTTTTTGGTCCTTCAATAACAAAAAGTCTAGGAGACAATTATTACGGATTTGTCATTGTTGATGACTACTCTAGATTTTCTTGGACATTATTAATGTTGTCTAGCAAGTATGATACCTTTGATGCTTTTGCAAGATTTGCTAAGATTATCCAAAATCAAAACTCCTTGAAAATTGTATCTCTTAGAAGTGATCATGGTAGTGAATTTGTAAATCACCACTTTGAAGCCTTTTCAGATGAGTTTGGCATCTCACATAATTTATCTTGTCCTAGAACTCCTCAACAAAATGGTGTCGTTGAAAGAAAAAATAGAATTTTAGAGGAGTTATCTAAGACGATGATAAATGAAATAAACATTCCTAAGTATTTTTGGACGGATGCGATTAACACCACATGCAACGTCTTAAATAGGATCGTCATCAAACCGTTCCTGAATAAGACACTCTATGAACTACATAAGGGAAGGAAGCTAAACTTATCCGACCTAAGGGTTTTTGGTTGTAAATGTTGTATTTTAAATAAAGGAAAGGATAAATTGGGTAAATTTAACGTAAAAGCAGATGAGGGTATCTTCTTAGGATACTCATCTTCTATCAAAGCCAATAAAGTATATAATAAATGGACCCTTATTTTTTAGGAGTTCGTTCATGTTGATTTTGATGAGAAACCTACCCAAGTGGGTTGGAAAGGTCCCTCTAGTTTTGATGTTATAGGAAGAGGCAGCAAGGAAATAGTCGAGGATGGTGCCCAACACAAAGCTCTTCTGAAAGATGAGGACAACAAGGATAAATAATGTGAGGAAGACGTACAAGAAGACGATAAACAAGTAACATCACCTTTGTCTTCTCATTATCTGATCACCACGAGAGACCACCCATTAGAAAACATTCCTGGTGACATAAAAAGGGAGTAAGTATTAGGTCTCAGGTAAGGAAATTTTGTGGTTTTTCCACCTTTATCTCACCAATTGAGCCTAAGACCATTAACGATGCAATAATTGATAAGCGTTGGATTCTTGCTATGCAAGAAGAGCTCAATCAATTCCCTAGTATAAATAGAAGAATAGAAAGTCAGAAACATTAGTTGATGCACGTGAGAATCAGAGAGAAGAAGAGAGAATAGGAGGCTAACCCTAGCTAAGAAGAAACCAAGTCAAAAGCTGCATCGTCAGAGAATTCAAGGTAAGGGGGAGAATTCTTTCATCTTAGGGTGTCTTTATTCTAATTGTGAGGTTGTTTAATCTTATGAATTTAACTGTTGTTATGATGAGAATTATGGTGAGAGAATGATGATGAACAAATGTGATGAGAGTTAATGTTGTTGTTAAAAGATTAGAATTGTAGGAATCAAAATTAGGGCAATTGAATTGAAACTTTAACCGTGAAAAAGGTGTGTAATTGGATAGGTTAAGAGGAAATTGGTGTTTGGATGATAGGGTAACCTTAGGGTGATGATTAGGGACGAATTTGGTGAGTTTAGGGACGAAAACGGAGTCCAGAGAGGTCCCCCAAAATGAAATCGCAGCAAAACTGTGATTTTTGTCACCTGTCAGGTGTGCACGGTCGTGCACCTTCAAGGCATAACCCGTGCGCAGTTCTCTGCCATTTTGCTGTTTTGTGTGGTTTTGAGGGAGCACGATGGTTCTCACTTCCCAGGCCTAGAAAACCCTATTTTTCTCACTTAAATGAGTTCCTAAAGTAAAGGTTAGGTTCCCAAACCAATGTACCTAATTGAGGAAGTGTGTTTAAGTGTACTTAGAATGGGGGTTCTCAAGATAATACCGAGCCTAAAACATGAATGAGTTAAATGGGTAAAAGATGATGTTAATAGGAGATATAAAGGGATGGTTTATGATAGTTAACGATGCCAAACGTAGTTTCATAGAGTAATGAAGAGTTTAAGTTGGAAATTAAGTTAGGAGGGTATAAGACTAAAATAACCAAGAATAAAGTGAGAGTGGTTTATGACAATTGATGATATTAAAAGTGATTGACAATAGGAAGATAAAACATTAAAAGGTAAAAAAGTCTTAGTTGTAAAAGAGGAAGATGTAATAAGTGACGACAATGGTGAGGTAACACTTTAAACTATGAATGAAGAATAGGGTATTGCTAATAAAATAAAGTACGCAGTAAATGAGAGAAGCTAATGTCGAATATATGATTTAATGATGATGTTGAGTGATGATGAGATGATCTATATACACTTATATGACGTAGAATAATAGTGAGATAATATTTGTTGTATGATGTTGATGAATGACATAATAAATGATGCTTGTGAATGACGAGTAATGACGATGACGTATGTAACAGTCTGATTTTTAGTATTAGATTTATTATTATTATTATATGCTTATTAAGTTTATTAAATGTTTATTGTGGTGATTTAGTGGATTTTGGGTGATTAAGGGTATTTTGGTAATTTTGAGGGTTAGTGGCATTTTTGTAATATGTTAGAAGTGAGAAATTTGAATTTAGAGAAGGGTGGTGAATTAGTAAAGTGGGAGGTTTAAGTGAAGTAAAAGTGTAGAGAAATAATTATGTGATGAAATGTGACTAAGCTCATTAGAGTGAGTAACCCTAGCCCAATAGTATTTAAAGAGTAGTGTATGTGTTAGTGAACTAGGTTTAGCTCATTTAACAAAAAACACAAAGGAAGCTAGAGAGAGAATAGAGGAAAGGAAGAACTTTGGAGAGAAATAGAAGAGGAACTCAAGAGCACAAAGGGAAATGGGAGAATTGAAGCTAGGAAGCTAATTTTGAAGAGAATTAAGGTAAGGGGGAAGATTACTTTCACCATATGGGTTGTTAATAAGCAATTGGGTAGTTTGACGTTTTTAGCTTATGCTTAAATTCATGAACTTATGATTAATTGTGTTAAATTTGTGTTCCTTTTTTATGATTAAATTAAGCATGTGTTAAGTTGATGTATTCATGTTGTTGTTTTACAAAAAGTCATGTTTGATTATTTTAAGTTGGTAAATTTGTGAATTTTGATGAATTTGATGAAGAACATGATGATTGATGATGATTATGCGTAATTAAGTTGAGTTTGAACATGGGTATGTGTTTAGTTTGTGAATTCATTTGATTATGATGTTTGGGTCATATTGAAGTTGTTGTTGTTGTTTATGAGAATTTGGATTAAATTTGTGAAAACGATTAAGTTGTTGCAGAAATTCTAGCACGGTAGTTTCCTGATGTTGTATGCAATGTTCCAACACTGGTACACAGGTGAATGATCAACACAAATAACAAGGAAAGAAATAAAAGACAGATGTAAATGGCACAAGATGTTTGTTAACCCATTTCGGTGACAAACACACCTACTCTGGGGGCTACCAAGCCAGGAGGAAGTCCACTAGTGTAGTCCTAGTTCCAAATACTCAGCGAACTCCAAGTTTACAACTTATCACCTAGACACTACTCGTACTGACTTCAGCCTAGGAACTCCTAGACTTGAGATCGCATCTCACATCTACTCTATCACACACCCTGTGATTATACAAATACAAAACGAATGATGAAGACACCTTCAAACACAAACTATCATCGTACTTCAAAGCTTAGGTGTAGTATACAAAATTACAACTCAATAAACACAGTCCTAAGCTTGCATCAGCATGACACAAGAAAGGCTCACAATTAACAATGACTCAAAACCCTAAAAACACTTCCTTACAAAATGACGGCTTGAATACCGAATTAGGTTTTTTCATCCTTCTATATATAAGGCCGCAGTACGGGATTGACACATCTATCGGAAATGAGTCAAAAGCAAAGCTTCCTAAAATATTCCACATCTTTAGGAGACAAACACATCATTGAACACGATCATGCAACTTTGCCCACAAGACAGAATGTGGACTCCTCAAATATTTAAAACACAATAAATAATGTACGAAAACAGCGCACACAGAAGTCGTACGCACGTGTTGGAACATTGGGTCCAACATCATGCTTTTACATTTGATTTAGCAAAAATGAAGCCAACAACTAAATATCCAACAATCTCCCCCTTTGGCAAATTTTTGGCTAAAAAAAATCTGAGATCATACAGATAATCTGGAGAGATACCACGCAACCATTTCTTCACTCATCATAAGCACACAACCATGAAGAAGGATGGTACATCTTCAAAAACTACTTCAAACAAAGTTTCCTCAATGAACTGTAGTAGATAAAAAAATTGAGTATCACTCAAGAGTATCAGAGGCATGCAACAACGGAACAAAACATACACATCACCAAAATGAGAAAATTAAATCCCCCCATATACAAATAAACAACTGGCACCGGATGATTCAACATTGTGTAACACATCATGCCATTCTACATGACTTCTACCAAAACAAAAACACTCCCCCTGAATATATGCATGTCAATCAATACAATAACACTCCCTCTGAAAACATGCATGTATCAATCAACTTCACAGACCAGTCAGAGACAAATGTTTCAACCTTAGGCACACCATTCGCATAGCATAAGATAATAAAATGTATATATCTAACTACTCCCCATTTTTAGCCACAAAATCGCCAAACATATTCTTCATGCATTAAACAAAATAGAAAGAGCAAGAACAACAGTAGCAGTGCATATGCAGTATTAGGGTACAGACCAAAGGCACATAAATCCAGGGTGTAGCCCACAAGAGATAGAGAAACCAAATAACAGAAAATTAAAAATCATCAGATGTGCTGGCAAAAGCTTCCTCCACATCATCAGCAGCAACATCTTCTTCACCCTCACTTCCTTCATGCTCACCCTCAGCAACAACCTCTTCATTCTCCAATGCTTGGATCATCAGTTCAAACTGAGTTGTCATTTCAGCAAGCATTTGACAGGTCTCTTTTAGGGCAGCCACAATTTCCTGTCTAGAAATAAGACCTCCAGAAGGAGCAGCTCCAGATGTTCCAACAATGTCTAGAACATTATGCTTACCAAACAATTTGTAGTGAAAAGTGAGAAGAGCTTCCCTCTTTTTAGGAACATCAGTTGCATTCTTAATATCTGGATGCTGTTCTAAAATAATACCACACAACAGAGAGGGAAAAGCTATAGGGAGTTTTTACGGCCAAAGTTTTGGCATGTCTGACAGTTTGATCAAAGATATAGGCACCATAGTCAATTTTGGCCTTAGTACCGACAACAAAAAATAAATTTTCCCAAACATGTGGCTATGTCTGAAGAGTGAGTGGTTGGGACCCAGTTAGCAGCTCCAATCCTGTTGAGGATGGCATATTTCACAGACAGCTTACCAGAAGAGATCTTTCCTTTCCTAGGCCACACCTTGACCTGGTTAGCAGTAATTTCCTTGCACACTTAGTTATCAGACACCTCCAGCTCAGAGACACCAGCTTCATCAATCCCCAGAAACCTGTTGATGATGGTGGGAGAGAACTTGACACATACTCCTCTAACAAAAACTTTCTGGAATTCCTTGCTCAAAGGGTTGTCATAGTCTTCAGGAATGTTGACCAGAAACTCCTTTACCAGTTGTTCATAACAGTCACCTATCTTGCAGACTGTTTTCAATAAACCAGTTTCCTTGATCAGATTCATCACTTCCTCACACTGCAAGGCCTCCTTACCCAGTTCTCTTTCCAAAGCTAGCCTTCTTTGGAGCACATACTTCCACCTGGTCACGTTCTCAACAACATGAAAAGAAATGTTGTCAATGGGAGCTTCAGGGACATTTTGAGGGATCTTTTTCCCAGCAATTCTCTTTTTGGCTGAAGGCATGATGTCTTGAACATCTTGTTCGACATCATCCTCAGAGTCACTAGGGGGCACTTCCTTCCTTTTCAGGGACTTTCTCTTGGTGGCAGGAGCCACAACCTTGCTCCATCCTTTAGAGGGTCCAACACTTACACTTTTCTTAGCAACCTGTGGGGGCTTGCTGGTGGATACAACAACCTTGCCTTTTCTATTCTTCAGCCTCTTGGCAACACTCTGGGCTAATCTTTTCCCTATGGGTTCATCATCAGAATCCAGATCATCTACATTAACAGCAGTTGTAGACTGATCCTTTTCCACACCAACACTTTCTTCTTGAATTTATTGGTCAGGCAGGGGTTCCTCAACATTTTCTGACACAGGGTCTTCACCATCTTTATCTTTCTCACTATTCACAGACTTGTCCTCCGACTCAGCATCATGGGAATTCTCATCAGGCACATTCTCTTAAGAACTGTCAAAAGACTCAACAGGCACAAACTCACTGGCAGATTTTTCAGGGGACTTTTCTTGACTGGTTTCAACAGGATCATCAGGTTGGGTCAATGATGTTTCAACATCCGGCACAACATCAGACTCAGGAAGGGTTTCCATAGGCGAACCCACATCAGAAACATCATCAGTCTTGGATGGGGTAGACTCAGGGTTATCAACAACATTCTTAGAGGGAGACACATTAGCATTATCATCAGCCATCTCAACACCAACGACATTTTCACTAGATTGTCCTACAACCTTTTCAGTGCTAGGGTTAGCAACTACACAACCCACAACATTTGGAACAACATGATCTTTGGAAGATGTAGTAATAAAGGGTTCGACATTAGGGATATTGATAGGATCAAGGTATAAACTGGTCATAGAGTGGGGTTTCTTGACAACTACAAAGACTTCAACATTTTTATCACTAGAGGGTATTTGAACCGACACAGGAGGAGTGGAGGATTGTCTTACATTAGATGTGTTGCCCTTTGTCGTAGTGGATGATCTGGTCCTTTTCTATCTAGGAATGCGACCTGGAACAACATTGATTGGGACAACATCAGTGATGACATCAGATGAACCTTCGTTGGCGTGAGAACGCGTTATTATGGTCTTTGCAGAGGTTGGAGAAGTTTGATCTTGGGTGGTTTTGCTAGGTGTTGGATTGGGGGTTTTAGATTTCTTGGCGTCTTGATCATGGACGAACTTCATGTTGATGTTGTTAGAGAAAGGAAAAACTGAGAGAGCAAAGTGTAGAGGATGAAGGCTGAACGGTTTTCTGAGAATGAGGAGAGAGAGAGAGAGAGAGAGAGAGAGAGAATGCGTGTGAGGAGAGGTTTATGGCAAGTAGGTGGGTGGTTTTGGGAAGTTTGTAATGATTTCCCTAAATCAGCATGCACCACTAAATGGAGGGTAGAGAACATGGCCGTTGCACACTCAAAACACGGTAATTGCTATAACTCCTCAAAGAGACAAATTCCTAGTTTGCCCCTAAATTTTTCAAATTGCTTGGCATCTAAGGCTTTAGTGAATATATCAGCAGATTGTTCTTCTGTGGCAACATGCTCAAGATTCAATATATTCTCTTCTACAACATCCCTGATAAAGTGATGACGAATATCAATATGCTTTGTCCTGCTATGTTGAATGGGATTTTTTGAAATATTTATTGCACTCAGGTTGTCACAATACAATGTTAGAACGTCCTGTTCAACATTATACTCCTTTAGCATCTGCTTCATCCACACTAGTTGGGAACAACTGCTACCGGCTGCTATATACTCTGCTTCAGCAGTAGATAGGGACACACATTTTTGCTTCTTGCTAAACCATGAGATCAGATTATTTCCTAGAAAGAAACATCCTCCATAAGTGCTTTTTCTATCAGCTGCACTGCCTGTCCAGTCTGCATCACAATACCCAACTAACATAGAGCTTTCACTGTGAGAGTACATAATACCATAGTCACTAGTACTATTGATATATTTCAATATTCTCTTTACTTGAGTTAGATGGCTCATTTTAGGTTCAGCTTGATATCTGAATTTAAGGATACATGCCACACCCAAAAGTAATCTTATGGATTCCAATATGGAAACATGAGCAAAGGTTTCATCAAAGTCAAGTCCCTCCACTTAAGTATACCCTTGAGCAACTAGCCTTGCCTTGTTTCTGGTCACAGTTCCATTTTCATCAGATTTGTTTTTGTAAATCCATTTAGTCCCAATGACATTAATGCCTTCTGGTCTTGGAACTAAATCCCACACTTCACTTATTTTGAATTGATTCAGTTCCTCTTGCATTGCATTAATCCAGAACTCATCAGTAAGTGCTTCTTTAATGTTCTTGGGTTCAAACTTGGACACAAAGCACGAATTAGTGATCACTTCATTAGATCCCCTGGTTATGACTCCTTGATCAAGGTTCCCAATGATCAGTTCTTTGGGATGGTTCTTCTGAACTCTGATTGAAGGTTCCTTACCTATTGATGCATGATTTAGGTCATTTTCTCCTTCCTCGGATTCAACTTCATTTTCCTCAACAGGTCTATCTATCTGTTCTTCTGATGTTTCAACATCGGGTTCCACATCAGGCACTCTTTCAGCAGGTAAATCATCTATCACAACATTGATATATTCCATTAGCCCGCCTTGAGGCTATTAGGCTCCTTTTGGCATTTGATTGATGTTTAGATTTTAAATTATACCAAATGGATGTCAAATATGCGTTCTTAAATGGTTTGATAAATGAGGAGGTCTATGTATTCTTAATGGTTTGAGGAACATATTGTATTGTTTTCACTCGAGTCGTTGTAATTCACTTTTATCCTAAATCATGCAACTCCATAGGTGTTTTGAGTGTTTTGTAGTGAGGAATCGTGTAAATCGACAAATCAAGACATCACGTGAAGGATATGAAATTGAAGACCAATGGTTCTTAGAAGGTTGTTGAAGACAATATAAAGTGAAGAAAATTCATTTTAAGTTCCTATGAGTTTTCAGACTGAAGAACGATCGAAAATGGGACGAAAACAAAAGAAATCGCACCTGAGGGGCTGCCTCAAGCGCCCACGCGCCTACCCATTACGCCCCTGTTCCTGGGACAACATTGGTTGCTGCCTCAGGTCCCTATGTGTGTGCTCTAGGCGCCCGGACGCAGCCAGATTTGGGTTTTTAATTGTTTTCCAAGCTGGATCGGTGCAAAAAGCCCAATTTTCTTCTCTTAAACCCTAAGTAACCATATGCTATAAATAGAGACCCTTGCACACATTATTATTCATTCAAAAACATTGACAGTAAAAGTAAGGGTCAAACATCAGAGTTTCCAGGCAAAATTTATCCTTCTCTTGTTCTCTCTAGGGTATGTTTTTCTATTGTTTTATTATGATGTTTGTTGTGATGAGCAACTAAACCTCTTGAGTAGAGTTCCAAGATGAACACCTTCTTATTTGTTGGAATTTATTAATAAAGTTTTCATTCAATTTATGCTTTGATTGTGCTCAATTTAAATTAGATTATGCATGTTCTTTAATGCTTCGTCAATTGGTTAACTACGAGTGTAACCTTGGGGATTGAACCGTAGGATAAAAGTAGGCCCAGACAGCCCGAAATTATATCAATTCCATTGGCTTTTCTAATTACCACTTTTTATAGAGGTTAGGAAGCTTCAGGTTTGAACTTCTTCTGTCATTACACTTTTCTTTAGACAACGTAGTACAGTATCTAAAACTAGGTTGGTCCTGCAATAGTTATTAAAAGAAACTTCGTATGAGTTTTACCGTTGGATTCATTAAATCAAAGTAAGAACCACACAAGTTGTTTGTTTCTTAAAAGATAATTTCGATAAAGACGAAGGGGGGATTCAAGGATTCCCTAATCACCGTTAATCATCTGAATCACAAACCTAATCTTGCATTGGGCAGGGCAATTCAACCCTGCAATTCTATTTAATTTTATTTAACTTTCGCCTTTTGAAATAAGTTTTATTAATTACTAAGTTGAACGAGAACGATAAACTTACGACATTATTACTTATTACGATTTGGTGTACTTGCCAATTTCGTCCAACAAGTTTTTGGCGCCGTCGCCGGAGATTGTTGATATTTCGACATAGTATTCGGTGAAACTTTTTTAAAATATTAAGATTAGGCCTAGGTAAGTTTTTCTTTTATTTTTTTTAAATTTTATCTTTTATTTGTTATAGGGTAGCGATTTTCATTAGTGAAAATAGGGATTTAGTTCAGTTTGTTTTATCTTTTGTTTAGGAAGTAAATCTTTTTACATTAGGTTAAAATTTATTTTTCTTAATTCTTAGGTCAAATTTGTTACCTTCTCTATTTTAGATTAGATTTGTTTTTATTTTCCTAGTTTCTAGGTTAGTTTTATTTTTGTTCCACATTTTTAGTTTAGTTATATTTTATTTGCATATCATATTAAAAAAAACAAAAAAGAAATTCTGTTTTATTTTAGCTAAATCTAGTATAGTTATAAATTTTATTTTTAGTTGTTACAATTTTATTCTCTCTATTCAATAGTGGATAAAAAATTATATATATATATATATATATATATATATATATATATATATATATATAATTTTACTTTTTAGTCTACTCTCTACCGCAAGCTCTTGTTCAAAAAAATTTCTTGCGAGTTATTTTATGCGTGGTGCAGGTTCAAGCCCTTTGCTATTTGACTCCGACATAAACAAAGCTGAGAGAGTAATCCAGAAACGTATTCGGGAAGTAAGAGAAGCAGCAACCGTTCCACTACCAAGCTTAAGTGACTTCTCATCCGACGAAGAAGAGCAAGTCATGGATTGAATCACGCTAGGAGATTATGGAAGACTTGACAACCTTGATAAGGTGGCTCAGGGGTTTCAACCAGCAAACCCTGTCTTCTTTGACATCAAAAATTCAGTTCTCACTGCCCTCAAAGTGAATTAATACTCAGGCAAGGATGATGAAGACTGTAATATTCATCTAACTGACCTTTTAGAAGCTTGTAGCACTATTAATCCAGATGGGGTCTCGGAGTCAAACAAACGACTTAGTTTGGATACTCACTTAAGGGACGTGCGAACGGTTGGTTGAATGCACTTCCAAGTGGAAGCATAGCTACTTGGGACCAGCTCAATAGGGCCTTTCTCATCCGTTTTTTCCCCACTCAAAATACATGGCAAAAAAGCGGGAGATTTCAAGTTTTCAACAAGAAGGAGAAACTCAAACTAGAATGCTTCTAGATGAGGCAACTCTTATCTTTCCTAATGGTCTCAAGACCCAAACTAGAATGCTTCTAGATGCTTCTGTAGGTGGTTCAATTAAAAACAAAACAACACCTGAGATTCGAGAGCTTATTGACAACATATCCTTGAACGAGTATAGTTCTTAAGGTAGTGATAGGAATGTTGTTAAAAAGAAAGAAGTGCTGAAACTTGAGAATCAGGATGCTTTACTTGAAAGTCAAAGGCTTCTTGGCGAGAAGATGGAGGAAATAGCTAAAAAGCTAGAAGCACGGGAGGTTGCAAAGCGATCAACCAATGGCTTAGGATGCGATTTTTGTGAGCAAGCTTATCAAACAGGAGCATGTCTCCCGACAAGTTTGGGACTATCCGAGGAGCAAGTAAAGTTTATGGGAGTTGTTACTAGGCAGCAAAGGTATCCTTTTTCTAAAAATTTTAATTCTAATTGGCCAAATCGTTCCAACTTCTTTTCATGTGGAAACTATGGCTTCCAATCATCTCAAGCCACCAATTCACAATAGTCCAAGAAAGGTCTAGAGGAAACTCTTAAACAAAACATGAAGTCCACTCAAAATCAAATTGAGTCTCTTTCAAAAAATCAAGAAGCAGCTAGGAGAAACACTGAAGCTTCTATTAAGAATTTGAACACTCAAATTGGGCAAATTTCTACATAACTCACTTCTCTTGAAAATTCAAAGAGTGAGGAGTGCAATATGGTGATGAGTGAGGTAAAGGAAGCTGACATTGGGGAACATCATGAGCTAAAACACCAGGTACTAGAGGAAGAAGGAGATCCAGAATGCTTTAAAATTCATGTTACTGTAGGAACTATTTTTGTAGGAGAAACCTTATGTGATTTAGTGGCAAATGACAATTTGATGCAGTTGGCCACTTTTAACCGGATTGGGGGGCTAACACTACGTCCTTGTTTCATGAATGTTGGTCTTACAGATGGAGGAGAAACATAACCTATTGGTATGGTTAGAGACCTGATAATTGACATTAATGGATTTCAATTTGAAATCAATGTTAATTTTTCAGAGGATAAAGGAAAGCAAGACTGCCCATTGATTCTAGGAAGGTCTTTCTTAGCAATTGTTAAAGCTTTGATTGACTTACAGCAAAAAGAAGTGTTCATAAGATCCAATGGGTACTATCAATGCTACAAGGTAACTCCAACATCAAATGCTTACAATGAAGCCATGAAGGTTGCTGACAATTGGGAGAAATTCAAAGTTATACTAGAATAACCAAGTGAATCAGAACTTGAAGGAGAAATAGAAGAAAACTCGTGGTCTGAAGAAGCTTATGAATGGTCAAAACCAGAAGAAGATTATGGATGGTCATACTATGAGGAAGAGCTAGAAGAGTAAGAGGAAAACATGGAACCTGAAGGTTTGGGGTTCCCATGCTCAACGTAGACACATGTGTCAAGCTCGGGACGCTAAACAAGCGCTGAATAGGAGGCATCCCATCTTTTTATTTTTCAATTAATTTTAAATTTCAGTCATTTATTTTACATCGCCACTCTATCTCACAATTTCTTTCTTTTATTGTTACTAACTCGCGACTAGGCACGTTGTTTTACATGAATTGTGTAACTTTCCCTTTCAAAAATCAAAAAATTTGTTTTAGTCTTGACAATTTTTTTTTCCAAAAGTTGTTAATAGAGGGCTAGCTTACTTCCAAAGTTCAAGAGCACGATAACTTTTGAGCTTGTTGCAGAAGATACTCAGAAAAAGTCACCACTATAATTATGTATAGCACAACCGGTGAGATTTTGAGCCATATATATTCCAATATGTTTCTACTTTTTCTTTCATTAAGAGTGTTCCATTTTGGATTGCTATTTTTGCTCGAAATTTCGGTCGTTCTCAACAGAATATCGGTTGTATTGTCATACACACGAGGCATTTGTTTTTGGTAACTAAAGCCTTTTTCAAGCCACCCTGAATTATCATTATATATCCTTTGTGAAACCACTTTGAGCCTCCATGCGTTAAACTTTTTCTTCTTGGTTACTTTTATGTGACTTTGCATCATGTCACAAGTTTTGAACCTTATTGATTATATCTGTTTGATTTCCCTTTTGGTGTTAGATAGGTTAGTGAAATACTTGTCATGGTTTGAAATTAAGTTTGAGGTTGCTCTTTGGAATTAGCAACATTTTAAGTTTGGGGTGGGGTACTAGTAGAACTTGGTTATAAAAGAAAAAAAAAATCGAAAAAGAAAAATGTAGATAAAACATCAAAATGATGGTCTATAAAAAAAAATAGAAAATCAAGAGACTTAAACAAAAGTTTAGTCCTTAAAAAAAGAATAAGTAGTTCTACTAGTGCCCAAATTCTTTGAATTGGCTACATAAATAAAAGCTAGTACCTCATAACAAAGGTTATGACACAGTTTGTGAATGAAGTTACAAGTTTGGATGACAAGGTTTGTCAAAGTATTTCAAATAGGGAATCCTTAGGAACTAACTTCAAAGTGCTTGTTAGCCTACTTTCCCAAATATATCCCACCTTAACCTCATCCACGTTATAACCTTGAAAAGTCCTCTATATGTGTCTGTGATAATATATACCTTAAATGTCTGTTTAGAATTGCTTCAATCTCATAGCAAGGTACAATTACATGACGACTGGAGTGTGACAAATGCCTTGACCAGCCCCAATGGCTTTAGGAGATACATACATGTATCTTGGAATTATATGTGGTTGAAAGTAAGAGTATCTTCTCTAAGTTTGTTCCGCTTGAATAGAGGTGGTAAGTTAGTTAAGTCTGATAGTGGGAGGAATGACAATTTGAGCTAAACCCCCGAAAAGGTATGTTCTCTTCTTTTAAATTCATGTAAATTCTAACTTCTTGCTAATGTCTTGGTTGAGGACAAGCAACAATTTAAGTTTGGGGTTGTGATGACAGAGCATCATATGACATTTTGGCTATGTTTTTTAGTACTTTTCTTTGCATATGAAGAAAAATAATATGAGAGATAGAGGAATTGTTAATGTTTTGAGGAACATATTGTATTATTTTCACTCGAGTCATTGTAATTCGCTTTTATCCTAGATCATGCAACTCCATAGGTGTTTTGAATGTTTTGTAGTGAGGAATCATGTAAATCGACAAATCAAGACATCACGTGAAAGATCAAGGATATGAAATTGAAGACCAATTGTTCTTAGAAGGTTGTTGAAGACAATACAAAGTGAAGAAAAATCATTTCAAGTTCCTAGGAGTTTTCAGACGGAAGAACGATCGAAAACGGGACAAAAACGCAAGAAATCGCACCTGAGGGGCTGCCTTAGGCGCCCACGCGCCTACCCCATGCACCCCTGCGCCTGGGACAACATTGGTTGCTGCCTCAGGTGCCTATGTGTGTGCCCCAGGCACCTGACGCAAAAAGATTTGGGTTTTTGCTTGTTTTCCAAGCTAGATCGATGCAAAAAGCCCAATTTTCTTTTCTTAAACCTTAACTAAACATATGCATTAGATAGAGACCCTTGCACACATTATTATTATTATTATTATTATTATTATTATTATTATTATTATTATTATTATTATTATTATTATTATTATTATTATTATTATTATTATTATTATTATTCATTCAGAAACATTGACGGTCAAAGCAAGGGTCAAGCATAAGAGTTTCAAGGCAGGATTTCTCCTTCTCTTGTTCTCCATAGGGTATGTTTTTCTATTGTTTTATTATGATGTATGTTGTCATGAGCAACTAAACCTCTTGATTAGGGTTCCAAGATGAACCCCTTCTTATTTGTTGGAATTTATTAATAAAATTTTCATTCAGTTTATGCTTCGATTGTGCTCGGTTTAAATTAGATTATGCAAGTTCTTTAATGCTTTGTCAATTCGTTAACTATGAGTGTAACCTTGGGGATTGTAGGATAAAAGTAGACCCTGACAACCCAAAAATATATCAATTCCATTGCCTTTTCTAATTATCACTTCTTATAGAGGTTAGGAAGTTTTAGGTTTGAACTTCTTCCGTCATTACTATTTTCTTTAGGCAACGTAGTACATGATCTAAAACTAGGTTGGTCCTGCAATATGTATTTAAAGAAACTTCGTATGAGTTTTGCCGTTGGATTCATTAAATCAAAGTAAGCACCACATAAGATGTTTGCTTCTTAAAAGATAATTCCGAGAAAGACGAAGGAGGGATTCAAGGATTCCCTAATCACCGTTAATCATCTGAATCACAAACCTAATCTTTTATTGTGCAGGGCAATTCAACCATGCAATTCTATTCAATTTTATTTAACTTTCGCCTTTTGAAATAAGTTTTATTAATTACTAAGTTGAACAACAATCCATGTGGAGAACAATAAACTTATTACTTTATTACTTGTTACGATTTGGTTCACTTGCCAATTTGGTCCATCAATATCCAATTATTCTTTTATACTTTATTATCATCAAAACTTCAGAGGCATTGTACAAAACCCGTTCTGGCTCAACACATATTCTTGTGCAACAAACAAAGCATGTTGCTTAACACCAGTACCACCCTATTGAAGAAGGGATAAATATATTTTCCATTGTCTTTATTGTCATCAAAACTTGAACTGAAATTATAATTTCCTTAAAGAAAAGCAAGCATAAGATAAGATAAGAGTAAGGCAATGATGAAGAGTAATGGTAGAACTCAGTATGCAGTCTTACAATTATAACCAGGTTTCAATGGTATAAAATTACTACAATAATTACTAGTTGGGAATTGATGAAATGGCTGTAGAAGACCAACGGAAGCAATATTTTCTGTTTTCGCTTGTTAGCAAATGACACATTGTTGCAAAAGTTGTCTAATCTCCTAATTTGAGTGAAGAATACAAGCTATTTGAAAATGTCATAACATATAATTTAGTAATCTGTCTATGAACTTGTATATTTTTTTTTATGTTGATTATGAGTTATGTGATTTTTTTCTCTTTTAAAGATATTTAAGTTTTTAATATATTTCAATCAACAAACTAAATCTTTATTTCAAATAATTTATTCATTAGAAGGGATATTATGGAAAATAAAATAAAAAAAACTTTTATTTATTACATATCTTGCTGTCAAATGAAAAGATTTATGAAGTATTATATTTTCCATTCACCAAAAACATTTATTATATCTTTCCATAAAAAAATTAGGATTTATTGTATCTTTATCATCAAGGAACTGTTCACTGATCCATGTGAACAAAAGATTAATCCATGTGAACAAAAGATTAGAAAGTGCCTTGCTAGAACATAAGTAAAACTAAGGAGGATTCAAGCAAACAATACCTTGCATGATAAATCCTCCGTTCAAAAAACCAATATAGTTAACATTAACAACAAAAAACCTTGCATAGAAAAAAAAAACAAAACCCTACGTTCAAATCAATCGACAAGTCTACAATGGAATTGATGCAAAGAGATCAAGTGCTTCAAGCTGTTGGATTCAAGACAGAACAAATTCTTGGTAAAAGAAATTGTATCAAAAAGAGAAAATATGTTTCCATTAGTTCGGTTGAAAAGAAGATGATAGAGTCGGAAAAAGAAAAAGTTAATGATCACGAAACTCGATTTGAACAAACCCCTTACAAAAAACCAGTTGATCATTTTATTGATGATCCTGAAGTGAAGAAGACTTTGTCTAATTGGAGACAAGTGAAGAGTCAAGTTCGTCCCGATGAAAGAGAAATGGCTCGGTTCAAACTCGAGAGGATCCAAAACACAGCTTGTTTCAATGACAACATGGATGCTATGTATGATTTTCACAAACTCATTGGATGTTCCAAGTGTGACACACAAGGAAACAAATGTTCTATGTATTTTCAAATGTATCAACATGGGAGGACAAAGAAGAATTAATCAACAACTGTGAAAGGTTTTGGTACTTTTTAATCATGTGTTTATTTTGGTTCATGGCAGTCACTGTCCAGTCTTAGGTGATCACAATTGCTGTAACGGCGGTGTACTTATATTTTGCGTGTTTCTTTAATTTTTGTGTGGTACTTTTGTCTTTGCAACAACATGTATTATTGTTTTTTTTTCTTTTAAAAACAATGTTCTTTTGTTTTTCTCGGCAGGTAAAGAAAGTAGAAATTACGTTTTAAAAAAGTAAAAATTGTCGTTGCAATAACATGTGTAGGTACCGTTTCGTCTGGCTTTTTTTAATGTTAAAAGCTACTTTACACTTAAAGTAGATATAAGAGTTTTATCAATAAAGCTAAAGTTGTTTGGCAAATTATTATAATTTATAAACAACTTAAAATGTATTTTTGGTTGTTTGATAAAATATTTTTTCCAAACCCATATTTTTCTACTAATAAATCTATACTATATATTTATGCTATATATAAAGAAAATAGCATGTTTTGAATCTTTTGGGCTGACTTTTTCTCTTTTTAAAATTACTCTCAACTTTCAATACAAATAACACATATAACAAATAGATAAGAGTAAATTCAAATATTACGATAAAAGTGTAACAAACACGATATGAGTATATATATGTTCAATTTTTTTTTCTTTTATACTTTAAAAAGTGTAACAAACTAGATGAAATAGATAATCATGGTTAGTTTGGTTTTTTTATAATTTGAAAGCAACAAAAATTTATATTTTTAGTTTTAATCAAAATCAAAATTTCATAAAAAACACCGTTCATAATTTTCAAAAGTTAGCACAATAAAAAGAGCGGAAAGATGAATACGTGAGTGCCCGTCTTTTCGCTAGTATATATAAATTAAATATACTTTTTAAAATTGTTTTTCCTTCTCTTTTAATTAACTATATGAACAATATTAATCACTATATATATTTTTTAAAGCTTCACTATATTATTAATTAGTTAGCTTGTGATATATTTTTATTATTATTTTGAAAACCCGATATCCAATCTAATGGCGCACTAGTTTGAGGGGTCCAACCCCACCATCCATTTGCAGGGGGTCATTTAAAGTACGAAGTAGTCAATGAAATAAACATCGGGGAAATCGAACTTGAAACCCTAAGAGTAGCACACTCCAAGATCACAAGACAACACAATCAACTTTAAATAATAATAGTTATCATTATTATTATTATAATTATCATCATCATTATTTATATTCCAAACTAAATAAAAAAATTATTCCAAACAAAATGAAATATATTTTATTGAGTGTACATATAAAATAATTATCAGATTTTTTTTTAATGAAAGAATATAAAAAAAAAAATTAGCATATTTATATAGTACACATGAAAATCACTTTATGTGCTGATTGAAAAGTCTCTCCTATATCAACAACAAATTTTCTCCAACAATATGTATTGATCAACAAATTTTCTAGTGTAATTAGAACGATCAACAACATTTTATTTTCTTGATCTTGTAGAAAATAATCTTCAGTCCAAAATTTTCTTGAAAGGACAAAAGTTACAACCTGTAATTATTGCTGGACGGAAATACAACCTGTAATTAATTGTTTCTTTTAGACTTGGAAAAATTGATTTGGTTGAAATTAAATGTAGACTTTTTTTCTTGTTTTTTTATTTTCCTGTAAATTTATGGATACATTCAATCAGTAATTTCCATCATCTTTGTTATTGACGTAAACACCTCTTTAATTAATTATTTGTTACTAATGAATTTTACGGTTTTATTATTAAACATGTCGGTGTACAATTTTAATCATGAATATGTTTAATTATTTATTACCTAAAATTATAAAAGTTGAAATTTTGATAATATTTATTAAGATAAATAGAACACTATCTTATACACTACTCAGATAACAATAATTGTTAAAATTTGACCATAAATATTATTCTAATAACTTTTACTTTGAGCATATTTTATTTCTAATATATAAAGACGAATGTTAATAAATAAGATATTGTTATGGAGGAAATTGAACAACTCTTTTCTGTTCATAAAAAATACGCGTTTTTCTCTCCTAGGGTTAGGTTACCATCTCTTCCCCATTGAGCCGCCGCCTTGCTCATCTCATCCTTATCCTTGCCTGGCTCCGTTCCTATCCCCTGTGAGTGATTTTAACTTCATCTGGTACGTTAGAACCTAGATGCTTCTGTTCTCACCTATTTATATTACTTCCAATGGCTGCTTCTGAATTCACAGTAAACCCTAACTGTTATCTCCATCCTAAGCACATATTCTTTCTGTCCAGAATTCTCACCCTCATTGTACCCAAGGATGCTTCCGACCTCAACCTTGAGGGCCTTACCTTGACTGATGAAGGCCTCACCCTCTACCTTGACCCTGCTGCTGCCGAAACAAAAATCCTTGACCACTTACCTTATTGGGTGTGTCCTCACTGATAAGCAGGTGCTGTTTGCCTACTTTAAGGAACGCCTAAGCCACTTCAGGCGTCCTGGTAAACGTGTATCCATCACACAATCGAGAGAAGACCGCTTCTTATTCCAGTTATATCACTGTCTTGATGTTGTTAAGGTTCTTGAGGAGGGCCCTTGGTTGTATGATAATTATAATCTGGTGGTTGACCGTATTTCTCCTGGGGTGGTGCCGATGAGTGTGAATTTGAATCATCTTGATATCTGGGTTCAATTTCATCAATTACCTTTGGCTTGGTGCAACCTCGAGTGGCGTTTGGAATAGGCAAGTTTCTCAGTGAATTGAAGGCGTATGATAGTAGGAACACGTTGCACAGTTCTTATATGCATCTGAAAGTGATAATTTATGTTACTCAGCCGCTAAAAAAGAAGTGGCAGATTCGAATCAAAAATGGGAGCTTCGCGACCATTAATTTCAAGTATAAAAAACTGGGTGTATTTTGCTATCTATGTGGACGACTTGGCCATACTGACAAAGGTTGTCCTTAACTCTTTGAAATGGAAGAAGACATACAAGTCATCTTACGTTATTCTTAGCATGTTTTTCAATCATTTTCAGTAGGTTTTACATCGAGAATAGATGAGTATTAGAACAATTGCTTATGATTTCGGGACATTTGTAATGTTTTTTATATTTGAGTTTGTAATTCTATTCTTCCTGAAACATAGCAATTTTAGGGTGTTTTGATGTAATTCACGAAGAAATCATGTAAATCGACAAAGCAAGACATCTCAAGATTTGTGAAGACCTTGGGAAGATGAAAGAAAGAAGATGCAAGAGGCCTCAGAAGACGTTACAAAGGGAAAAATTTTGTTCCCAAGTTCCAAGACATCTTATATGGAAGCAAACACCTAAAAAGACAAAGAAATAGGCATTTCGGAGCCCAGACAACACTCACATGCACCTGACACATAGTTTTGTGCACCTGGGCACATGATGAGGTGTCTGGCGCATGCTTATAGGTGCCTAGCGCCTGGAACACCACACACATGCGCCTGACGCATGGTTCTAGGCGCCTAGGAGCTTCAAGGGAGGAGTTTCTCTCCTCACTCCAAGTATTACTAGGGTATGTTTTATTTCTAGGGTATGTTTTATTTCTTTTAGGCTAAGGTTCTAAGATGAAACGCTATTCTGGTTGTTGGATAATTTATTTAATTTAACGTCTTTATTCAGTTATTTTCTGTATGTTATTTAGTTTTACTATCGTGTGTAAGATTTGTCTCCTCTGAAGCATAACCCTGACTTAGGCACTTAGGGAGGTGACATTACCTAATATTGATGCATATCTGTCTAATCATGAAGTGATTAATTAGTAACTAGGGAAACACGTCGAAAGAGAGCCGAACCCTGAGAGAAAGGTACTTAGGGAGGTGACATACCTAATATTGATGCATATCTGCCAGAATTAGGAAGTAACTAGTTAGTAATTAAGGAAATATGTGACTTCACAACTTAAATCAGCCCAGTAACTCCACTCTCCGTTCACCTCGTTAAGGTCGACGCTGATAGGGCTTCTCGTTTGTAGAACTACCGAGAGGGAGAGTGTTATATGTGCTTCTAAGATTCATAGATGAGGGAACTTTTAGGACCATTGGAAATTTAGGAACTCTAATTTAAGTCTATGTTTCAAATACCTCTAAGAGAGTAAGAACGCCACACTAATAATCCTTACGAAGGTGTACAGACCCTATAGGATTGACAACTATATACCATAGTGCGCGCATAACCTTAGTATGATCAGTAGGTTGCAACTTGACAGCTGGAGGGGAATAAGCCAGATCTCTGAGAGAGTAAGACCCCACACGCACCTACCCGTGTGATCAGCAGGTGCAACTCGACAGCTGATAGGTAGTAAAACCCCACGAACTCATCACTTAGATAGATAACGATAAATAGCATGAATAAGACTTGACTGTTACGTAATTCCAACAATTAAATAGAGGGGATTCAAAGAATCCTGACCTCTGCTAACATTCTGCAATCAAAACAGGTAAACTTTGCTCTGTTGCAAATAGATTAAATTGCAAAACTTTAAACCCTTATCTTTATTTATTTTTATTGTTCCCAAATAAGTAATAATTTACTTTTCCTTATTTTTAGCCTTCCATCTTTTGATAAAAGAAAAAATGATGAACTCTTACTACATTCTTATTCCCAAAAAAGAAATGACAAATTTTATAAGATTGAATAAAAAAATTGATTAATCATTTTATTGGTGTTTCATTATGAGAGGTGGTTCTCATTGGTGTATTGGTTTTGGGACCTCTATCCCTCTTTTGGGACCACAATCCCAGTTATGTTTGGCGAAGTATTCTCCAGGCGCGTTTCATTGTGAGAGGTGGTTCTCATTGGTGTATTGGTTTTGGGACCTCTATCCCTCTTTTGGATGCGCCTTGGTTACCGGATGGGCATTGTATTAATGGTCGTATTCCCGGGGCTCATTTTGTTAAAGGAACTAACGGTTGCACGCATCTTAAGGACTGAAGTCAACAACAGGTGTTTAGCGCAGATATTGCTTCAGACATTCTTCACACTCCCTTGATTGACCACGTGCAACAAGACCGTTTGATTTGGTGGGTTGAAAAGGATGGGATGTACTCGGTCAAAAGTGCTTATCGTCTTTGCTTGGAGGAGCATGTTGACACGTCTCACATGCGTAAACCGGGTTATTGGTTAGGTATTTGGAAGTTAAAGGTGCCACTAGAAATTAAAAATCTTGTCTGGAGAATGTGTTGTGACTTCCTTCCGACGAGGGTGAGATTACAGGATAAAGGGCTCTGGTGCCCCCTCCACTGTGTTAGTTATGACCACCCCATGGAGGATTTTCTCCATGTTTTTTTTTTCTCTTGTTCTTTTGTTGTGCAGGTGTGGCATCTGCTAGTCCCAATATTTATTTACAAGTACCCAATTGTATTGCTCCTATTATTGCTAATGAAATGTTATAAATATCTTTCTTTTAAAAAAAAAAAGATACTGTTTGATTTGTCTCGAAGAATATTTCCAAAATATCAATTTTTTAATGTTTTTTCTTAATAGATTATTAAAAATAATTATGATGAAAATTGTGTATTATCATATATGAAAAAAATTGTAACAGTTATTTTAAAACAAAGAGAGTAACATATTTTTATAATAAATATGATCAAAGTAAATTACGTGAATAAAACACATCAAACTTTGATACTTAATTGGAGATGGAGTTAGTTAGTTTTATAATTATTGACGATAGAAATTAAGTATGTTGTGTGGACCAGAAAAATTTTCTATATGTTATTAAAAGTTAAATTTAAAAAGAGATTGATTTTTCAATTTTGAACTAACAAGTTCTATCAAAAACAAATTATTCATAAAAATTGATTTCTAAACAATTTTTTATGGGAAATTCTTGTTTACTCATCAATAAAAGGTGGGTAATACTACCCATGTTGAGTTGGCCCAATCAAAACAATGTATTTATATAACATTAAAAATAATATAAAATAATCAAATAACTTTGATTAGTGCCAACTCAGCATGGTTGTGTTACCCACCTTTTATTGATGAGGTACCCAAGTTGTCACCATTTTTTATACCTTATATACCTTACCTTTAAGGTTTTTCATTTTCTCTCGCAAAAAGAGAAGAGTTAACATAAAAAAGAAAAAGAAAATCCTCTTCTTCATTACTATGTTGTGACTTGTGTGGAACAGAAAAAGCCACATCATCATCGGTGTTCACTCAGCTGAACTGAGCTTAGTGCTAAGCAATGTCTTCTTTCTCTTCGCTACCCGTTTCTCTCTCTATTCGTGCTTCTTCTTCATCACAAGGTAAAGTACTACCTACCAGCTCTTCTTTTTCTCTGCATGATATGAAGCACTGTTACGGACACTGGATACTAACACGTCGACATCGATAATAATTTGAGAAAATATATAATTCAATGTAATTATATGTGTCGGCGTCGTGCTTCATACTTCATAGTCTGCATGCAACCTTCCTTCACTTCTCTTTTCTCATATCAGTCTGACGGACCCTCCTTCTTCTTTTGGTAGCAGAATCCTCCATTTCAAAACAGGACTGGAGGAAAAGGTCAAAACCTATCCCACCAGGTGGAACTTACCCAGCTAAAGATCAATGCAGTCATTGTGGATTGTGTGATACATATTATATTGCTCATGTTAAGAATGCTTGTGCTTTTTTGGGAGATGGAATGTCTAAGATTGAAGTATATGTCTTTTTGTTATTTTTAATTTACCCTTGTTTATTTAATGATTGATACATATTATATATTATATGACTTAATTTGATCCATGTAGCCGATCCTATTTAGAGGGATAAAGTGGTTGTTGTTGTTTTTGTTGCTGTTGTTGTTTTATTAAGTGACATGAAAGGACATTTTTAATATTGTTAGTGTTATGCTAGGAGTAGGGATCAAATCATCGACCTCGCTATCACACCATTGTGTAACTCCCCCCCCACCACCAAACCAACCCCATAATAAGAAGGGACTTAATAGGAAAAAGTCAAAGTCAGGTACATTGAAAAGAGATAAGGTTTGAAAAATGTTTTTAAAAAGTCGTAGTCCTCACCTTATAAGTTAGTTTTGTAAGGATGAGTTAGTCCTAATAGCAAAACATAATATAGTAGCAGAGCTATCCATTTGGGTCATCCAACAAATTATCCATGCATCAAGTTCAACGGTACTGAGCATGGTATATTGAGAAAAACCTGAGTCTCACGTTGAAAAAAGATAACCCCTAAAAAATTGAGAAAGAGACCCCTCATTTTACAGGCTGATTTTGTAAGGATGAGTTAGACCATATGTAAAAACATAATAGGGCATGAAACTGAGAAAAAAGGACATACGTAAAATTCCACAGCAGCTCCTGCTTGAAGAAAAGGAACCCTTTTCTTCTCTGACTTAAGTTTTATGTTCGCTTATTTCACAAATTGCTAACAAGGTGATGATTTTTGGGAACAAAGCTGTGTTGTTTAGCCACATTATCAAATCAATTAGTTTGCACCTAGTGGAAATAACCAATAAGCAGCCATTCTAATGTAGAAGAATCTGGCATTTGAACCAGATTTACTTTTTGCGACAAAAAAATGGTTCACTTCTATTGAACGATTACTTATCATGACTATATTAGTACATTTTGTTGCACAAAGCTGATAAGGAATTATATCAAATTGAAATTTCAATATGCAGCAGTTATTTCTTTATGATTTCAGCATTAAATTGAACTTCATTTATTGTATGCCTAATTCAAGCATTGCCTTCATACTCTTATAAGCAGTAATCATGAGAATTTTCATAACTGATATAACTACATCCAGAAAATGACAGTTTATACAAACCAAAATTGATTGGACTCTTTTATCATTCTTTTTCTGTTTCAGAAATTGGAACCTGTTGTTCATGGTAGAGGGAGAAAAACTGATACCTTAGATGAGACCTACTTAGGGGTCTATGAGGAACTTCTGTATGCTCGGAAACTTAACCCTGTCAAAGGTATATTCTGACTTTAAAATTGTTTAACTCTCATGCTTCCTCGTTCAAATGAGTATGACACTATATCAAATTCGAGAATCTTTGAGTTCAGTGTATTTATTGCGCTTAAGTTTTAGAGTTCAAACTAAGCATTTTAAATTATTCTTTCCTGGTATTTTGGTGGGACCTCTTGGCCATTCTTTACATTTTAAGAAGCATTTTTTCAATGGTTTCTCTGGTATGTGACATTGGTAGGTAACCCCTTTGTGGGTAATTAGTTAATGGTATAGTTAGGCTGCCTATAAATAGGGAGGAGATCAACTTGTCATTTGAAAGAATATGGGCCTTTTGGCATTGGGAGGTGGGAAAACCCTCAAAGCTCTGCCACTATTTTAAACCAGGAAATTGTTCCCCATTTTTTGTAGTAAGACCAGTTTGTTCCTATCATACTTTGATGGCCTCCTAAATTTATTTAGGATCACAGAAATTAAGATCCACTGACATGTTTCATTGATATAAATATTTCTGTTTCCTTTAGTATTTAGTTTGAACCGATTTCAGTTTTGGTTTATCAACTTCATGGATTACCTTATAAATTGGATGCTTTTACATGGTACGGTGAATACTACTATTGCTCGATTTGACAGTCCTTTACAATAATTTTATGAGGACAAGAGTGAGTGAAAAAAATGATGGGCCTTGGAGTAAGGTTTCAGTGTCAATGACTAACGCCTTGTTTGGATAAACAGCTTAATTAAGCGCTTATCATATAAGTTATGCATAAGCTATTTCTATAACAAAAAATAAAATAAAGTCAAGCTGATTTCATATAAGCTATAAGTTGTTTTCCTATGCTATCATGGAGAGCTTATGGAAATAAGCTGATAAAAACTTATGGACACTTCATAAACTGTTTCTATAAGTTCTCCTTAACACTTTCGCAAGTTCCTATTCTAGTAGTTAAGCTTAAATTAGTTAATGCAAAGAGGCCCTCATTGAGTTTTTGGACAGACCAGAAGCTTAACTGTAATTTAAGATTTACTTGACTTGTACAATGAAATTGTGTTTCGAAATGTCCTGCAGTTGCAACTAATTTCTTGATTAAATTATTTATACATTTATGTCTATGATGGGCATAGTCATGTTATCAAAGTTCTGATAAACAGTTTTACTTGTAAAATTCCTTCTTTTTATAGGAGCTCAATGGACTGGTATAGTAACAACCATTGCAATTGAAATGCTTAAATCAGGCATGGTTGAAGCTGTCATTTGTGTACAAAGGTAGCTTAAAAAATCTACATGTTTTGATTGGAGTCCATGTTTCTAATGTCTTTCATTCTTTAATCTTACTTTATTTTTTGTGTAAATAACTTCAATCTAACTTTGTATTTCATAGTGATCCTGATGACAGATTTGCTCCCAGACCTGTTTTAGCAAGGTTTGCATCTTGTTATGACATTTTTGAATGAACCTGTTAAATGTTAATTTTCTCTCACTATATAGTTTTACTTATTAAAATACTTCATTTTTACAGGACACCAGAAGAAGTGATGGCTGCTAAAGGCGTCAAGCCAACATTATCTCCTAACCTTAATACCCTTGCTCTTGTTGAGGTTTGTGAATCTCTTTTTGTTAGAGAATGTGTCATATAAGTATTGTTAAGTGTTTACATCTTACAACTGCATGTAGAGTCAAATTCTTTATGCTAATAAAATTATCTATTTATTCAAGAAAGATATGTTAAAATAAGTTTCATTCAAATGGATGAAGGTCACAATCCACATGGTGGTTCTGTTTAAGGTGTTGTCATATATTGGTACAATGTCAAACATGATAGGCCACTGGAAGAACACTCAACAAAAGATAGAATTACTTGTGTATACTATAGAAAAAAAGAGAGATAATAGTTACTTATGTTAGTTATTTGTTGGTTAGCAGTTAGATAAATTAGTTTTTCTGTTTTAATAAACTGTACTCTAGTTCTATGACTTACAAATGAGACTAACCTTCCCTTTGATAACATGAAGCATATTTTGAAAATTGTGAACTTGAGAATGCTCTAGCGTAGGAGATAATAGCTCGTTTATGTATCTTTTCCATTGAATCAATAAAATCTATGGGCGAACAATCCGGTTTCCATAGTTTTGTAAGATCCCCCATTGCTAGCATCCTAACAAAACATCACAAAGAATGTTTTCAGGCGATGCTAATGTTCTCTATGTAATTCAGTTGTTTTTGCTTTCAGTCCAAGTTATGACAGTACAATGATCACATTTTTCGACATTGCCTAAGAGCATCTGGTCCTTCAAAAAAAAGTTGTTCATTGTTTTGAACTGGATATTTTCTTACAGTTTATGTTATTTCTCGGACTCTTAAAGGAGAGAGATCTTTAAACAAATTGTTGGTATCAACTATAACTTGTAGTGAGTCCAACAAGGTCAAATACTTGAATTCTTACAATATGTAACTGTAAGAGACTCTCTGAACCAAAAAATAAAACTGGAAGAGAAGACAACCTGTCAATTACCAATGATTGAGTTATTTTACACTGGTTAAAACTTAATATATTGCCAAAAAAAGCTCATTCAGTAACTGCATTTTAAAATAACTACAAAACACTTGATTCTCATTAAATGTAAGTGTAAAACTAGTTTACACTAACTGTGTATGTCCCATTTTCTATTTCAGATATTGTTCAAAGAAGCCTTTTTATATTCATTCTATGACTCTTTGAATTTTCATCATTGACAGGCTGCAGGTGTCAAGCGTCTTCTTTTCTGTGGTGTAGGTTGCCAGGTCCAAGGTACCACTACTGTAAAGGTTTATTCTTTTCTAGTTTCCTTTCCCTTTCCCCATTGTGACTGGTTATATTGTAATGCAGAATAATTTCTTCAATTGCAGCATTAAGATCTGTGGAGCACCACTTGAATTTGGATAAGCTCTATGTTTTAGGCACAAATTGTGGTATGCTTGTGTTTGTTATTCATTTGTTTATTTTTTTGGAAGGGTAAAGCTTATTGTTACGAAATGCCTACAAACGAAACACACGAACATAATGTGACCCTTGGATTACCATTGACCAATGGATATGATTGCCGTCAAACTAGGATCATATATATTTTTTGTTTTTTAAAAACCGCCTTGAAATTCTGGTGCATTAGTCTCAACGTTAATGTTTCAACGTTAAGATATAATTAAAACACGTATAAACGCAAAACAATAACAGACAAAAGAATAAAAAGGCACAAGGAAATTGTTAACCCAGTTCGGTGACAAACACACCTACTCTGGGGGCTACCAAGCCAGGAGAAAGTCCACTAGTATAGTCCTAGTTCTAAGTTCTCAGCAAACTCCAAGTTTACAACTTATCACCTAGCTACTACCCGTATTGACTTCAGCCTAGGAACTCCTAGACCTGAGATCCCATCTCACACCCACTCAATCAATCACTGCCCCAGTGATCTTAGACTTAAGTAACAAAGAGGAGACACACTCCAATAAACAGTATGATGAAGACACCTTCAGACACAAACACACACCGTACTTCAAAGCTTAGGTGCGGTATACACAATTACAACTCAATAAACACAGTCCTAAGCTTGCATCAAGGTGACACAAGAAAGGCTCACAATTAACAGACTCAAAAGCTAAGAATACTCTTTCAATGATGGCTTGAGTTGATTTCTTCAATAGTGGCGTCTTCTATTTATAGCCTTCAGCAGCAACATATATTTGAATAAAATATTCTTCTCAGAAATATATTGAAACAAATATTCTTCAGAAATATATTTTCCAAAGATCTCCTTTGAAAATATATTTACACAAATAAAAATATTCAATCTGGAAAATATATCTCTCGAAAATATTTCCTTCTGGAAACACACGCAGCTTGGAGAACAAGTAACATGAAAGAATTCTTCAATCAAATCTTCAAAAGATCAGGTGAGATAATAAACAGCTTCAAGGCGTGAAATCAAAGATGCTTCTGACGGTACTTCTGAAGTAAGTGCTTCTGAAGGTTCAGCGTCTGAAGGTTCAGCTTCTGAAGGTTCAGTGTCTGAAGATTCAGCTTCTGAGGTTCAGCTTCTGAAGATTCAGCTTTTGAGGTTCTGCTTCTGAATATTCAGCTTCTGAGGTTCTGCTTCTGAAGTTGCTTCTGAAAACATACATTTTGCTTGTATATTTGATTTTAGCAAAAATGAAGCCAACAACCAAATATTCAACACGCCTCTTTGCTTTTCTTGCTATTCTTGTGCAAACTGTTCGTAAACTATAGCAATACTCTTTTTGGAATGTTTTGACTATTGGACTAATTCTAACTTTCTAAGATCCTTCCTTATTCTACAGTGGACAACGGAACCAGGCAAGGACTGGATAAGTTTCTAAATGCTGCGAGTGATTCACCTGAAACAGTTCTCCATTACGAGTTTATGCAAGATTACAAGGTTCTCTACTGAAAAATCATGTTTTATAAGGGTTTGTTTGGATTAGTTTATTTAAGTTTTTTATTTGCATAAGCACTTGCTGTTTAGAAGAGCTTATGAAAACAACTTATTACATGTCCATAAGCTGTTTTCAACTTATCTCCATAAGCTTTCCAAGATAGCATAGGAAAACAGTCTATAGCTTATATGGAAATTGTTTGACTTTATTTTATCTTTTCTTATAAAAATAGTTTATACATAAGCACTTATGTGATAAACGCTTGTACTATATGCACTTATGATAAAGGGTATTTTCTCAAGAGAAAAAAGGGAACTCATAGTAGTTAGGAACAGTTGGGCAGTTAGTAAGAGTAGATTCAATTAGTTAAATGTGGAAAAATAAGGGTAGAAAGGAGTCCTTTAGAAAATTGCATTGTGCGAATGGAGCAAGCGCTCTGTTGTAAAAAAAACCTTTTGTGAAGAGGAAAACCCTTGGAGGAAAGTCTCTCCTCAGTACTACCACAATGTTTTGGTCAGGCAATATAATATAAATTGGACAATTCATTATACCAATTGCTTCATTTAAAATAATGGTTTACTATCGCCTCTTGCCAATGTTGTCAAATATCAGCTATGGTGGTGCCTTGATTGACTGCGGGGGAAGATTTTTTTACTACTTCCATGGCCAATTTGTGAAGGTTGGCGCCGCCAGGGCGTTACGCGATGGCTTATAATCGTGAATTTTTTGCTTTCCTTCGTGGTCCACCATTTGCAGTCGATAACATTGTCTCTTGCTTTATTACCAAGGTTATATTTCCTTACTCAGTTTCAGTTCAAACTTCCTGGCAGGTTCACTTGAAGCATTTGGACGGTCGTATTGAAGAGGTAAAAGAAGACCCTTTATTTTACTATATCCATGGATTCGCAATCAAAAAGCTTCATTTAGTTTCAAAACTTCAACAGGTTCCTTATTTCTGTCTCCCAGCAAATGATTTGGTTGATGTTATTGCTCCATCTTGCTACAGGTTTTTTGTTCTTTTACTGTGTTTAGAGTCACAGGTTTGGTTTTGATTTCTTATATGTTCCTTCATTTTATGTTGCACTAATTAGTCAGAATCTCTCTCTCTTCTACAGCTGTTTTGACTATACAAATGGTTTAGCAGTAAGTTCTTCTCTTCTCAACTGTCTTATCATTTTAGCATGCATTTTATTTCACCTGAACTTAGGACAACCGAGTTTTTTACTTTTACTTGTTCACTTCTATGCAAATTGTTCCATTCTAATTTCTTCACCATCAGTTTTTCATGATAAAAACTATCACTTTATTAAATGGTGTAAAATTTTCAGGACTTGGTCGTTGGATATATGGGCGTGCCAAAATATTCCGGAATCAGCATGACACAGCATCCACAATATATTACTGTCAGGTAAAGCTACTTTTAAGATGCCCAAGTCTCTTTTTTGCACTTTCTTTGGGTCTACATTTTTCTTGAATTGTCATACCTAAATGTTTCTTGAAGGAATATGGTTTTACTAGAAGTTGATTCTGCATAATTTGTTCTTGAAACGACAGGAATGAACGTGGAAGAGAGATGATGAGTCTTGTAAAGAACTTACTAGAGATTACTCCAACAACTAATGCAGTAAGTTATCAGCTTCGTTTCTTTGAAGAATCCTCTCTCGAAAAAACAGATGTAATTTTTTGCTGTATTATTCAGGGGGATAGGCGACCATTTGTCATGGAGACTGTTAAGGCTGATGATAAAGCTAAATTTGGTATGCCTCGAATTCATTTTGTAATGTATTTATTTTATAGAAGTTTCTGTTACATTTTTTTTTTGTGATTATGATCCTACATTTAGTACTTGAATCTGGACCAGTGTTGCCAATTGCGGTTTATTCAAATGCTTCTATGCTATGGCTACTATTTGAGAACACTAATTTTGACCTCATCTTCACATGCTTTATTTATGATATTTTCTTTTTGATGAAATTCTGTGGATTTATTTCTCCATGGGAGAATGTGAAGTTAATTTACCATGGTTATTACCTTAAGTATCTTTTCTCTATTTGATTTGATTAACAATGAATGTTTGATTATTTTTCCTTGGAATGTCTGATTTAATCAGGAAGAGGTCCTCCTCAGCCTGCCCCAAAATTTGTTGGAAACTTGATTGCATTTATACTAAATTTGGTAAATGTCTTTTATTACACAATTGTTCCATTGATAATTTGATACATGTATACAACATTTATATGCTTAACATAGTGATTTTTTTTTGTTTCTTGGCTCTGCTTTCTATGTTCAGGTTGGTCCAAAGGGCATTGAATTTGCACGATATTCGCTTGATTATCATACCATTCGAAACTATTTATACGTAAATCGGTTGTGGGGAAAGGAAAGGTGTGTAGGATAATTTATTTATGGCCATCTTCACTTTGTTGCAACAGTGTGATTTGTTTATATTGTTGAAACATATTTGGTTGCAGGGCTGATAGGCACATGCCTTCATATGCTAAAAAAATTGTGGATATGTACAACAAAAATGGTGAAATTGAAAAGATGCTCTCAGAGAAATGACTCTAATGGATTACATGCTCCAATCAGTGGCATAGGTGTGCCTTCAAAATATGCATTGAATCTCTATTTTCATTTTGTATTGCACTTATTGTGAATAATCAATCATCAAGTCAAAACTGTGTCTAGCTGGACTAATAGTGTAAATGTAAACTATCAGTAATAAGCTTTAGGCCTATATAGTTGTATGAACTTTTTTCATGGTACACAATACAAGGAAAAATAAAAATCAACCATGACTATAAACCATTAGATACATTTTGTCAAACTTCAACATTGTAGAGGACTTAAACTATATTCTGGTGTTTCATAATCACGTATAGTATGATACTACTATGCTGGATTCTATATTCCTTGAACATTATGTTATTGTGTCAAAATACTATTTGAGCGAATGGCACATGCCGATGAATTTACCCACACAATCACGGATCTTTGATGTAGCACACTGCAGAGAAAGTAATAGAGAACGCAAGAATTAACATGGTTCGACGGCTTTTAGCTACGTCTACGGAACGCCTCAATAGTATAAGTGGCGTATCCAGGACCCTGGTTCAGGAGGTGCAAGTTTTTGATATTAAATTGTTATTATATAAAGAAATTATGTGAATGTTTAATATGGATTTCGTCAATAGAGAACCCTATTATTTTAAGTAATTTTAATAAAATATTGTTTTCATTCTCCATTTTGTATCATTATGAAATTCATTTTTTACTTAAAAAAAAAGTCAAACCTTTGGCAAATTTTTAGAGATGAGACACCTAGAAATTATTATTTATCTTCAATATATATTAAAATTATAAATTTACACATATATGTAATTAACTAAATTACGCACATATATGAATGAGTAGTTGCAAAACTTTTTCAACTTTTTATCCTTTGCTTGAAGTGTTCAAAGTACTTGTATTTTATATGTGTTAAAAGAAAGTCAAAAATCTCTAATCCAAAAGTGACAAATACAAGTATATGTTATGTGGCCCAAGACCCAAGCCCATAATAACATACACAATAACCCTAATATGGTGCTCACAAAACCAGAGCCGCATTGCTTTATGTGGCGCTACCTCTTTTTCTTCTTCCTGCTTCTGTTCCTCTTTTGCACCAACTACTTCCATAATTCTATCTTATTTTGTTTCTTCTTTCTCATTTTTTTTCTCTTGACGGTGTGTGTGAGAGAGAAACTCAAGGTGCAATACAAATTTTCCAGGGGGTTCAAAATGAGAAAACATAAGATTGCAAATGCAATTTTTCAAAGTTCAGGGTGTGCAAGTGCATACCCTCAACTATGGCTGGCTCCGCCCCTGATAGTATTCACTATTTCTAATGAAATTATATGATTGTATAACTCACATAACATGTGTATCATCCTATAAACATGAGTATCCCACTCAAGAATAACAAAAAACGATTAACACTTCTTTTTTAAGGCAAGGTGATTCTATGTCACCAAAAAGTTATTGAAAAAAGAAAAAACAAGAAAAACAAACCATGGGGGAACATAAACCATTACTCATGCAAATAGTAAATAAGAATCAGTTAAATTTATAACTTGGTTTTCTATACTATCTCTTGTTATACTTTTGAGATTTATACATAATCATTGTGAAATTAGAATCAACCTTAGTAGCATAATATCTTTTAGAGATTATGTACCAAAATAATCAAATCCTAATATACATTTGTTGGCACATTGACCATATGTTTCCATGTAGCATTGAGATAAAATTTGTTTTCTTTTGCTTATAAACCTATTGGAAAACATTCCTGTTAAGTTTGGATGGATTTTTTTATTTTATTTTTGTTAGAGTTTGATTGGATCTTTGGCTGTTCTTGAACAATTTTTTATTTTATATTAAACTATTATTTTTCCAATTGGTAAATAAGGCAAATAAATGTCCAATAAAACGACTACAAGAATCTGGAATAGTTTGATATTCGATTTCAAAATTAATGACACACCCATCATGTTCCACTATGATCTCATCATGAAACATACCTAAGATCAAGGTCCACAAGGATTTATTCAGAGAACAAAGTTGCGATTTTGGTAGCTTCATCAATGCAGATTGGGGTTCTAAATGCTGCAGCCATTTCCAACATGATTTTATGGCGCCAATACTCTGGAAGAAGTTCATGTGTTGATATGATAAGGGAGATAGAATATGATTAACTATCATATTTAATTATTATCACTTGTTTGATGAACTAATACGGAGTGAACAGATAGATTAATCCTCAAAATTTTAAATGTCGGTTAAAATAGTTTGTTGGAACATTGGTGCCAAACCCAACATAGTTCATACAAGGCGGGGAGGTGGCAGAGATGTGCTCACTAGGGTGGGGAGAGGGTGAGGACGGTTGGAAGTGGCGGCGTAGGAGGAGCAGTAGATGTGTAGCATGTTATTATCTAATATTTTGTTGCAGGGGGACGTGGAAGATAAATGAGACTGGAGTCTTGACCCTGGTAAAAGGCACTCTATTCGAGTGGTCTATCATTCACTTTGTTCTCTTATGCAATCTGAAAGGTCAGAATATTACGACACTGTGTGGAAGAAAGAGGAACCTTTGAAGGTCTCGTTATTGACCTGGTTGTTATTACTAAATCGGCTTCCTAGGTCATTCTGAAACTGCAAATCATTTGTTTGTGGGTTGTGCATTTTATGGCAGCATTTGAGTGCATATTCAGATGTGGCTTGGCATACAAGTGGCTGACAGGTCACCAGTTATTGATCATTTCTGAAATTTTACTTATTTAGCAGGTGACTATAAAAATTAATGTTCTGCTCTAAATGTGATTTGGTTGTCGCCGGTTTGGACTATTTGGAAAGACAAGAACAAATCATATCTTCTGGCATCTAGACTAATCATTACAACAAGTGGAAAGCGTCAAAATGTTTTCTTTCATATGGTTACAAGCAAATATTATTAACTTAGCATTTGATTTTCATCACTAGTGGACTGATCCCATTCAGCGTTTTAGCATCATTCCTAGCTAATTCTTTTGTTGTAAGCTAGTCATAGTTTTGATCCCTTGTTTGTTGGTTGTTACCCTTTTTGAGTCTTAGCCATGCACTCCTTGTCCGAGCATGAAGCTCTGTTGTCAAATATATTCATTTTTTCTTAAAAAAAAAACTTATTGATAAAAAAAATAAAAAATGATCAAAAAAATATAAAAAACCATTTCTCAGACTAATGAGAAGTGCTATATGGCATGGCTCATATAGTCACAATGGCCATCGACGCATAAAATTCTCGTGTCTCATGGACTAATTTGCCAATAAAAGAAATGTTGGGAGCGCTCTATTTCCAACACTCTCATAACATCTAATCTTTTATTTGATGAAACATACGTGGACCTCACCACTTTATGTGTGAAGGTGAGAAAAACACACAAGAGGGGGGGGGGGGGGGGTTGAATTGTGTGGACTCAAAAACTGGTTTCTTTTCTTCTCAAACACTTAAGTCAAGTTCAGAATCTGATATGAATCAGTTCTGAACTATTTCTCAGAGTTATGCAGCGGTTATAAAAAGTAAATAGAGAAGGGAAGAGAGACACACAATGTTTTTATACTAGTTCCTTCCACAAGTTGGAAGTAGTCTAGTCCCCTTGTTACTAACAAGAGATTTTAACTATAATCAAACTGATTACAAATGCTCAGACCACAAAGGAATGAGACTTCCAGTTGCTCAACCACAAAGGAAGAGACTTCTAATGTTCAGACCACAAAGGAATGAAACTACCTTGCTCAGACCACAAAGGAATGAGTCTTCCCTGCTCAGACCACAAAGGAATGAGACTCTAAATTGCTCAGAACACTAAGTAATGAGACTGCAAATGCTCAGTACACAGACTGAGACTTGAACCAAACTGAATTACAAAGAAAGTAAGTTTGGGTTGAACACTTGATCAAATATCAGAGGTGTTCACTTAATACAACTCAGGATTAAGACTCAACACTTAAGAAATTCTAAGATTACAAGTTGTAAGAATTTCTAAGAGGTTTGGTAACTTGCGTATTTTTGACAGCAAAACAGAGCAAGAGTTCAGTTCTTTGTTTCAAGAGTCTTAGCAGATTTCTTCTTCAGTTCTTCATCCTTATATAGAGGAAAATAGAGTTGTTGAAGATATCCAGAAATTAGGCAAAGAGCCGTTGCAAGCATAGAACTAGGATAGCTGAAATTGTGTGCTGAAACCCAGCAGATAACAAAGCGTAGCAGCCATTTTTGAATTTACTTTCCTTAAAAGCTGGGGAATGTTTGAGTCAGGGAGACAACTGTTCCATTGGAGTTGTTCTGACACTGCAGACATTAAATGCTGAAGGAAACTTTCCGCGTCAGACTTCAGAAGCTTCTTTGTGAACAGTACTTCAGAAGATGTTCTTCAGACTCAGACTTCAGAAGCACTGTTCATCAGAAGCTGGTCTTCAGACTCTGGCTTCAGACGCACTGTTCATCAGACGCTAGTCTTCAGACGTTGACTTTTGTTGACCTTCAGACTCAGCCTTCAGACATTGACTTTCGTTGACCCTCAGACTCAGCCTTCAGACGCTGCCTTCAGACGCACCCTTCAGAAGCTGCCTTCAGACGCACCCTTCAGACTCAGCCTTCAGACTCAACCTTCAGACCCAGTTTTCCTTCAATTTTGCAACATTGATTCTAAGCTTTCCTTCTTGCTCTTAGCTTGTTCTTCCATAACCAATATTAATTAATCAACATTAAGAACATGGTTCTGCACAACTTAGAACAAAGCATTAGCAATTACCAATTTTCTTTTTAACACTTTGTTATCATCAAAACCTTAAAGAGAGATGTTCCTACAAATTGTTCCAACAATCTCCCTCTTTATCCAAAAGAGAGTTGTTCATACATTTTATTCCAACAATCTCCCCCTTTTTGATGATAACAAACATAAGTATTAATCAGAAAATTGTTGTTAATTTAATTAACAAGTTGACTGCAGGGTATGAGGTTTGTAAGCTCCCCCTGAGTCTGATCCAGGTTAATTAAATTCAGTTTAAATCACAAATGTGAAAATTTCAGAATTGTTGTTAAGTTTAATTAACAAGCTGACTTCAGGAGAGGTTTGTAAGCTCCCCCTAGGTCTGATAATCCTCAAGGTTAGGTTTGTAAGCTCCCCCTGATTCTTATACATGTTAATTAAACTCAACTTAAAACAATAAAGTGAAATTAACACTCAGAATTATAAATAACTTGCTGACTTTAGGTTCTGAGGTTTGTAAGCTCTCCCCCTAAGTCTGATAATCTACAGGATGAGTTTTGTAAGCTCCCTGAGTCTTATCCAAGTTATTTTAAATTCATTTTACTCACTAAGAGTAATGTATATCTCACAAAATTAAATTCAGAGGCTAAGAGTTAAAAACAGTTCTCATAAGTTAGTTTCAATCAGAACTTAACTTATGTTCAGAGTCTCAGGCATTAAGGCCTTTTACTCCCCTTTCATAAGTTAATTACTGACAGAATTAACTTATATTTTGAGCTCAGGAGCTTTAATACTTGTTTTACATTTCTCCCCCTTTTGTCATCAACAAAAAGAAAGCTTCAGAAAAGAAAAATCTCAGAAAAATTTCTCCCCCTTTTAAGAGAGTTTGGAAAACATGTGAGATAATCATGCAATCATATAGGTAATCAAGCAGCAAAGATGAGAATCAGAGCAACTTGATCATACATGAAGTATATGACATTGCATTTGAAAAATAGAATGATTTTCAGAAGCACAAAAATATAGTTCAGAGCTTCTGATCAGGGCATTCTTTGTTCAGACATAGCTGTTCAGTATATCTTGTTCAATATCACTAAACTATTTTAAACAAAATTGTTCAGATCATATACCTACTGAAGGATTTAGCACTACTAAACTTATTTCAGAAGCTGAAAAAGTACAGCTGCTTATACCAAGATATAGCATTTGGTTCAGTGCTGCTGAAATCTTTCAGGCAAAAACTGATACCAATTTTAAATGAGTTCTGAAAACCTGAACATGTCTGATACAATTTGAGCATTTGAAAAAATGTGTCTGTGTTTGTTAAACATTTTGAGCATTTGATACCAAAAACAGAAAAAAAAAACACATTTTCATATTGATGACTTTGGGAGGGACAAAGTATAACTTTCAAAGCTTTAAATCATCATTGCCCATGGTTATACTTATCAGATTCTGACCAAACATTAGATTTCTATCAGATTCAGAAGTCAGAAAATCCAGGATCTGAACCTTCAGACTCTGAAGTTTTCAGGGCTTAACTTTCTTCAGACTCTAAAAAATGAGTGTATGATAAGTCTTAGCTTCTGATAAACTCAAAATCTTAGTTTTCATTCAGATTCAAGCATATTTTCAAGAGATAAAATGCATGTTCAGATTCTTTTTGATAAAATTGAACCTTTCTTCTGTTAGGGGTTTTGTGAATATGTCAGCCCATTGATGATCAGTATCAATGAACTGAATATCTAAAACACCCTTCTGAACATAATCTCTTATAAAATGATGTTTTATTTCTATATGCTTGGCTCTAGAATGCAGAATTGGATTTTTAGACAGACATATTGCAGTAGTATTATCACAATAAATAGGAATGTTATCTGCATGAATCTGATAATCCTCTAATTGATGTTTCATCCAGAGCAGTTGTGTGCTACAACTTGCAGCTGAGATGTATTCTGCTTCTGTTGTTGACAAGACAATAGTTGCTTGTCTTTTGCTGGCCTAGGATATCAGATTTTCACCCAGAAACTGACAGTTTCCACTGGTGGACTTTCTTTCAATCCTGTCCCCAGCATAGTCAGCATCACATAATCCAACTAGCTTATAATCCAAGGATTTCTTATACAGAAGTCCCAGATTAGTTGTTCCTTTCAGATACCTAAAGATTGTCTTGACAGCAGTCATATGAGATTCTCTAGGATCTGACTGGAATCTAGAACACAGGCAGACACTAAACAAAATATCTGGCCTAGAAGCAGTTAAGTATAACAGAGAACCTATCATACCTCTATACAGCTTCTGATCTACTTTTGAGCCATTGTCCTCTTTGCTTAAGGTGCAGGTAGGATGCATTGGTGTTGTCATCAGCTTACAATCATCAAGCTGGAACTTCTTCAGAAGCTCCTTTGTGTATTTGGACTGATGAACATACTGTTTACTATGAAATTTGGTAAACAACCGCTAGTCTAAATTAATTGCTTGCGAGACCAACTAGTGAATCTCAGGAGCATAGTGCTTTGTTTGAATTCTTTAAATTATTTGAATGTCCATTACGCATAAACATTTATTGTAGTTTTGGGGAGAATTAAACACAAAAGTTACTTGGATTGCCAATAACAAGTAAAAACGAGTTCTTATTGAACGAACACTTTGTTTCGATCGAAACATAAATGAATAGAAATTAAATGAAAAGCATTAAACTTTGCATGAAACTTAAAGTGCTTAAAAGATACATTTGCATAAAAAGGTAAATTGCATTGAATTGTAAAAGATGCTTTACATAAAAGGATGGTTCACAGATTCATACTTGGATCCCATTTCACTCGTTTCTCTCGATAGCGTGGGTACTTTGAGTTTACAAGGATTTTGTATATAATGAATTGCGACCACTTTTCTGACTAAAAAACTACTATATATAGACTTTCGAAAATAAACTGCCCTAACGGTCGAACACTATACTACTGCCAAATGTCCTGCCACGTACACCCTGCATGCACTTAACTGCTCCTTAGAACGGTTGTATCTTTCGAAGTCGAACTGAGTGTTGTGAAAGTTTGTCAGAATTGTGCTAAGTCCAGAACTTTGTTGCTTCGATTCGATCATACGCTAGTTCGATCTGCCTTCTGGTTCGAAGTCCTCCTTCTTTGCCTTAGCCTTGTATTTGTAAATATCCTTTCGAACCTGTGAACAATTCCAAGATTCTTTTCTGTTCTTCGATTAGACAGAATCTCGCAAGATTCCCTTAAGCATTTAATGCATATTTAGAGCATATTCTTAGCTCATAAAAATATGGGCTAACAAATTGCCCCCAAAAAATGTCTGCTTCGATTCGTGATCGAAGGAAGAGAAGAAGTTGACATTTTTTCTTTTTCTCCACGTTTACTGAAACGGCGTCATGATGGCACGTTTTACTGTATAACTGTCACCTCGATTCCCACTATCATCATGAGTTCCAACTTTCTAGGTAAAAGTGGGACACGTGTCACACTGGGAAGTCGAAGTGATTTTGGATTTGACAGATTTTTTTTTTTTTTTTTTAAAATGAAAAGGTAACCCTATAAAAGGCCAGAAACGGCCATTGAAGAACTTTTCCAGACGAAAAACCTTCAGAGTTCTCGCTTTTTCACTTTTCGCTTCTTGGTTTTCTAGTCGAGGTATATGTTCAATGTTAATATAATCGAAATGATTCAGAAGAGAACTTGCTATAACAAAATACTTTGCTAAGTGTTCTTTCACACATTTGTATTCTTGTGTTAATTGTTTCAACACTAACTCTGAATCACCCCTTATGCTAACATTTCTTGCCCCCAAGCTAATTAAAATTTCAAGGCCTGTGATTAAAGCTTCATATTCAGCCTCATTATTTGAGCAAAGACCTTTAATTTTATATTTAAACTTAGTTGGGACTTTTGTGGGGGATATTATTAAGATTCCAATCCCAGTTCCATGTTTATGTTTAGAACCATCGAAATACAAAACCCAAGGTTCAGTATCTACATAGTCCTGAGACATTTCGATCACCGAATGATCTGCAATAAAATCTGCCACAATTTGACCCTTAACAGATTTCAAGGGCTTGTAAGTTAAAGAATATTCTGTTAATGCTAAAGCCCACTTTCCAATTCTACTGTGTAAAATAGGCTTCGATAACATGTGCTTAATAATATCATAATGAGAATACACATAGACATCAACAGGCTTTATATATTGCTTAAGTTTAATACAAGAGAAATACAAACAAAGACAAAGTTTTTCTATGGCAGTATATCTAGTTTCTGCATCATTTAATACACGACTAAGATAATAAATTGCATGCTCCACGCCATTTTCATCTTCCTGAGCCAACATGCTCCCAATGGTCTTGTCAGACGCAGCAATGTACAACTTCATATCTTTACTTCGACTAGGAGGCATTAGTACTGGAGGCTTAATCAAATACTCTTTAATTTCATCGAAAGCCTTTTGATGCTCTTCATCCCATTTGAATGGTTCATCTCTCTTGAGTCGAAGTAATGGCGAAAAAGTTTGAGCTTTGCCACTTAAATTCGAAATGAATCTTCTCAAGAAGTTGATTTTCCCTAGCAAAGATTGAAGCTGTTTCTTGGTCGAAGGAGGCTTCGTCTCAAGAATAGCCTTTGTCTTGTTCTGGTTTATCTCGATGCCTTTTTTATGCACCACAAAACCAAGGAAATCTCCTGCATGCACACAAAAAGCACACTTTAATGGATTCATTTTTAATCCATGTTTTCTCATCCGTTCGAAAGACTGCCTAAGGTAATCCAAATGGCTATCTTCGGATGAGGATTTGATGATTATATCATCTATATAAACTTGCATGAACGTGTCTATAAAATCATGGAACATAGAATTCATGGCCCTTTGATAAGTGGCCCCAGCATTTTTCAAGCAAAAAGGCATGACAACCCATTCATAAGTGCCTAATGCACCAGGGCATCGAAATGCTGTTTTTGACACATCATTTTCAGCAATAAATATTTGGTTATAACCAGAATAACCATCTAACATACTTAAAAATTCGAAGCCAGCCGCTGAATCTACTAACATTTCTGCTACTGGCATTGCATATTCATCTTTAGGTGTAGCATTATTTAAATCCCTAAAATCTATGCATACTCTAAGAGTTCCATTCTTTTTAATAACAGGGACTATATTTGCTAACCATTCGACATACCTGGCAGCTCTTATGAATTTACACCTCAGCAGCCTTTCGATCTCATCCTTGATCTTGGACATAATTTCTGGTGCGAACCTTCTTGGTAGTTGTTTCACTGGCCTCTTTCCTTCTTTGATAGGTAATTTCAGTTCGACCATTTCTCTGCTTAACCCAGGCATTTCGTTGTAATCCCACGCAAAGCAGTCTTTGAACTCTTTAAGGAGCAGCACCAGCTTTTCTTTTAGACTTGAAGTGATATTGGCGCTGATATAAGTTGGCCTTTTAATCGAGCCATCTCCAATATCGATTTCCTCCAAAGGATCTTGTGCTTGCATTTTTGGCGCCTCACTCATAGGATCCTTCTCGAACCCCAGCGGCTCATCGTCATAAATGCAGTCAAGTCTTCGATCCTTTGTTTCTTTGATTTCCAGATCTTCGATCTTGGCTTCCACTGCCATATTTTGTTGAAACTCAGCCTCAAGGGCCGTATTTAATCTATTTTCGGCCATATAAGCCGTAATCCTGGCCCATGCAGTGGCCTCAGTCATAGTAATCTTCATATATATTCCACCCAGTTGGTGGAATGACTCCATCTTCGGAAGAAACAGCATTAATTTCTTCTCTTTCCCATATAAAGCCATGGGCAGGATGGAGTTTAACAGAATGAATAACGTTGTCACTTGGCACGAAAGCAGAATCCTTGTCACCACAAGGTGCTATATTAGCCAAATTTTTGTCAAAGGTTTGTGGAGTGACAATGTCAACCTCTGACTTATAGAAGCTTTGATCTGCCTCTATGTTTTCAACAATCCCATCTTCCCTCCAAATAATAAGTTTCTGATGGAGAGTGGATGGTACTGCCCCAACTCCGTGGATCCATTCCCTTCCTAACAGCAAGTTAAAGTTAGCCTTGGATTGTACCACCAGGAATAGAGTTGGTCGAACTATGCTGCCCACAGCAACATCAACTTGTATGGCTCCCAAAGAATAGCCAGTTTTGCCATCATAATTAGAGAGCACAATGTTGTGGGCAGATAGATCACTGTCATATTTCCCAATCCTGTAGAGTGTGGATTGAGGCATCAAGTTGACAGCTGCTCCCCCATATATGAGCACTTTGTTGATCCCAACGTTCTCAACCTTTGCTCTGATGAAAAGGGGTTTGAGATGGCTTTTCATCCCAAGACTTGGCCTCTCGAAAGAGGCTAGTTGCTCCTCAATGCAGCCATTGTTCATCACATAGTAACATACAGGCTTTGGGTCAGCCATATCAAGATGATCGAATTCACCTTCGATCTCAGTAACTTCAGATTCGACATCATACTCAAACGGCAAGATGGATACCACGCAGATGACGTCGAAATCAGGTTCAGAGTCCAGCAGATCCTCGTCTTCCATTTTATCTTCATCCACTGGAGGAAAGAGTCTTTCTTTTGCTGGCCTCCTGGACACATCCTTATATTGGCCAGTTTGCAGATTCTGTTCGGCCAATTTCTTTTGACGCTAAAACCTGCGCCATTGGGTCCTTGTCATAGGATTCTTACCCTTGTAGTTGTTTCTGTAAGAATACTTATTAGCCTCCTGTGGGCCAACTTGCTTCATTCCACTGGAACCACCTACCTCCATAGTTCCTTTGTTGAACCTTATGAGCCCCTGGTGCATCCATTTTTCGACAGGAATCGAACCAGGAGGAATAAAGGTAGTCTTTCGACCAGATTTCTGATTGTTGTTCGACTGCACCATAATTCTCTTGCCTTTATCAAAACGCTGGTTTTGCGTTGCCCCCTTGTTGACAACCTGGTACTTCTTGAGGCCCTCAGTAGCCTCTCTATCACATACTGCACTGCAGCGAGGACACAGCATTACATTCTTGTTTTCGAGTTTGCACCTATTCAGAAAATCGATCAGATCCTCTTCAGTCTGAGGATACACCACTTTCATCTTTTCGCTGTAGTCTTCTTCAGATATGCCTTGAACTTGCACTTGAGACACCTCCATGGCTTCGACCATCATTACTCCTTGAGGTTCCGCATAGAGAGTTTCAACAGCTTTAGGTGCTTCAACATCCGCCTGAGTGGTCTTTGATTTCTCACCAAACTTGAGTCTCCCTTCATTTAGAGCCTTTTGGACCAGATCCCTGAAAAGAATACAACGTGAGGTTTTATGGCCAAGGAAATTATGAAATTTACAATAACCCCTTTTCTTCTGTTGTTCGATTGGGGGTACTTTTAAGCCCTTAGGAACAATAATCTGGCCATCTATAACTAATAAATCAAATATTTCATCACATTTGGTTATGTCAAATGTATAAGTTTTAGACACAAATTTATCATTTTTAGGCTCAACAGGATTTTTCCCATTCGAAGGTTTAAGGAGTTTACAGACATAAGGAGGTCCAGGTTTTAATTCTGCTAAATCAACCTCATTGTCTTCGATATCTTCATAAGTGACATCGAACTCTTGGTCACTGTCATTTGCTTCGACATATGCGACCTTCTCCCTTTTATGAAATTTAGAATTCCTAGCCTTTTCAGCTTTTAGCCGTTCGACTTGTCGAACTCTATCAGCCAACTGAGCCATGTCTCTCAAATACTGAGTGTCTAATTTCTTTCTAATCGAATAGTCTAGGCCACCAGCAGCTATTTCGACTAATTCATGTTCAGGGACTTGGGTGAAACACCTTGCCTTTAACAGTCTAAATCTATTGAGGTAATCATCAATTGACTCAGGTGCTTTACGTCGAACACTTGCCAATTCTTTAAGGCTTATTTTTGATTGTCCCATATAAAATTGTTCATGGAAAACTCTCTCTAATTGATTCCAATTATGTATGGAATGTGGAGGGAGGGTTGTGAACCATGTAAAGGCATTTTTTGTTAAAGAATTTGGGAAATACTTCATCCTTAAATTTTCATTATTTGCTATGTCTCCTGCTTCTGTCAGAAATCTTGCAATGTGCTCAACGGTTGATTCGCTAGTGTCACCAGCGAACTTAGTGAATTTTGGGATTTTGACACCCCTTGGTAGTTCAGTCTGAAGCACATACTCTGACAAGGCAGAAACAAAATTTGGTCTATGTAAACCTACATTCAAACCATTTTGGACTAAGATAGCATCGACCAAATTTGCTATATTGTTTTGTGCCCCTAAATTATTTTGTTGGACATTTCGAACCACTTCATCAGCATTTTGATTTCAATTTACTAAGACTATCCCTGGATTTGGTTCGATTTGTGGTTGTACTTGTGGTTGAGCGTATGGTTCGATTGGACCCATTTGTAATTGTCCTTGATTAGGCTGTACCACTAGGTTATTGGGCATAGGCACCATAGCATTATTTGGTACTTGGATGTTTTGTATGGGTGCTAGATTCTGGATCTGAGGGACTGGTTGATTAGGGATATGTGGAGCCTCAAAGAAATCAGCCATTCTACCCATCTGGGTGGCTAACAATTGATAAGACTGGTTAGTATTTTGTATCAAAGGATTAAACACTGTACCAATCTGTTGTGTCAACATATTAACCATATCATGATTACTTTCATCCATTTGCTGCCTAAAGACATCAAGGATGTATTAGTTAGTGGTGGCACTGCATTTTGATTAACAGAACTGGAGGCCAACCGTTGGTTTGTAGGCGAGTAAGCGCCAGGCACAGTTTCTGAATATAATGAAGGGTTGGTTTGCAACCCTTGCATTAGCGTTGTAGGCATACCATACGGCACATTCCTACTGTTGCCTTGATTCGTATATTGTGAAAAAGGCATACTGAACGTAGAGCCCATTGTACCTCCTCCTCTTGCTGGGGATGGCTGGCTCCCTATGTTTTCGGGTATCGAAACTGCAGGGCCTGCAGTGGTAAGAGGCATCGTTGTTGATGCAATGATAGGCATAGTAACGCCCAATGTCGAAGAACTGGGAGCGGAGATGGTCGCTCCAGTCACACTCGAAGTGTTCAACGCGCTCGAAGGCGCTGACACATTGTTATCATTCACATTTGCATTTTCCATATTATTTGTGTTTGTATTTCTGGGTGGTGGTCTAACCATTTCAGGGAGTATTTTCCCACTCCTCAAGAACATGCACTAACACAATTTTCCAGAAAGAATGCACAAATAGAAATTTGCAAATCCAAACGAAAATATTTTTGATAGAAAAGATTCAATTAAAGCACAAGTCCCACCGGGCGTGCCAATTTGTTTACTATGAAATTTGGTAAACAACCGCTAGTCTAAATTAATTGCTTGCGAGACCAACTAGTGAATCTCAGGAGCATAGTGCTTTGTTTGAATTCTTTAAATTATTTGAATGTCCATTACGCATAAACATTTATTGTAGTTTTGGGGAGAATTAAACACAAAAGTTACTTGGATTGCCAATAACAAGTAAAAACGAGTTCTTATTGAACGAACACTTTGTTTCGATCGAAACAGAAATGAATAGAAATTAAATGAAAAGCATTAAACTTTGCATGAAACTTAAAGTGCTTAAAAGATACATTTGCATAAAAAGGTAAATTGCATTGAATTGTAAAAGATGCTTTACATAAAAGGATGGTTCACAGATTCATACTTGGATCCCATTTCACTCGTTTCTCTCGATAGCGTGGGTACTTTGAGTTTACAAGGATTTTGTATATAATGAATTGCGACCACTTTTCTGACTAAAAAACTACTATATATAGACTTTCGAAAATAAACTGCCCTAACGGTCGAACACTATACTACTGCCAAATGTCCTGCCACGTACACCCTGCATGCACTTAACTGCTCCTTAGAACGGTTGTATCTTTCGAAGTCGAACTGAGTGTTGTGAAAGTTTGTCAGAATTGTGCTAAGTCCAGAACTTTGTTGCTTCGATTCGATCATACGCTAGTTCGATCTGCCTTCTGGTTCGAAGTCTTCCTTCTTTGCCTTAGCCTTGTATTTGTAAATATCCTTTCGAACCTGTGAACAATTCCAAGATTCTTTTCTGTTCTTCGATTAGACAGAATCTCGCAAGATTCCCTTAAGCATTTAATGCATATTTAGAGCATATTCTTAGCTCATAAAAATATGGGCTAACACATACACACCATCTTTGCATTGGTTGATTTGAATTCCCAGAAAGAATTTCAACTCTCCCATCATGCTCATTTCAAATTCATCCTGCATTAACTTAGAAAATTCTTTGCAAAGGGAGGCATTAGTAGAACCAAATATGATATCATCAACATATATTTGTACAATTAAGATGTCTTTCTTAAGAGTTTTTCTAAAGAGTGTATTGTCAACTTGACCTCTTATAAAATCATTTTTAATCAAGAAATTGCTTAGTCTTTCATACCAAGCTCTAGGAGCTTGTTTCAGACCATACAAGGATTTCTTAAGTTTAAAAACAAAATATGGATTTTTAACATCTTCAAAACCAGGAGGTTGTTTAACATAAACTTCTTCAGAAATTACACCATTTAAGAAAGCACTCTTAACATCCATTTGGTATAAGATGATATCATGATTAACAGCATAAGAAAGAAGTAACCTGATTGCTTCCAGTCTTGCAACTGGAGCGAAAGTCTCAGTATAATCAATTCCTTCCTGCTGGCTGTAGCCTTGAGCAACCAGCCTTGCTTTGTTTCTGATCACTTCTCCTTGTTCATTGAGCTTGTTTCTGAACACCCATTTTGTTCCAATGATGTTCTTGTGATCAGGTCTTGCAACAAGATCCCAGACATCATTCCTTTGAAACTGGTTCAGTTCTTCTTGCATAGCTACAATCCAGCCATCATCAGCAAGTGCTTCATCAGCAGTTGTGGGCTCAATCATGGATAGCAGACCAAGCATAGACTCATTCTGACTGAATGCTGATTTTGTCTTCCTTGGACTGTTCTTGTTCCCAATGATCAGCTCCTCAGGATGTGAAGACTTGTATTTGAATGAGGTTCTGGGTGGATTAGCTTCTGAAGAACCATTAGGGGCTGGTTCAGAACCATGCTGGTCTTGATTTTCTTCAGGAGTAGTGTCATTATCAGAGAGTTTCTCAGATTCTTCAGTGTTTTCAGCTTCTGAACCTTCTTCAGACTCTGAACTAGGTTCAGGTTCTGAAGGTTCTTCTGAGAGTCTGACATATGCAAAACTCTCAACCAGCTCTGGTATTTCACTACCAGGCTTCTTATCATCAAATCTAATATGTATAGCTTCTTCAACAACATGTGTTTCAGAATTATACACCCTGTATGCTTTAGATCTCTTTGAGTATCCTAAAAAGGTACCCTTTTGAGCCTTAGCATCAAATTTCTTTAGGTAGATCTTATTGTTTAGTATGTAATAAGTACAACCAAACTGATGAAAATAAGAAATACTTGGTTTTCTTCCTTTAAACAGTTCATATGCTGTTTTATTCAGAATAGGTCTGATATAAATCCTGTTCTGAATATAACAGGCTGTGTTTACAGCTTCTGCCCAAAAGTACTTAGCAATTTTGGATTCATGGATCATGGTTCTGGCCATTTCCTGTAAAGATCTGTTCTTTCTCTCTACAACTCCATTTTGTTGTGGAGTTCTAGGAGATGAGAACTCATGGAGAATTCCATGATCTTCACAAAAATTTTCAAAAGGTTCATTTTCAAATCCCCCACCATGATCACTTCTGACTTTTAAAAATTTTAAGTCAGTTTCATTTTGTACTTGTTTGCAGAATTTGTAAAACACATCATATGTTTTATTTTTAGTTCTAAGGAACTTAACCCAAGTCCACCTACTATAATCATCAACAATTACAAGTCCATACTTCTTCCCATTGATTGAAGCTGTTCCAACATGACCAAACAAATCAATGTGAAGGAGTTCTAAAGGTTTTGAGGTGGAAACAATGTTTTTAGATTTAAAAGAAGTTTTAGAAAATTTTCCAATTTGGCATGCTGCACAAAGAGCATCTGAGTGATAGTCAATTTTAGGCAGGCCTCTGACCAGTTGCAACTTGCTAAGCTTAGAGATGAGTCTCCAGTTAGCATGTCCCAACCTTTTGTGCCATACCCATTTCTCATCACTCACAGACAGAAGGCAAACTACCTTCTGCTGAACCTGTTCAGAAAAATTGATTTTGTAAACATTGTTTTTCCTATTTCCTTTGAACACAACAGATTTATCTTTGTTGTTGATTACAGTACATGTGTTCTTATTAAACAAGACTTCATAATTACTATCACAAAATTGACTTATGCTAAGTAAATTATGTCTAAGTCCATCTACCAGCCAAACATCATCAATGTACAGGGAAGAATTACCTATCTTACCAGTACCAATGATCTTTCCTTTCTAACTTCCTCCAAACCCCACAATTCCTTCCTTTTTCAGAGTCAGGGTTTGGAACATAGACTTGTCTCCTGTCATATGATGCGAGCATCCACTGTCCAGGTACCATGACCTTTCCTTTTCTTTGGATGACAAGCATATCTGCAATAGAAATGATCTCAGACTTAGGTACCCAGATTTTCATGGGTCCTTTATGGTTAGTCCTGAAAGGTTTTGGCTTTTTCATCTTGTGTCTGAAGTTATGGAACTCAGAATTGTTCAGATATTTAGGATATGAATCCTTAAATCTTGAATAAGTCTGGGTTTTAGAAACTGAGTTCTTCAGAACCTGAGTTTTCAATGGTTTTGACTCAAATTTCTTCAGAATTCTAATTTTGTTAGCTTCAGACACAAGGCAAGCTTCAGTTATACCTTTCTTAAAGCAGTCAGAAGCAGATGACAGATTGGCTTGCTTTTGCTTGCTTTGCCTAACATTCTGAGATTGAAAATGTTTTGTTTTGACTGGTTTAGTAGTTTTTGAAGTTTTCATAAACCCAATCTTTGTAAAATTTGAAATTGAATTATTTAGACTCTGAGACTTACTAGTTTCAGGTTTAGAGTCTGATTTTCTCATACTCTTAGTCTTAGGACCTTTTGGCTTAGATTTAGGCAAGGTTTTAACATCTGCCTTCATCTTACCTTTAGGTTCAGAAGCTTTAGAGTCTGAGCAATTCAAAACTTCAGACTCAGTCTCAGTTTCTGCTAATTTCTGTTTCTCAGAATTATCAGAAGCAGGCACAAAGCATATCCCATTGCCTTTCATAATATTTTCAGAACAAGAAGGTGTGTTTGATTCATTTGAAAGATTGAGTGAATCATTGTTAAATCCAATACCTTCACCTTTGTTTCTGTAAATACTATAAATCATAGAAGCAACTTTACTTCTATTGATTCCAGTTAAAATGAAGTCTTGAAGAGCTATTTCATGTTCATTAGGAATGTCTTCAGGTTTCTTATGAGCCTCATCTCTGAGTTCTCTAACATCTTCATCAAACTCAATTATTTGATTCTGAAGTTTGAGATTTTCCTCAGACAGCAAGTTAGTTTTATTTTTCAAAGATTTTATTTCTCCTAACTTGCTTTTGAGGTGGCTCAGAAGATCTTTAACTGTTTCAATTAATTCAGATCTAGTGAGTTCAGAATATACCTCATCTTCATCATCTGAGTCTGAACAAGATTCTGCATCAGAAAATGCAGTAGCCATCAAAGCCATATTTGCTTCCTCTTCATCAGACTCAGACTCATTGTCCAGATCATCCCATGTTGCCATGAGACTCTTCTTAAGTTTGTTTCTGAAACTACTGGACTTGGAGCTGGTCTTCTTTGCTTTTTCCTTTGATTTGTCCTTCTGAAGATCAGGACATTCAGCAATGAAGTGGCCAGGTTTCTTGCAGTTGTAGCATTCCTTCTGGTTTTCACTCTTTGAACCAGATCCTCTAAAGTTACTGCTTCTGTTAGAGAATTTCTTCTTTCTATTCATTAGATACTGAATTCTTTTAGAAAGCATTGCAAGCTCATCAGCATCTGAATCTTCTTCAGAATTTCCCTCAAGAGATTCTTCTTCAGATTCAATAGCTTTCAGAGCTTTAACAGGCTTTCTTTTAGATTTCAGTGCTATTGATTTTGGTTCTCTAACACACTCATCCTCATTAAGTCCCAGTTCATGCACCTTGAGGGAGCTTATAAGATCTTCAATACTTAAAGTATTTAGATCCTTAGCTTCCTCAATAGCAGTCACTTTGGGTCTCCATTTAGATGGCAGACTTCTAAGGATTTTATTCACATGATCAGCTGTGGTATAACTCTTCTTCAGAATCTGAAGTCCAAAAACCAGAGTCTGAAATCTTGAGAACATTGTCTCAATATTTTCATCCTCTTTCATTCTGAACATCTCATATTGCTGAACAAGAATATTAGCCTTAGCTTCTCTAACTTTTTTGTTACCTTCATAGTTAGAGCAGAGGGATGTGAATATGGCCTTTGTTGTAGATTTGTCACTCAGCTTCTGGTACTCAGTGTGAGGTAGGGAATCCACAATGATTCCTCTCACATTGTGATGCTTTCTATATATCTTTCTTTCTGCATCACTTAAACTTCTTCTGTTGATAGCCACACCTTCTTCATCAACTGGAATTGTGATTCCATCTTCTATTATGTCCCATAGAGAATCATCAATACCAATTATATGACTGTACATTTTACTCTTCCACCATGAGAACTTTTCTGGGTCACCAGTAAACATTGGGGGTTTATTGTGTGACCTGGCTTTTCTATCATCTGTACCATAGTCATATGATACAGAAGTTCCAGTACCTCTTTGATTTCTGGGAGGGGGTGGAGGTGAACCATTTGATGACATGTTTTTCTCAGGATCTCACTGACACTCTGTTAAGTGTTAATATCAGAACCGGAGCTCTGATACCAACTGAAGGTGAGAAAAACACACAAGAAGGGGGGGTTGAATTGTGTGGACTCAAAAACTGGTTTCTTTTCTTCTCAAAAACTTAAGTCAAGTTCAGAATCTGATATGAATCAGTTCTGAACTATTTCTTAGAGTTATGCAGTGGTTATAAAAAGTAAATAGAGAAGGGAAGAGAGACACACAATGTTTTTATACTAGTTCCTTCCACAAGTTGGAAGTAGTCTAGTCCCCTTGTTACTAACAAGAGATTTTAACTATAATCAGTCTGATTACAAATGCTCAGACCACAAAGGAATGAGACTTCCAGTTGCTCAACCACAAAGGAAGAGACTTCTAATGTTCAGACCACAAAGGAATGAAACTACCTTGCTCAGACCACAAAGGAATGAGGCTTCCCTGCTCAGACCACAAAGGAATGAGACTCTAAATTGCTCAGAACACTAAGTAATGAGACTGCAAATGCTCAGTACACAGACTGAGACTTGAACCAAACTGAATTACAAAGAAAGTAAGTTTGGGTTGAACACTTGATCAAATATCAGAGGTGTTCACTTAATACAACTCAGGATTAAGACTCAACACTTAAGAAATTCTAAGATTACAAGTTGTAAGAATTTCTAAGAGGTTTGGTAACTTGCGTATTTTTGACAGCAAAACAGAGCAAGAGTTCAGTTCTTTCTTTCAAGAGTCTTAGCAGATTTCTTCTTCAGTTCTTCATCCTTATATAGAGGAAAATAGAGCTGTTGAAGATATCCAGAAATTAGGCAAAGAGCCGTTGCAAGCATAGAACTAGGATAGCTGAAATTGTGTGCTGAAACCCAGCAGATAACAAAGCGTAGCAGCCATTTTTGAATTTACTTTCCTTAAAAGCTGGGGAATGTTTGAGTCAGGGAGACAACTGTTCCATTGGAGTTGTTCTGACGCTGCAGACATTAAATGCTGAAGGAAACTTTCCGCGTCAGACTTCAGAAGCTTCTTTGTGAACAGTACTTCAGAAGCTGTTCTTCAGACTCAGACCTCAGAAGCACTGTTCATCAGAAGCTGGTCTTCAGACTCTGGCTTCAGACGCACTGTTCATCAGACGCTAGTCTTCAGACGTTGACTTTTGTTGACCTTCAGACTCAGCCTTCATACATTGACTTTCGTTGACCCTCAGACTCAGCCTTCAGACGCTGCCTTCAGACGCACCCTTCAGACGCTGCCTTCAGACGCACCCTTCAGACTCAGCCTTCAGACTCAGCCTTCAGACTCAACCTTCAGACCCAGTTTTCCTTCAATTTTGCAACATTGCTTCTAAGCTTTCCTTCTTGCTCTTAGCTTGTTCTTCCATAACCAATATTAATTAATCAACATTAAGAACATGGTTCTGCACAACTTAGAACAAAGCATTAGCAATTACCAATTTTCTTTTTAACACTTTGTTATCATCAAAACCTTAAAGAGAGATGTTCCTACAAATTGTTCCAACAATCTCCCTCTTTATCCAAAAGAGAGTTGTTCATACATTTTGTTCCAACAATGTGGACCCTTTTAAAAGTATGGAATCCACATGAGTTTTATCAATAAGAGAGTATTTATAACACTCCTATGTCAATAATTAGTCTATGCACAATTGCAATTACTCACAATTTGCCACATGACATAGTGCTATTAAAAAAAAAGACAAATTCTTTTCTCACCCTCCATACACAGTTCGAATTAAAAATTTCAAAAAAAAATGTAGGGTGTTTTGAACGTGTTTTTACATATTTCATAATGTTGTAGGACACAAGAGAAGCTAATAGGACGCGATAATAAATTTTCTTAAAAAATATTTTTATTTTTTAATAATGGTCTCTAAAATTATATTTTGAGCTCCTATGAAGCCAAGATACTTGATATGAAACGGCATGGATACAAAGATATGTGAAAATTTCAAAATCAAGATATGATACGATCAGGTTACTTTAATAAAAAAATAAAATTTAAAATTAAATATCTAAATGTACAATATACAACTATAAGTAATATTCCCCTAAAAAAATATAAGTAGTATTGATAATAAAGAAGGGGACAATCAGTCAATTACATATATTCGGAAAAAAAAAAAGAACATCATTACTTAGTCAATCACGTATATCTCAAAAAGAGAATAGTATCCCAAAAAGAATTTCATTACCTAATGTATATATTATAAGGGTTTTTCATTTTTCTTATTTTTTTTAAAGAATAAAAAGAAATTAGAAAAATCATGTTTCCTCATTTTTCTTTTAAAGAAAAACATAAAACAAAATAATAGAAAAATCATGTATCCCGCGAGTATTGGTTTATAATGCCGTATCTCTCACGTATCCTGGGCGTATCTGAAATGTATCAGACAATTGTTTTGTTGAAAAATAAAATTCAATCACCTGGATACTCTTCTGATATATATCGGGGACAAGAATCGGCGTATGATACATATCAGATTACGATACTTCTTCAAATCTAAAGTATCTGGGCTTGAGAGTTGAGCTCTCTTGAGGTCACTTTGAATTGGGTATTATATAGAGACTGATATAATCAAGTTCAAACCAGATTAAAACTACAAATTAATGATGTTGTGTAAAACATACAAGTCAAAACATATGCTGATAACTTTCGATATCAATAAAAAGGCTTAAACTCGCGTGTAAATGTTACTAGCTCTCTCTATACACTAATACATAATAATAGAGCAAGAAAGGTTCACAATTAGAGTAAGAAAGGTTCATAATTACGTATGTGTATGAGCATCAATCAAATCATCAATGTATATTGTGGCTAAACTTTTTTTTTTAGCACAAACAGGGATTGTAGATACTATCACTCGAGTCGGATACAACAAGAACGGAAAAATTCTTCTTCAAAAGTTTTAACATTATTTTAATCAAACACTAAAAAAAAACAAAAGAAATTGAGCGGTTCATTTGAGATATAGACAAAAGATATTAGTAAGACTTGTGTTTAAAAATAATTTTAAAAATTGGTTCCACCAAACTCTTCTATATGTCTTTCAAATGAAATCATAAGTCATAACGGAGCCTTTCATTTCATTTGAGTGAGATAATTCCAATATCTCACGTATGAGTTGGAATCTTCTTTGTTTTCAAAAGAAATCAATGACTCAATTTAAAGAAAAATAAACACAAAAAATAGTTAGCGGGTCTCATCACCAAGCGAGTCCGGCTATTATTTAAATACAAATAAATTTTTTCTAAATTCTCTGTGTCTATTTCTCTTATAGTTCTAGGTTTCTTTTGAGTAACGACAGTATCCAAACCCCTTTCTATGTATCAAGTAAACTGTAGCACTCAAACAGTAGTCATTAGTAAAATAAATTCTGAACACCAACATGGAGGAATGGGCTTTGAATGTTGATAGAATAAGAAGGGGTGGTGCCACCCATGTGTTTTCTTATATCATGTCTAAGTGAAAGACTGCATAGCCTTTATGGTAACCTTGGAAGTTCTATAATTTGAGTCGACAAAAGAAACAGAAGTGTAGTGCATATTGCAGGCTGCAATTAATGTATATATATTGGATTCCAAATTCTAACATAAATCTTTGTTCTTTGACTTGCATGGAACACTCAATAAACCAATGTGTATAAATAGATGGGGGTTTTCTGCTCCCACAGATTTTGGTTTTCCCACTTGCAACTGTGTTGTGCTAAGTACACTACAGATGGGGACACACAGTTGATGGTATTGGTATCTATCTATTTGGTCTTAAGTTAGAAAGAAAGGGTTATGAATAATTTGGAATTCGGTCAGAAAGTAAGTAAAGTTTGATCAGTAATTGAACTTGGATACCATTTGATTGACCATAACTAACCATTATTTGGTTTGATGGTATCTATCTTTGAACAAGTGAATGGATGCAGTGGACAAATTAAGGATTATGGGCCCTCTCTATATCTTCTTAGTGACTTGATTTGAAATGAGTGTATCAAAAGATTGTGAAGGAATAAAAGTCACCTAATCAATCGTTGTGTATATATAGACACACACACAACCAGAGGAGGTTTACAAACTCTCATTCTCAATATGGGCACTCCTTTAATTTAGTGTTCTTTTGAAAATAGCCAACATGATGATATTAAGAATAGAGTATAAGGTCCCTCAAATAAAAAAAAATAGAGTATGATGATTACTTCAAGTCCATACAAAAATGTTGGTGACGTATAGTTATAAATTGCCACCACTTTGAAATGATATGATAATTTCGTTGTTATTTTAGAGACATGTATTTATAAAGTCATAGTATATTACATGCTTGTACTTGTACATGAAACAAAAATGTAATTTTTTAAGAGCTGTAAAAAATCCGATTTGATTCGACTGATTATGTGGGTTTTAGGAGAATGAAGTCGTTCAAGTAGATGTAAGGATTAAAAAAAGAAATTGAGAATCCATTCCAGAGTTTAAGATATTCAAATAATTCATTACCAACACATAACTGAAGATACACTAATTTGGTCCCTTAAAAAAATATGGAGGACATATTAGTCTTTAACAAAAAAAATGAACACTTTTTGTCCCTTAAAAAAATAAACTAAAACAATTAAGTCCTTTTAGCAAAAAGAAAATTCTTAATAATTTTTTTTTAACCGTGACTGGATTATGTGGGGGACTAAATTCAAGTTTGTTGAACTCTAACCAAATTGGTACTTTCCTATTTTGTGGAGTAATAAATTGATACTTTTATTTTTTGCAGGAGATTAAATTGGATAATATTACATTCTCAAACTAATGCACATTCACATCCAATTAAACCAATCTCCCAAATACAACTTCAAACAACTTCAAACATTCAACATATTTCTACAATATGTATGAATTTATAACAACCACCAAGCTTACAATCTTAGAAGAGTGCTCTTCTAGTATTTGGGAGATTGGTTTAATAAGACAGAAGTGTTTGTATTTACTATTTTGCAAGTTTGAGCGAGAATGTAATTTTGTCTCATTTGGTCCTCATAAAAAAATAGATTTATCAATTTAGTCCCCACAAAATATGAAAATACCAATTTAGTTCTTCGGAGTTCAACAATCTTGATCATTTCGTGATTGAAGTAGAAAATGCAAATTAAAGAAAAATGAACAACATTCGAAATTCAATGATTTTTACTAAAGACAAATTTTTGTTTTTCGCGAAAGAATTTAAACTTTGTATCTTGAGGTGGTGGCTCACATAAATTCAATAAAACTCAATTTTTCCAAATATATAAAATTAACTCATCCCCAACCTATTTTCATTATATTCAATCAAAAATGTATTTATTATATATAACTCAATAAAACATTAATTATTGGCAACCTACTACAAGAAATATTCCAAAATGATCAGTTTGTTGGCTGAGATTTGACTTAAAATTAAAAATAATTTATAGTTAATCAGAAAACTTGCTTGGTGTATGGTGGCTTGTATTTTGGTACACTGTCGTTGTGCTTCTTGATGCTAGCAATTGATATTTTCTGGTGTATTGGGTTGTTTGCTTTAGGCCATGTATCTTTAGTCATACCATAGGTGTTTGTTTGGGTTGGTTGTGCCTATTATGAGGTGGTGTCAGTGTGATAGTAAGACTATTTATAATGAGTGGGACTTAAACTTTTAAGACCGGATACCTATTAGATATTTTTATTAGAGAATATTTTTTTTGCGGTCTTATAAGAACTAGGGTTTCACTTAAGATCATATATCTTAAGTGGGACATATACTTTTTTAATCTTAAGTGTGTCCTTTGCAAGTTGCAACTCTTCCTAAAAGCTAGAATGAGTCTCTCACACTATGATGCTGTGTCTGGACTTTTATAAATAAATTCTTAATTATCGGAAAAATATGTGTCTCATGCTTTTAGAAGGAAGGTTAAACTCTAGGAGAAGGGAAGAATGAGAAAGACACGGTTTCAATAAGTTTAGATATGATAGGTGACATTATTCAATTTCAAAAAGTTTTTATCAAGAACAATCTTTTTTACTTATGAGAACTTTTTAATTGAAATAAGTCAAACATTTTTATTTATTTACGATAACTTTTAAATTTGTTTTTTTTCTGAATTGATAAGAACGTCAGAAGAAATTAAATGAAACGCTCTAAAAAATTGAGAACTTTTCTTCTCACAACAAATTGTGGTTTGCTCAAGAATACTCCCCCAATCTTATTTACAAGAGAATTTTTGAACATTTGAATAATCTGATCCAAATTTTGAACCAAATACATCTGTTTTTGTTGATCAAAATGTCTCTTGTAAATATGATCAATGGGAGTATTAGTCTTACACGAAGTTATACTATGCAGTTCTTACATATGGTAAAGAAAAAATATTACTCTGGCAATAGTACGAATAAGGCTTTGTTGGGCAAAAGATCGGATAGATGATAGCTTATAGTTGGTGAATGATGACACATAGCTTATAGATGATAGTTGATATAATTGATGGCTAATGACTAATAGCTAATAAATTGATTGAATTGTTTGATAAAATTAATGGTTCAACTAGTTGATAAATGTAAATGACATAAAAGAGCATTTTTAATTCATAATAAAATTTATATCACTTAATATTTGAGTATTTAAGATTAGTAATTTAAATTTATTAATTTAATCTATCTTTTATATATATTATTAAAATAATTTTCATCCACTAAAATTTTGTTTGCTGATGTAAATAAATTAAAATCCATTGAAATGAAAATCCACTTTTAACAATAATAATATTAAAAAGGGTAGAAAGTTCTGTCAAAAAAATTTAAGGGGTACAAATTAAAATCTACTATATGATATCGTTTAAAGGATGCACTCAAATAACTGAAACAAGAAACCAAATGATGGTGTTCAAGTGGCTTATGAGTTCTACTACGAAATGAATTGTTTGGGGTAATCCGAATCCAATTTCTGAGTGAAGCAATTATTGATCAGACTATACTTACCTCACAGTTGAATTCCAGACTACTATGACCCATTTTCTCTAAGAAGCAGATGGTCAATACAAAAAAAGAAATATAATAGAAACAAGAACATGATCTTCCGAAATTAATTCGCTGAAACTAACATACTCTTTTTATATTTTAATAGTTTAGCGACGAAAATCTAGCAGGCAACTCCAAAGAAACGAGGTGTTGTGGGTCTGTTAATATAATAAAAATTCTAATTCTGTTTTTTCTATTTTTTTTATTCACAATATAATAATATTTTGATTCACGATATGGTGGTCACCTGACATATCATGTTAATGTTGTAAGCCAACACCGATGAATTTGTATAACTATCAAAGAGTTTTCACTTGAGGGAGAGGATACATGAATAAACTCAAACTTGAGTAAAAGACTATTACACTATTAAATGTGTGTATGAAGTTCCACATTGATCGAAAACGTAGGTTTGAAGAACGTATATGTTGGGTTACTTTTGAGAGTAACCCATAGTATGGAAGACAAATAATGATCAGACATGGAAGAAAAATTTAGAAAATACTAGTTAAATATGATATTGTTTTTTAAGTACTAAAAACATGTTTAATTCTTAGTGTTTTCAAAAGTAAAATAATGATGTATTTCCACCCTTTCCCGACTTGTTTTTACCATTAAAATGTCAAAAGATATGATGAACGATCACACTTGTTTTTACCATTAAAATGTCAAAAGATATGATGAACGATCACACTGACAATAACAAACTTGTATAGGGTACGTTTGATCTGGTAAAGTAAGTATTAGACAGAACAACACAAGATAAAATAACACGATATAAGACAGAACAACATGACAAATCCTAACTATAACCAAGGCTAAAAGTGAACTAGTTAAAAGAAACAAATTGGTTTTTCATAAAAGTATGTTGGAAACAAATTGGATTCGAACATTTGTTCAAGTGTGGGAGGCAAACTTTTTCTATTAGATCCAACTCATGTTATAGTAAACAGAATTATATTGATATCCATGAAATTGTTGCATATTGTAAAATCTCGAATTCTAGCAATGTGTAATTGTGTATGATTCTCTTTCTTTCTCCATCGATCAAATATAAACTTCCATTAATTAATTATAAAAAAACCATTTACAATACAAAATCGTGCTCTATGATAAGAGTAAAATTGTTTCTTTTCTTTCCAATTTGGTTCCTATCCATTGCATCAAAGCATCTAATATTTATTTTCTTATGACATCAGGATCTGTCCATGTGCTGTGCAACATGGGAATATATGAGGTTCACAAATTCGTTTCCTTCCAACTTCAATGTCAACATTTATTGTGCATTTTTCTGAAGGACAAAAGCCCTTGCACTTGCCCTTAATTAGGATTAAAATTAAGGGTTTGACCAAAAAAATAATAAATCAGATTATAGAAGAGAGAGAGAGAGAGAGAGAGAGAGAGATAGGTTTGACTTCAGTATTAAAACATGAAATTTGTAATACAATACAGCATCATTAGAGTGTGAAACAATATATTCCATATACATTATAAAAAAAACATAATTAATCAAATAAGCCACATCAACCTTTGTACAGAAAAAAATAATAATCTCTAAATTATTATCAAACAGTGGGATTTTCTTAAGGAGAGGGCTAATTTTTTGTGTACTATAATTTGTATTGAGGAACTCTACATTATTTTGTGTGTGCAATTATTATTTTGCCATAAGCAAAAGAAGCTAAACAAACCCAAAATATGTTTCTTAGAAGTGTGATATGCATCTCCTATGACGTGCAGCCACTGTTTTCTTTCTTTGTTTTGTTTCTTCTTTCCAACTTTTAGCAATGTCTTGAGACACACTAATTGCATCCAATGAAGCACCAGAAAGACCTCTCCTTGTAAATCCAACAGCATAAAGACCAGCATTTCCTTTCCATCCATTTGGAAATGGATCTTTTGGCATTCCATCTTTGGAAAAAAATTCATTCTCCTGTTCAATATATAACATAGAAAAATATTAAATAATCAACTTAAACAAAGTGAACTACTAAGTACTTACTAACTCTAGTTTCATAATTATGAAATTGCAAAGGACTAAACTAACTAACCTTAAGCCATGATGGTACATTGCTTCTATATCCAGTAGCAAGAACAACAGAATCAATATCAAGAACTTTTCCATCAACAAGTTCAACTTTCCCTTGTGAAAATCTCTTTATTCCAGGAACAACTTTAATTTGACCAGATCTAACTTTCTCAAGTGCTCCAATATCTAAAACTGGTGTCTTTCCTGAAGTGTTCTTAAGCTCTAAAGGTCCCATACATGGCCTTTTAAGACCATACTTTTCAACATTTCCCAAAATCAAACGAGTTAGACCAAGCAATATCTTATCAACCATCCATATTGGTAACCTTTTCATCAACATAACAGCTACCTCATAAGTTGATTTTCCAAATATTTCCCTTGGCAACACATGAACCTAATATTAAAAAATCACACAAAAAAATAAACATGGTCACAATCTATACACATAAAAATGCAAACTATGAATCAAGATTAACATAATTAATCAAAGTAATTAATTTTCATTTAAGTACTCACCGAGCTTCTAACAACCATTGATGGATTTGCATTATGGTTACAAAGATCAAGAGAAACTTCCATGCCAGAATTTCCACACCCAACAACAAGAACATTTTTTCCACTATAACTCACACCAGATTTATAGTCACAAGCATGCATAACATTTCCACCAAAATCATTCAAACCTTCAAATTCAGGCACAACTTTCTCTGAATTTTCGCCGGTAGCAACCACCAGCCACCTACAAATATACTCAACTTCAACAACTTTATCACTTTTTTTCCTGATGGATTTAATCCTCCAAAGACCAAATGTTTCATCATACTTAGCAGATAGCACTGTTTCATTGAAATTTGGTGTTATGTTAAAGTTTTTAGCATATGATTCAAGGTAACTAATGAACTGAAATTTTGAAGGGTATTCAGGGAAGTGATCAGGGAATGGAAAATTGGGTAGTTGACACAATTGTTTAGGAAGATGAAGTTTAAGACGATCGTAGGTTCGATTCTGCCAAAGGGAAGCAATGCAGTTAGCTCGTTCGAGGACGACGAAAGGGACATTTTGGTCTTTCAAACAAGCTGCAACTGCTAAGCCTGAAGGACCAGCTCCAACTATAACAGGTCCATTCACTAATATGCAACGGTTTTTCAAAATGTCTTCAGGGTCGAATGTTTGAGACATTGGTGGCATGTTTAGACTAATGTTATGCATTTTTGTTTGTGTTATGATTGAACAAGTTAAGGAAATGAGATTGTGTTGAAAGAATGAGAAGAAAAGAGAATGAGAATGAGGTGAGGTTTTGTTGTTTGAATTGAGGAGTGTGGAGAGGGAAAGAGGATTTGTGGGGGTATAAATAGAGTGAAGGGGTGTTATGATGTGGCAGTGGTTTCAGAGTAGCATGTGATGTCATTGGAAAATAATAACACATGGGTTATGACTTATGACTTATGATTAGAGATATCTTTATGAATGAAACAACATCACCAAGAATCAATAAAATTGTTTAAAAAGATAGTAGCACTAAGAAACACTTCATATTGAAAGTCTTGATGCCTTGTGTGCTCGTGTTAAAAACCGACATGACATACAGACATGTGATTGCATTCAATTACTTCATTTTTTAAATTATCATTGATGTCAAAATAATAATATTAGTACACGTGTATAAGTGCCCTCCACAAGATATAAGTGCCCTCCTATTCATTATTTTTGTGTTGTATTGACCTCTTTCGACAAATATTTTTCTATATGCACAGAATCAAACCAATAACTAAATGGTTAAAGAACTCGAGTACCAACCACTTTACCATACTACGTTGGTTTTGTTGTTGTACTTCTATACTCTATCTAATAATTTAAAATGATTAATTAAATTAACCTTATAATTCAATAACTTAAAATACTTACTTCATCTTTTAGAATTTCAAAAGAAATTTTTTATATAACCCATTCTTTTTTAAATAAAGAAGACAATGAAATTTAGTGGTAGCATAATTTAGTTTGCTAATTGATAAAAGCCATCAAATTAAAAAGGAACATTCTAGTTTGCTAATTGCGAGCTAACAAAGGCTAGTCAGTGGTCACTTAATTCATGTCCAACCACTATTCATGAATTGTTATATTTTAACATGTACCACAATTTTTAGGCACTGCCACATGTATATTTCTAGTGTAAAGTTTAAACCATTTAGGGGATCGATTTTGAGGTCATTTATTAAATGGTTAATCATGTGGCTCAAGAAAGAGAATAAAAAGAAGTTTGTAAAAGTTTCATTTGGAAAGAAATTTACATGACGGTGAGTTCTCATAGGAATCTTATTGTTGATACTACTCGAAAACGTATCAACTTTTTATTTGATGTTGATCTAATTAAAGAACCAACACAAATTGTTAGTGCTTATACTCCATTTGTAACATCACCAACCTCATGAGTCACTTTACTATTTTTAGCCCATGACACGTTGCAGAATGATTGTAATACATGAAGAAAAGAAAATATGAAACCTTTGAGCATTTTTTTTTTTTGTAATTGACATTTCAATTTATTTCCCATTGTTGTTATTTAAAAAAAATATATTCCCCATTTTCCTAGATCAGATTCAAGTTATGATATTTTCCACGTTTCGAAATGGAATTTATGTTAAGACATATTAAAACGACAAGATTTGTAATCAAAATCGAATCAAGAGCAACCTTCCTTTGTTTTCCCCAAAGATTGTAGTGAGAATTATTAAATTAACATGTGGTTTTTCCACCTTAATTTTTTCTTAGTATATATTTGTATTTTTTAGCCTTACAAAATTTACGAAGTCAATATATAAAAGTTGTAATAAATGATACTCTCCCTATGTCTTTGGTTGTTGTTTTAAAAATGATACTCTCTCTATTTTTGGTTGTTGTTTTAAGGCTATCTGCTAATATCAAAAAAACTAAAATAAAACATTGTTATGTTCTTTCAGTAATTTTAAAACATTGTGTAACAATTTTTTTTTCAATTATTTGAAATGTATCCTCTCTCGAAATATGCCCCCAGACAATAATTAGTGAAAGACCCCTTCTTTTAAAAAAAAATAATTAGTAAAAGACCCCTAAAAAAATTAATTAGTGAAAGTCGGTTCTATTTTTGTCTAGCAACTGGGAGCTTTGTCAATTTTTAACTAGCAATAAAGGGTATAAAATACTTTTGAAGATTTTGTCTCCCTCAAATGGTAAACTTTCATATATACAAGTTAGAGATTAAACTCATAATCACGATTTAAGAGATATGAGATTTTTTTTTTTCCTGAGAAAAAAGAGATATGAGCTTTTTTATCACTTACCATTAAGTAACCTACATATTATTTCTACATTATGCAACTTCAAAATGAAATTACAATATTATGTCATGAGAATATTGTTGCATAATATTGTAATTTCATTTTGAAGTTGTACAATGTAGGTTTTTTTTTTTGTAATATTTAATTTAACAAATAATATTATATAATTTTGGAATTCATTGAAGACGGGGAACATTGCAGGTTGAGGGTGTGATCCCAACTTCGTATCCACAATGCCTTTAGGATCATCCGTAAGGCCAATCTCCTCGAAAATCCCTGTACGTACAAGGAAAAATTAATTAACATTAAGTGTGTTAAACGGTTGGTCCAATTTGTTAAGAGTATATCACTTAGGATAAGAGATATCATAAACAAATAGTTATAAATGGGGATGATACTCATATCAGAAACGATTTTTTACTCAGGTGTGTTAGGCCAACCATATATTGTAAAATGATATCAAAGCCTCATATATGATGTCCCACCTGCTATCATGTTTTCACTATCAAATCACCCATCATTTATATTCACGCAACAATCCTAATAGTATCAGGCCTGAGAGAGTGTGTTAAGAGTCTCACGTTAGATGATAAATCGCCTATATAAGTAGGGAATATTTTTTACATCACGGACGGGTTTGTGAGTTTGTGTCAACCCAACCACGATTGCTATGATTGTTTGCCTAGACTGTATACCACCCCTTGCTACTTGGAGCTAATGAAATGGTAATCCTAATTGGGATTGTACGTTACACCCTCCGTTCCTTTTTCAGTCTCTTTTGGAGAAATTTTTTGTTTCTATTTAACTGTCACTTTCAAAGTTCAATGCAACATTAAATACTGTTTTACCAATATTACCCTTAGTTATTTATTGCGGAGAAAGAAATATATGAAATGAGATATTAAAAGAATAAGGTCTTTATAGTAAAAGTATAAATTATTGTATCAAAAGTAGTAACATTTATTGATTGTCTTGGTTTGTGTAAAATGTCAAAATGTGACAATTAAAAAGAAACGAAGTTAGTAATTGTTTATGCTTAACTTAATTAACTTTTTGAAATGTCAAAACCACGTGTGCTTCAAATGCTAACAATGGAAAAAAAGAGTGTGTAATAACTTTTGATATTAATGCCATTTATGCATGAAATGTTTATACGCGTTTGGATTCTTTGTAATGCTGAACTTGTTATAGCATTCCATACATGAAATTATGCTAACAACACGTTCTATCCATAGATTAAAATCCAGATTGTGGATCCCATATAAATTTGGTGGGGGTAATGAAAATTTTAACCAATAGAAATGTATGTGTTATGTGTTAAAGAGTGTAGCTAACACTCATTTTCAATAAGATATATATCTTTTTTCAATTGCATTTTTAGTACATAAATGAGACTAAAAGATATTTAAGGGGAGCAAATATTTAAGGTACATCTTGTATACACTCCATATATAGGATCCAAGATATAATTGACAAAGACCAAGATATGAATTACTTCAATATTAAGTAACAAAGTCGTAATTATCACACTAAAAACTTCACTCGGTGAATATTTCTTAATTTCGAAAAGGGATTCCCTCGGGAGCCTATTCATACAAACACTTTAACAAGTTTGCATCAAGTTTTGATTCAATTAAGAAAAAACACGAGAAAATACCCACTTGTGATTAATAACATTATCTAGCTAGCAAGCCCAAACTCCAAATCGAGGTATGGAATATGGATGACAAGGATAACCGTCGATTATACATGTGGAAATAGTTGAACATAGACTCCTAGATTCACACATTATTATTGAAATAAGTACTTCCTAACTCTAATACCAATAGAGACTATAGGTAAGGCCACCATCAATTCCAATTGCTAATATGTGCACCATTGAACACTACTCATTTTGAAATTGCTGAATGAGAAATTGTTTGGTGTATTGAGATTAGGGATCAAGGAGGTGTCCCCACGTGCATGAGACTTTAATCTTTGTAAAGTTCAATCTTCTCATATAGAGAACTACGTGATGAATTTATCTGTGTTAATTACAAATTTTTACAACATTTTGTTTCCTTTCTTAAATTTTTAAAATATTTTTGGAAATATATTTGGTAAAGTTTTGGTTGGGAAGGGAAGTAGTATTTCTCCACTTTTGCTTTAGTGTGTTGGGGGGTATCAAATTGTAGAATGTCTTCCTTCGATCATGTGAAAAATTAGTATAAAATTATTTTGGAAGTATAAAAAAGACAATCAATTGATTGAAGCAAATCATTGTATCAATGAGAGAATAAATGAAATATATATGAAAGTCAATTCAAATAATTGTGAATGAATTTACACAATTTGTTAGAAGTATTCTGCTTATATATTAAAGTCTACAATGCCAAAATCATAATGTACAAATAATATTGTAGTTATGTGACTTTTTTATTTGCAGATACTGGCAATAATGATTGGATACATTATGGCCATGTTTGGTTCTGTTACAAGATTATGAGGGATGCTTTATTAGCCTAAAGAATAGCACTTTCTTTGATACCCATGATAAAAAGAAACTCTTTCTTTGATTTTTGGTTTCATTATTTTTTGTTACAACTTTCTTTGATTTTAATAAGGTTTGCTATAAAGTATTCAATACTTTTGATTTTTTTGTGACATTAGAAGCACAAAACTTGTTGATCAAGAAAAAGAAATATATCGTTAAAGGAATATACTACTAATTTATAAATTAGTAAATTTACATAATTTATAAATTTTTATGATTGAGCTAAGGGTAATTCTTCTACTAAGTCATGTTATTGTAAGAGCGGTTTATTAATTTATCATTGAACCACATTATTTTGAACCACATAGTTTCCCATTTCAATAGGAAAAATTGTGAAGCAGTCTATGCTGTTACGTTGAAGATGTCTTAAAGTTTCACATTCGTCACATTTTATAGATGTAGGATGTGTAAATATAATTGAACACCTTTATCATTTGTGTTAATTTTTTATATGAGATTCAAAATCATTTAAAATGATATTAGAGTCGGGTACGTTTACAATTGCAATATAATTTGATACAAGACCCACATTAATATATTAGACATAATGATAGGTATTGAAGCTTACATTATTCAAATTGTTAAACAAATGAATGTATAAAAGTAATCGAACACCCTTATTTTTTAAACTAACTTACGTGATTATGGACTCCATACATAGCCATGGTAATTTACCATTTGGAAGAGACAATATTTAAGTATGTTTTAAATTCATGAAAGAAATAATCTCCCGCAGCGCGTGTAGAATATGAAGGGAAAAAAATATTCTGTTTTTTATTTATTTATAAAATTTAAGGTAAGAAGATTGTGTCCCGTTCAAAGGTAAAGAATGATGTTAAAACTCGGTAAACACTTATTAAAGAATGAGAAATGATATTTAAACAATCATTTTGTGACAACTTTTATGACAATTTTTTCTCTCATACTTACATCCTGTTCTCATTTTCTCTCGCTACTATTTTAGTTTTTGTGTCAAGACCAACATTTCTTTGTATATTTTGGTTGTCACATAAGTTGTCTCATAAAATGGTTGTTCAAATAACATTTCTCTTAAAGAAATTACATTTACCACTTTTTAAGAGGATTAATGGGACTCAAATCTTAAGGGTTTGTTTGCGAGTTTAAAGGAGATGACTTGGTGAAAAAGGAAAGAGCAAGGGAAGGAAATAGAACACTACAAAAGTGGAGGGTTTATTTTTCTTCATAATACATTATTATACTTCTAATTTGGAGGAACTCAAGAATTATATTAGTGATAAGTGCCAGAAACTAGTTTTAAAGCATATTTATTTTAGGCACTTTTCTTACTAGTTTTGCAAGTTATCTAGGTAAAAGCTCCAAAATAAAGGATAAATATCATTTCATGTTTTTTAGACCTAATAGCAACCATTTTTGTAGGTACATGCTTTTTCCTTGGACTTAAAGATCAGACTCTGAAGATCAGTGTCTGAAGGTCAGCGTCTGAATGTCAGAGTCTGAGCAATTTCGCAGAGCAAAGTATGGTCGCAGAGCGAAGTAGGTTCTGAAGCTCCAGACTCAAAAGTTCAGAAGCTGAGGTGGCAGAAACCTTCGCAGAGCAAAGTATTACTTCGCAGAGCGAAGTAGGGCGGTTTGAACTGTTCAAGACCGAGGTGGCAGAAACCCAGTAGTGAAGAAAGGACTTCGCAAAGCGAAGTATGACTTCGCAGAGCAAAGTCCTTAATAACAGAACACTTATAAATAGGTTCAAAAGCTGAATGTTTAGGGAGATTGGTATTATTACAGTAGTAATATTTTTAGGTTATAGTTTTAGACAGAAATAGGGATAAAAGAGGTGATCTTCATGGAGCAAGAGTGAAGGGAGTGTGGATTAACTAAGATTCTTTGGGAAATCAAGACTTAGCTTTGAATCTTCATCTTTCTTTCCACTTTTGTATTGTTGTCATGACAGTGACCAACTAACCTTCCCTTGTTGGGATTGGAGGTACTTAATATAGATTAGATGTAATCTTTTGATCTTGCAAATATATGATTCTAGTAACTTATGTGATATTGAAGTTATTCTTGCTTTTCATTCTTATGCTTGATTTAATTGTTATTGACAAATACTTTTGAATGTAGGTTTAGAATAATCTTCTATCAAAATAAGATATTCTAGACATGGAATTGGGTTTTGATAATCACATAAAGTGTCGGAACGTAAAGCTTTCGTATCGTTTAATAGATTGGGAAATCGTCGATTAAACGATACGATCGATCTCACGAAGTCATTTGGACACAAATGATGTTGTCGAGTGATACGTGATAATTTCGCTAAAAAGCTAGAATTCATATGCATGATCATTAGAATATATTCGAGGCTAGATTGACGAACTCCGATCTCAACGCTTTTACGTCCTATTACTTGTCGTCTTTATTATCGCTTTTAAATTCCAATAGTTTATAACGAACAACTTATAAACCCGAACTCAAAATGATAACAATTGTTGAATGGCTTACGGTATCGCACTAGTCCCTGTGGAGACGATATAAAAAATACTTACTTTTGACTCAACATCAATTAGATAAGGGTTTTAGAGGGTTAACATGATTTCGTCTAATTCAATGTATGTTGTTCTAATATTCTTAAAATTTAAAATATATTAATCATAAATATTAATATATCATAATTTTAAAAAATATTCTTTTATATGATACGGAAGATTTCTTCATTTTTCCTTTTATTTTTTACGCTCTAAAGTCCTTCTCTCCCCTTCAAACTCCCAAACAAAGGCTCAATCTCTGAATTTATAATTTTGTTTTTTTACTACTAGATTATACTTTGAAGCTTTTTTTTAGGGAAGTTTATTATTTGTTATACAATTAAAAAGACGAGTTGTGTTTTGATAACTATTGTGAAGCAAATTCTTTTTTAAAAGGAAATAGGAGAGTTATCTATTGATATTTATCTCGTTTGGACCATCTTTTTTTTTTCTTTTTAATTTTTTATAGATAGATAACATGATTGAAAAATCATACACACTAGTGGATAGCTAGAGTTTTCTTCTTTTTAATCTTAACCGTAGTTATCCAAATATAGTGCAGCTAAATGAACTTCCTCGTTCCTCATTACCTTGCCCCATGAATGGATGCAAAATATATTAACTATGTTACAACCTCCCTTTTTTTTTTTTGTGACAAACTATGTTAGAACGGTGCATATATTTGAAACTACCAATAATCCATCCTATAAACAACGAAAGCTGCAGCATATTGATTTTTCTTTTCACTTAGCTGCACAATTTCATTTTCTTAGAAGTATGCCTCGATAAACATTATTGGGTAGGCTGGAATTAAAAGATTCACAGCACATGCTTGGATTGCGCAATAGGCAATCTCTAGAACAATGTTGGTCTCATTGAAAATTCTAGGTTTCATGTGAACCACACTAACCACCGGATTTAGATGGATTTAGTATATATGATAAAACCGATTATTCAAAAGGTCATAATATTTTTTAAATATAATGAATAATCGATAATAATAATAATAATAATAATCATAATAATAATAATGATAAATATATGTCAATCTAACACCAATTATTATGGTACATAACTCTAAATTTAATTCTAATTTTCTTAAAGATAAAGCAATATCACATTCTACTCTTTACCTAATTAATCATTTAGTCTAAAGACTCAAACCATATAAGTTTCCTTATTAGATGAATTTATTTTGCTCAATAAATTGATTGAATGCAAAATTTTATCTCCTATTTATTTATGTTTGAATATTTTATTCTAGGTAAGATAAGGTGGAAATATCCTTAATTTTGTTATTATGAGTATGATGTTATGTAGTTAAATATTGACCTTGTGGAATTACAACGAAATAAAGAATTTAAGTACAAGTAAATTCCCTATGCAAGCTGGAAGCGAGCATGACATAGATTTTCAGGGAGAAAAGAAAGATTAGCTTTGTTGGGTGATAAACATTTTGCCCAATGAAGTAAGGTGGTTTAGTAGCTTTCAAAGATGAGATTTTTCCCTCCAATCTTGATTCGTTGGGCAATCAGAAATTTGCTCAGCGAAACTGCGCTCTTCTTTCTTATATAAATAGACTTGTAAATCATATTTATGTATCACTTCTAATATACTCAGTCTCATTTTAGAGAGATAAACATAGGGAGAAGTTGTTCTTCACCATTGGGTGCTTGGAATCCAGATTTTGCATGTTCTTCCATCTTTAATCTTCATTTTTTTGTTAGTTACTTCATCTCTGGTTAACTAAATTATCTCCATGGTTAACTAAATTATCTCTCTTTGTGTTGGGATTAGGTTTGGTTAACTAGAAAATCAATGTCATACTCTTGGTCTGACAGTTATATATAACCTATTATTTTTAATGTCTTTGATTTAATTATGTTCTTAATGCTTTTACCGATGTGCAATATGAAAATGAATTATTGATTTAGAAAGTGTGAGACATCACCTTGTTAGATAAGAGATTTGAATTAAATCATGTATAAATACTAGACACAGGGTTAGGTTTGCATTCACACATTGTCCGGTCATAAACCATTGAATGAATTGGTTATTTTTCTTAGCATCAGAAGTCAATTGATACAATGGATTTTGTGTCATTTTCAAGACATGAAAACGTACGATGAGGGGCAGGTAGAGATATAATTGAATCTTAAAAAGTATATATGCATCGAGAGAACACATTGAATGAATATAGTTAACGACGTCTAATTCCAGCACAAGATTTTTATTCATATTTATAACTCTTTTCATAGAATGTTTCTAAAAGAAGCATTTTCTACATTCATTGATTTAGAATAGTCCAAATTGAACGGTCAATCTTTGGATTCAATATTTATTTTCTTATAAAAATCATCATACTTACTATTGTGCGAAGGAAGAACAAAAAGTCCTTCATATCATTGCTCCATTGAACTATCTGATGGCTTGTAACACTTGAAACATCATGGTTTGAACTCATCAAACTAGAATGTAGTGATGTAAGACCTTACAATGCTTGTATGCAGTAAGTTTGGATCAAACATGGCATACTTGATGATGGTTCTCTCTCTGTCATTAGTCATGCCAATGGTTGTTACCAAAGCCATTTTTATCTTGTTGTTGGCCTTGAAATTTGCTTCAAGTTGCTCTAAGTCATCGTTTGTCTTAGATTTGAACAACTTGCATTTTAGTAATTTCTATCTCAGGATCAAATTGAAACTATGGTGATGATTTTAACATGATCATTCAAATCACACCAATTAGGTAATCACTAAGAGATTATTAACAAAATAAAACAAGCTAACTATCTATCAAAAATAGTTGAAATCTTAACACCTTGCAATCTTCGGTAATGGTGACAAAAACTTGTTGCACTGAAAAATATAAGTTTTTTCAATACAAAATTAGTGCAAGTATACATTGTCTCAACAAGTAGTATATAAAAATCGTACCTAAAGAGATTGTGGTGTGCTTAACATCAACATCTTTACAAATTGAAAACTTGTTTGCACAAAAACAAAAGAAATTGTTTAGGGTTTCAACTTAAAATTAAAAGTGCAAAAATAAACAAAATTTTTAAAAGTTGGTTTAGAATAAATTTGTGAAGTTGAGGCTAACGATATAACTTTGTTAAAATAGAACATCGTACAACATACTGGAGACCATGTGGTCAAAATGATTTTTCAACACTACCGTCATGATTAACTTCGGATTAATATTCTTCAAAGTTTCATACTTGATAAAATTAATCATGCAACATTATAAAGGTAAAAACATTTTTAATAACATGAAAACTATTCCTATACTTTGAAAGTTTATATTTTTTTCGAAGCATAAAAACATGATTAATAATAAACCAGTATTTCCATTTTTTTCCTCTTCTGAGCTCAGGGAGCTTGCAATAAAATAAAGTTGATCAGAGTTTCACATATTTAGCACCATGTTAAATAATAAATAAACATCCTCATTGTGAGCGGAAATTTTTTGTATGGATAGAGAAGAATGTCTTTGGAAGCACCCTCCCTCTTCATTTACACAGGCCCTATAATTTGTATTTTAATAATTGTATATATGTTGTTGAAATATGTAATGATGTAGAATTATTAATGAGACATATTTAATATTTTTTTAAATGCTAGGTTGAAGATATTGAGTGTTTATTAGTTTTAACATTAAAATAGTTATAAAATAAATTGTGTGCGCACACAAGACCACTTAAACATCCAAATGAGTTTACTCCATTATGGATGATTTAAAAACATAAGAGAACTTGAAAAAATATTCTCTTGGGAAAAAACGAATGATTTTTGTCATAAAAGATGAAAAAATGTATGATAACGTATCTAGTTCAAACAAAGAAATCTATATTTTTATTCCCAATTTTTTTTTTTATAGATAAATAACTAAGGTGTTCCAACAAAATCTAATTAACATCGCCATCTTTCCCGGAAAGAACCTTAGACTCAGTTGCAACTTGAAATATTGCAAAACAAAAAATTTGACCCAATTTTATCTCATTTGCACATTCTGTGTTTTGCATATGCAGTGTACAAAACAAGGGGGGTGCGAATTTAATCAATGTCAGAAAGAAATTACTTGTGGGGTCTGAAATTTTATTTTTCACTTTAAAATTGAGGTAGGGAATTTTGTCAACAAAATATTGTGGTAGGGAATGACCTACATCAGAACCTCCATGTGACTTTATCATCAAAATTTGTCATACATAGGTCTGACCAAATTTTGGTGGTTACATAACAAACCAAACTAACTAACTAACTAACTAACTAACTAACCATTTCTCCTTATTTAGTTTTAATGAATTTATCTATAATTCTTTTGTACACATAAGGGCATTCTTACAATAATGTGCTTTTTATTTATCATACTTATTTTCTAATATTTATATATTCTTGAATAATCTTAAAAAAAGTTAGCTTTATGATTGAAGAATCTCAACATATATATAAAAAATAAAAGGGGAATATGAAGATGTGGGGAAGAAAGATCAAGGATATATTATGAATGGAAAATTAAGTAGGTTCTCTATCGTTTTGCTTAAGCTTTTGCAAATTATAATAACACAATTTTTCATGATTTGATACGGTTTTTATGGTCGGTTATGTTAATTACCAATAAACAATGTCCCCAAATTCTTTTAATTTTGGTCTTCGTAATTTTTATATACATAAATCAATGGTAAAGATCACATTATTGGGCTAAATCAACTTTGCTTTCTAGAGCTACCAGCATTTTTTATTTGATTTACAATTCTTAAGTTTGGCTTCCAAATCTTTGTACATATTATTAGTGCCTTTGACCACCATTTATGGAAGAGTACATATTGAAAAACATATAACTAAATATGGTCATGTGATGATTGATCTCCACATACATTCTGATAGTTATTTTATGTTTAGATTATGACTTTAGATTGTTTGTATATGTGGAGGTCCTAATTAATTTTATGATGATTTTTTTGCCCTGCGTGCAGTCATAAGCATTAGAGTTTATTTTTCATTACGTTTCTGTTGTAAAATTATTAATAATCTTCTCACAATCAAGGTCTTCAACAATTTATTTTCGATAGAAATCAAATCAACACTATTTAATCCATCTTGTGACACTAGGTTAAAAAAAAATTTTGACCTAGTAGATCACAAATAAGATTTTAATAATTTTTGTGTCGCCAAAGGTCAGGAGTGATCATTTGTCAGTATGGCACGTACAATGAGCGGCTCATGACATGCTTCTAGGCATAAAACAAATGAATGAATCAATCACAGCGAATTGAGAGGGTGCATAAGATTGTGTTGGTATGAGACTATATGGTTGAATGTTACATACATCAACAAGATGCGTCTACCATTCAATAGCTCATATATACTATAAGAACTCTGCAGTTAAGTGTGCTTGACTTAGAGCAATTTTGAGATGGATGACCTTCTAGAAAGTTTCCAAAGTGTGTGATGACAAACACGTTGAAAAGACTTGTGTTGGTTTTTGAGACCAGTCAGCAATCCTGAAGTAGACTCGGGTGTTAGAAAAGGTATTCGAACATACATCTCCCAGTAGAATGTGTTGGGGGATAAACAAAGCAGAAATTGGTGCGGGATGTGACGTTGAGAGAGGCAAGTCATGGCCGATGAGTATGGCACGTACAGTGAGCCACTCCTGGCATGCTTCTAGGAAGGGGACGCATGAATGAACCAAACGACATCGAAATGATATGAGTCCTTAGATTGTGTAGGAATGAGACTATACAGTTGGAGGGCTTATATGGATTTATTGGTACTACCACTAGTGGAAAATATACATTTTACAACATGGTCAAAAACGTTTTCACAACAGTCGAAATAATACCTGATGTAATAGTTAACACGGTGGCATTTTTGAAATTACTAACAACGTTTTCACATCAGTCGAAAGGAATAACTGATGGGAAAAGTAAATGATAAAAAGTTTTCACAACAGTTGATATAATACCTGTAGGGAAAGATACACGCGGTGGCAATTTCGTTATTTTGGTGAACTATCTTTCACATCAGGTGTATAATACCTGTAGGGAAAAAGGCTTTCTATATACATTTTCCCTTTTCCCTCTTCTCTGAAAACGTAAAAGCCTTTTCCCTCTTTCTCATCCATTCCTCATCCATTCGTAAACCCTTCTCCAGACGCGAAGGAGAAAGCTTTGAAGGAGAAGAAAGCTCCGGTGATTGGAGAAGACGCGAAGGAGAAGACGCGAAGGAGACGCGAAGGAGAAGACGCGAAGGAGAAGACGCGAAGGAGACGCGACTGTTCACGCAAACCCTTCTCCATTCTCCATTCTCCATTCTGAAAACGCTTCTCCATTCGTAAACCCTTTTCCCTTTTCTCTCATCCATTCGTAAACCCTCTTCCTCAGACGCAACTGTTCACGCGATTGAAGTACTGTTCACATCGACAAGATCGCTTCTCTGATTCCTCAAGATGTTAAGGAGAAAGCTTTGAAGGAGAAGAAAGCTCCGGTGATTGATGTTACTCAGTTTGGGTATTTTAAGCTTTTAGGGAAAGGTGTTTTGCCGCAGAATCAGCCTTTTGTTGTGAAGACGAAGCTGATTTCGAAGATTGCGGAGAAGAAGATTAAGGAAGCTGGTGGTGCTGTTGTTCTTACTGCTTAGGTTTTTTTTTTTGTTTTGTTGCTTTTGAACAATTTTATGTTATTTGTTTTCCTAGATTTGAACTTGAGATTATGTTGATTTTGTTTTGGTTTGATTATGAAAAACTACATATTCCAGTGATAATGATATACTATGCTTCTGATACCTAGTTTATCAATTATGCGATGAGCGATTTAAGTGTTGGGACAATCACGTGTTTCAGGTTATGTTGATTTTGTTTTGGTTAAAATGTTGTTATATGCTTTTGTTGTCCAGTTGTTTGTTTATGCTATTGATTTTGGTTACAAATTTTTTGTTATTTTATTATTTTTTATAATTTGTGCAATGTGTGTTATTATTGTTGGGAAAATATGTTTTTAGGATATGTTTGGATTGATGGTATATGGTATATGTTTTTGTTGATTCTGATTTAGTCAAATTTGAATCTAATTTTGGGAATATAGGTTTAGAATATTTTGATTTTGATTTGGGTTATTGTGAGTTTACTAAGAAGGTTTACAATATTTTGATTTTGATTTGGGTTACAGTGTAAGCAAAAATTCATTTAATGTGTTTATCTCCCCCAATTTCAGTACTGTTCACTGCTATTTAGTTGCTCTTAGTGAATACTGTTTGTTTAAAGATCCCAGGTCATGTTACAAGCATCTATTTATTTATATGCACAGCACAATCATTCAGCAGCTGCAGTACCTATTATGTTTCAAGGCTACATAACGGCCTCATGAAAGTTTCAGACTCAGATGTTAATAGTCATTCAGTGTTGAAATGAATCAGCAATTAGGATGGTTGTGTGTCTCTCAGATTGTCAAATAATGCTAAAATATCATCTAAAGGCTGTTATATTTTACGCTTATCAGTTGACTTTTTTTCCATGTGTTCTACGCTTCTACTGACATATCAAGTTGTAATAGGAGATTAGTTGCATGAACCATATGGTAGGTAATATTTGAAATCAGACTGTTGTAGTGGTAGACAATTGCAAAGGACACATCTGTTCCTTGGTATTTTTTTGTTAGATTAGTATAATTCCAATAATTTGTGTTTGAACATGACTACCATGCGACATACTTGAAGGAGCTTTGTCTTCTTTCTGCTGTTTTGGATTGCCTTTTTGGCTCTGTCTGTCCCTGCCTATCACTATATTTGATATGGGACTGTTCTCAGGTACAAATTCGATGATGAGAGGGTGACGAAAGAAGACAATAAGCGGGCACTAGAGGAGCAATATGGTGGTGAGGAAGAGGTAATTGCTTCATTTCCATTGCCATCACATTTTATCCTTTTTACATCTTGTCTTGTTACATCTTGTTTATTTGAAACTTGTCTTGTTATTTGGCATAAACAATATGTAGGTATTAACTATACCCCTCTTGCAAAGTTACCCCTTCATGGCATTGCTGTCTGGCTCCACCCTATACCTTGTGATGAATATTGCTTCCATTCTGAAGTTTCTTATGGCTGTAAGTGCAGATCTCTCTTTATATAGCCAATCATGATTCATGAGTGATATTGAGGGTGCACCCCTCTCTTTATATTTGCCTAACTGTAGTACTTTTGTTGGACTCAGGAAACAATTTCAACTGGTTTATTCCTTTTGCAAAATAGAGCAGTGGTAAAAAGTTCCCTCCCATTGGCTGTTATTTCATTACAAAATTGAGGTCGTACTTTTTTACATCTTTTTCTCAGAGAGGCAGCCATTAGGGATAGCAGCCCAAAGTGACAGCAAAGACTACAAAGAGCCACCAGCAGCTCCATTATTTGAGCCTGGTGAGCTCAAGTCATGGTCTTTTTACAGAGCTGGAATAGCTGAGTTCATAGCCACTTTCTTGTTCCTTTACATCACCATTTTGACTGTCATGGGTGTCAACAGATCAACCTCCAAATGTTCCTCTGTTGGCATTCAAGGTATTGCTTGGTCTTTTGGGGGTATGATCTTTGCCCTTGTTTACTGCACTGCTGGAATATCAGGTGAAAACCTTGCATTTTTATTTCATTTGTTGAAATTTTTTACAAAAGAAATGATTATTTTTTTCTCTTGAGAATGTTAATAGCCAAGAATAATGATAGATCTGTGTGTTGTTTGTGATAGGTGGACACATAAACCCTGCTGTGACATTTGGTCTGTTTTTGGCAAGGAAGCTGTCACTTACAAGAGCTATATTCTACATTGTGATGCAATGTCTTGGGGCTATTTGTGGTGCTGGTGTGGTGAAGGGTTTTGAAGGTAATGCTAGGTATGAATTGTTTAAAGGTGGTGCTAATTTTGTGAATCCTGGTTATACTAAAGGAGATGGACTTGGAGCTGAGATTGTTGGTACTTTTGTTCTTGTCTACACTGTTTTCTCTGCTACTGATGCCAAGAGAAATGCTAGAGACTCTCATGTTCCTGTATGTCTTCCTTTCCTTTTTTATTTTTTTAATTTCTTCATTCAATTTGCACGTGTGCTGAAATTTAAAGTGTACTCTTTACATTTTTTTTCTTTCAATTAGGACTTTTTAAGTTTAGTCTTTACATCAATTATATTTAACTTTAGTCTATACTTTTATTATTTTTTAATCAATTATATTTTAGTTTTTTGTGGTGATAATAATATGTAGTTATTTACCCTAAAAAAATGTAGTTATTTAATCAATGAACTTAAAATATTGGTGATCTATTTCTGCATATACTAGTAGTATATGGTTTTAATTTGTGAATTAATTTCTCAATGTTTATACTAACTCTAATTTCAATGTGGTTATTCTTTTTGGGGGATTGTAGATTTTGGCTCCTCTTCCCATTGGGTTTGCTGTATTCTTGGTCCACTTGGCATGCTTTGAGAAATGTTATTATCTCTATTGAGATAATTTTACGAAGAAAGCAAAATATGTGCATAATGTTTTGATTCATTCCTTGCTCTAGCATTTCTGAGCTTTACATGAGAATGGTGCAATTTTTCTCTTCATTAAACAAGGGATGCTATTCTTTCCATTACAATCTTTTAGATTCTGTTTAATTCAAAAAAAGAACTATGGATTTCTGTTTAATTCAAAATGAATTTATTTATGTTATTTAGAATAAATAATTAGAAGATATTCTATTAAATTATTCCATTTTATTCAAGATATTTATAGCTTTTCTTTGAACATGGGATGGTTTACTCTTGCTACAGGAATTCCAATTGACAAAGTAGCATTATTGGATCAGGAAACTCGTAATTATATTGGGAAAAAGTTGTTAGAACTCACATTGAGGGAGTTATTTGAATTCAGATTTATGCAGGCATGTCATTCCACCCTCT